>OX579677.1:5943529-5946029 GCA_951230905.1 Cheilosia variabilis | reverse complement strand
TTATTTATTTTATTTATTTTATTTATTTTATTTATTTTATTTATTTTATTTATTTTATTTATTTTATTTATTTTATTTATTTTATTTATTTTATTTATTTTATTTATTTTATTTATTTTATTTATTTTATTTATTTTATTTATTTTATTTATTTTATTTATTTTATTTATTTTATTTATTTTATTTATTTTATTTATTTTATTTATTTTATTTATTTTATTTATTTTATTTATTTTATTTATTTTATTTATTTTATTTATTTTATTTATTTTATTTATTTTATTTATTTTATTTATTTTATTTATTTTATTTATTTTATTTATTTTATTTATTTTATTTATTTTATTTATTTTATTATTTTATTTATTTTATTTATTTTATTTATTTATTTATTTTATGTATCTTATGTATTTTATTTATTTTATTTATTTTATTAATTTTATGTATTTTATGTATTTTATGTATTTTATATATTTTACTTATTTTAGTTATTTTATGTATCTTATGTATTTTATTTATTTTATTTATTTTATTTATTTTATTTATTTTATTTATTTTATTTATTTTATTTATTTTATTTATTTTATTTATTTTATTTATTTTATTTATTTTATTTATTTATTTTATTTATTTTATTTATTTTATTTATTTTATTTATTTTATTTATTTTATTTATTTTATTTATTTTATTTATTTTATTTATTTTATTTATTTTATTTATTTTATTTATTTTATTTATTTTATTTATTTTATTTATTTTATTTATTTTATTTATTTTATTTATTTTATTTATTTTATTTATTTTATTTATTTTATTTATTTTATTTATTTTATTTATTTTATTTATTTTATTTATTTTATTTATTTTATTTATTTTATTTATTTTATTTATTTTACTAGCTGTGCAGTTGATGGAAACAAAATTAAGAAATTTGCTGTCTTGTTGGGGACAAATTTTTTTGGCTGTTTTGTTTCTATCGACTAAGATAGTGATATTTGCTGCATTACTTACCCTGGAGCACTTTACATATAACTGCCCGTGCTTGAAGCAATTCTTGCTTAAATCAACTCCCGCATTTCTTAAAGTTTGATCCTGTTACTTATGGATTGTCATTTCAAAACAAACATTAATAGGCAATCGAATCGGTTTAAACTAAAATGAATAATTACTGTGAATTATTTGTATTCTTGGTATCAACACCGCATCTCCTTTACCACACCCAGTTAAAATTAAAGCCTCATGTCAAGCATTATGTTGCTTATGTTATGGGAACTCCAACTTTTAATACTATTTTATGAGCATTGAGGCCATGGGCTGTTAAAAACGCTATTTAAAAACTCTTCTCTATAAAAAACGAAATGGGTAATTACCCACGATCTGGTATCACTGAAAGCTATACCTATCTGATATTTCTTTCATAGAATTTTTTTTTTTTTGTAAGCAAAACAGGTAAACATATTTTTCCTACATATTTGACATTTCTTTTATGGGTTTTTTTTCTTAGCAAACCAAACAGCATACTGCCTCTGTCTGTCTCCCTCTCCGCCACAGGAATAAAATAAGGTTAAAAGAGATGTGAATATATTGCGCGGTTAGTGTGTTTGATTTGAGAATGAAGTGCATATCCACTCACCCAGGTGAAAATCGTAGAAATGTTTCAAATTTTGCCTATTTATTTAAAAACCTTTTAAGTTATCGAGTTACTGGATATCCTAATATGTAACCGCAGATGTCCTCTATAAGCTGGTGTTTACTATATTTAAAAGCTCCCAGTATTTTCGAACGGAAAGCGTGACAAAGAAAAAAGCGAAACGAAACGAAAAAATTAATTACTCTTGTCCAATTTTTTCCGGAACTCGTAAAGATATAGAGTTGAAACAAAGTGGATATTGTAGGCCTATTTATCCTCTATAGGACTGAGAAAAATGCATCAGAATATATTCAGTAGTTTCGAAGATTTTTGCATTTAAAGACATGCAGTCAAATTCAATCTTAGTCGAAAAGAACTACACCAATTTTATTTATATGATTTATTTTATGTATTTTATGTATTTTACTTATTTTAGTTATTTTATGTATCTTATGTATTTTATTTATTTTATTTATTTTTTTTATTTTATTTATTTTATTTATTTTATTTATTTTATTTATTTTATTTATTTTATTTATTTTATTTATTTTATTTATTTTATTTATTTTATTTATTTTATTTATTTTATTTATTTTATTTATTTTATTTATTTTATTTATTTTATTTATTTTATTTATTTTATTTATTTTATTTATTTTATTTATTTTATTTATTTTATTTATTTTATTTATTTTATTTATTTTATTTATTTTATTTATTTTATTTATTTTATTTATTTTATTTATTTTATTTATTTTATTTATTTTATTTATTTTATTTATTTTATTTATTTTATTTATTTTATTTATTTTATTTATTTTATTTATTTTATTTATTTTATTTATTTTATTTATTTTATTTATTTTATT
>OX579677.1:5933529-5938529 GCA_951230905.1 Cheilosia variabilis | reverse complement strand
TGGATATTGTAGGCCTATTTATCCTCTATAGGACTGAGAAAAATGCATCAGAATATATTCAGTAGTTTCGAAGATTTTTGCATTTAAAGACATGCAGTCAAATTCAATCTTAGTCGAAAAGAACTACACCAATTTTATTTATATGATTTATTTTATGTATTTTATGTATTTTACTTATTTTATTTTATTTATTTTATGTATTTTACTTATTTTAGTTATTTTATGTATCTTATGTATTTTATGTATTTTATGTATTTTATTTATTTTATTTATTTTATTTATTTTATTTATTTTATTTATTTTATTTATTTTATTTATTTTATTTATTTTATTTATTTTATTTATTTTATTTATTTTATTTATTTTATTTATTTTACGTATTTTATGTATTTTATTTATTTTATTTATTTTATTTATTTTATTTATTTTATTTATTTTATTTATTTTATTTATTTTATTTATTTTATTTATTTTATTTATTTTATTTATTTTATTTATTTTATTTATTTTATTTATTTTATTTATTTTATTTATTTTATTTATTTTATTTATTTTATTTATTTTATTTATTTTATTTATTTTATTTATTTTATTTATTTTATTTATTTTATTTATTTTACTTATTTTAGTTATTTTATGTATCTTATGTATTTTATTTATTTTATTTATTTTATGTATTTTATGTATTTTATTTATTTTATTTATTTTATTTATTTTATTTATTTTATTTATTTTATTTATTTTATTTATTTTATTTATTTTATTTATTTTATTTATTTTATTTATTTTATTTATTTTATTTATTTTATATGTATTTTATTTATTTTATTTATTTTATTTATTTTATTTATTTTATTTATTTTATTTATTTTATTTATTTTATGTATTTTACTTATTTTAGTTATTTTATGTATCTTATGTATTTTATGTATTTTATGTATTTTATTTATTTTATTTATTTTATTTATTTTATTTATTTTATTTATTTTATTTATTTTATTTATTTTATTTATTTTATTTATTTTATTTATTTTATTTATTTTATTTATTTTATTTATTTTATTTATTTTATATGTATTTTATTTATTTTATTTATTTTATTTATTTTATTTATTTTATTTATTTTATTTATTTTACGTATTTTATGTATTTTATTTATTTTATTTATTTTATTTATTTTATTTATTTTATTTATTTTATTTATTTTATTTATTTTATTTATTTTATTTATTTTATTTATTTTATTTATTTTATTTATTTTATTTATTTTATTTATTTTATTTATTTTATTTATTTTATTTATTTTATTTATTTTATTTATTTTATTTATTTTATTTATTTTATTTATTTTATTTATTTTATTTATTTTATTTATTTTATTTATTTTATTTATTTTATTTATTTTATATGTATTTTATTTATTTTATTTATTTTATTTATTTTATTTATTTTACGTATTTTATGTATTTTATTTATTTTATTTATTTTATTTATTTTATTTATTTTATTTATTTTATTTATTTTATTTATTTTATTTATTTTATTTATTTTATTTATTTTATTTATTTTATTTATTTTATTTATTTTATTTATTTTATTTATTTTATTTATTTTATTTATTTTATTTATTTTATTTATTTTATTTATTTTATTTATTTTATTTATTTTATTTATTTTATTTATTTTACTTATTTTAGTTATTTTATGTATCTTATGTATTTTATTTATTTTATTTATTTTATTTATTTTATTTATTTTATTTATTTTACGTATTTTATGTATTTTATTTATTTTATTTATTTTATTTATTTTATTTATTTTATTTATTTTATTTATTTTATTTATTTTATTTATTTTATTTATTTTATTTATTTTATTTATTTTATTTATTTTATTTATTTTATTTATTTTATTTATTTTATTTATTTTATTTATTTTATTTATTTTATTTATTTTATTTATTTTATTTATTTTATTTATTTTATTTATTTTATTTATTTTATTTATTTTATTTATTTTACTTATTTTAGTTATTTTATGTATCTTATGTATTTTATTTATTTTATTTATTTTATTTATTTTATTTATTTTATTTATTTTACTTATTTTAGTTATTTTATGTATCTTATGTATTTTATGTATTTTATTTATTTTATTTATTTATTTTAGTTATTTTATTTAATTTATTTATTTTATATGTATTTTATTTATTTTATTTATTTTATTTATTTTATTTATTTTATTTATTTTATTTATTTTATTTATTTTATTTATTTTATTTATTTTATTTATTTTATTTATTTTATTTATTTTATTTATTTTATTTATTTTATTTATTTTATTTATTTTATTTATTTTATTTATTTTATTTATTTTATTTATTTTATTTATTTTATTTATTTTATTTATTTTATTTATTTTATTTATTTTATTTATTTTATTTATTTTATTTATTTTATTTATTTTATTTATTTTATTTATTTTATTTATTTTATTTATTTTATTTATTTTATTTATTTTATTTATTTTATTTATTTTATTTATTTTATTTATTTTATTTATTTTATTTATTTTATTTATTTTATTTATTTTATTTATTTTATTTATTTTATTTATTTTATTTATTTTATTTATTTTATTTATTTTATTTATTTTATTTATTTTATTTATTTTATTTATTTTATTTATTTTATTTATTTTATTTATTTTATTTATTTTATTTATTTCAGTTATTTTATTTATTTTACTTATTTTAGTTATTTTATGTATCTTATGTATTTTATTTATTTTATTTATTTTATTTATTTTATTTATTTTATTTATTTTATTTATTTTATTTATTTTATTTATTTTATTTATTTTATTTATTTTATTTATTTTATTTATTTTATTTATTTTATTTATTTTATTTATTTTATTTATTTTATTTATTTTACTTATTTTAGTTATTTTAGTTATCTTATGTATTTTATTTATTTTATTTATTTATTTTAGTTATTTTATGTATTTTATGTATTTTATTTATTTTATTTATTTTATTTATTTTATTTATTTTATTTATTTTATTTATTTTATTTATTTTATTTATTTTATTTATTTTATTTATTTTATTTATTTTATTTATTTTATATGTATTTTATTTATTTTATTTATTTTATTTATTTTATTTATTTTATTTATTTTATTTATTTTATTTATTTTATTTATTTTATTTATTTTATTTATTTTATTTATTTTATTTATTTTATTTATTTTATTTATTTTATTTATTTTATTTATTTTATTTATTTTATTTATTTTATTTATTTTATTTATTTTATTTATTTTATTTATTTTATTTATTTTATTTATTTTATTTATTTTATTTATTTTATTTATTTTATTTATTTTATATGTATTTTATTTATTTTATTTATTTTATTTATTTTATTTATTTTATTTATTTTATTTATTTTACGTATTTTATGTATTTTATTTATTTTATTTATTTTATTTATTTTATTTATTTTATTTATTTTATTTATTTTATTTATTTTATTTATTTTATTTATTTTACTTATTTTAGTTATTTTATGTATCTTATGTATTTTATGTATTTTATTTATTTATTTTATTTATTTTATTTATTTTATTTATTTTATTTATTTTATTTATTTTATTTATTTTATTTATTTTATTTATTTTATTTATTTTATTTATTTTATTTATTTTATTTATTTTATTTATTTTATTTATTTTATTTATTTTATTTATTTTATTTATTTTATTTATTTTATTTATTTTATTTATTTTATTTATTTTATTTATTTTAGTTATTTTATTTATTTTATGTATTTTATTTATTTTATGTATTTTATTTATTTTATGTATTTTATGTATTTTATTTATTTTATTTATTTTATTTATTTTAGTTATTTTATTTATTTTATTTATTTTATTTATTTTATTTATTTTATTTATTTTATTTATTTTATTTATTTTATTTATTTTATTTATTTTATTTATTTTATTTATTTTATTTATTTTATTTATTTTATTTATTTTATTTATTTTATTTATTTTATTTATTTTATTTATTTTATTTATTTTATTTATTTTATTTATTTTATTTATTTTATTTATTTTATTTATTTTATTTATTTTATTTATTTTATTTATTTTATTTATTTTATTTATTTTATTTATTTTATTTATTTTATTTATTTTATTTATTTTATTTATTTTATTTATTTTATTTATTTTATTTATTTTATTTATTTTATTTATTTTATTTATTTTATTTATTTTATTTATTTTATTTATTTTATTTATTTTATTTATTTTATTTATTTTATTTATTTTATTTATTTTATTTATTTTATTTATTTTATTTATTTTATTATTTTATTTATTTTATTTATTTTATTTATTTTATTTATTTTATTTATTTTATTTATTTTATTTATTTTATTTATTTTATTTATTTTATTTATTTTATTTATTTTATTTATTTTATTTATTTTATTTATTTTATTTATTTTATTTATTTTACTTATTTTAGTTATTTTATGTATCTTATGTATTTTATTTATTTTATTTATTTTATTTATTTTATTTATTTTATTTATTTTACTTATTTTAGTTATTTTATGTATCCTATGTATTTTATGTATTTTATTTATTTTATTTATTTATTTTAGTTATTTTATTTAATTTATTTATTTTATATGTATTTTATTTATTTTATTTATTTTATTTATTTTATTTATTTTATTTATTTTATTTATTTTATTTATTTTATTTATTTTATTTATTTTATTTATTTTATTTATTTTATTTATTTTATTTATTTTATTTATTTTATTTATTTTATTTATTTTATTTATTTTATTTATTTTATTTATTTTATTTATTTTATTTATTTTATTTATTTTATTTATTTTATTTATTTTATTTATTTTATTTATTTTATTTATTTTATTTATTTTATTTATTTTATTTATTTTATTTATTTTATTTAT
>OX579676.1:144554655-144668100 GCA_951230905.1 Cheilosia variabilis | reverse complement strand
TGACCCCTGGCGTAAATAAAAACTACCTTGAATTCATTTCAATGGCAGGTTTATTTGTTGGATTCGCCGCAGCCGACGCGAAAATAAAATAAGCTAACATATTGTTGAGCGTGCGGAAATAGTTTACGTCACAGTACAGCATTTATGTGAGCAAAAATGTCATTCATACATAAGTATTTTATACTGTCAGCGACTGTGAACATTTATGTTAATTAACCGAAGATACTAAGGAAACATACTGCTTATGAAACGCCCTGTTAATATTTTAATGTCTGCCTTCACATTGTGCAAAATATTTCACCCAATAATTTGTGGAAATTAGTCATTTAGAGAGTTTATTTTTAAACTTGTTTCTCATTTAAACCAAATCTGTTTGGTATGGTATAGATCGGTGCTCGCATAGATGAAAACACAGGAAGTAAGAAAAATATGCATGACCTATCCCATGTAATTATTTTAAAGTTCAGGTGGGCTGATGATTTTGTTTTAATTTACACCCACTTGTTTCTAAAAATACTGTGTATTTTATAAAATAATAAATTTCAATCATCGGGAAAGAGATTTTGACAAGATTTAAGAGTTGAATTTTGAAAAGAAGTGGGCAAATAAATAAATACAAGGGTTGCTTACTTAATTACCAGGTGACCATTTTTTTGAAACCGATTAAAAGGAATAAAATTAACTTTTTATGTATACAAAAGACCCTGACGTCCGTGTGAGCACTCATAACTCGAGAACGGGTCGTTCGATTTTCACGATTATGGACTTGATGGATTCGTATTGGCCCAAGAAAGGACATGACTTTTTGTCGCGAAATCAAATCCTTTAGGCGATGAAAGTTCGTATGGGGACTGCACTTTGAAAAAAATAAAATGGATATAAAAAGGGGGAGTGTCAAATACAACAAAAAATATTTAAAATGTTGAAAATTATATTATTGATTGATTTCGGCTTCAAACTTTGCACGTCGTAGTCGTAATGCACTACGTATGGCGAGGGCAACTGTTCGTGAAAAAGAAAATCCAGACGAAGTCTCAGATCGGAATGTAATCGTTCCCAGTCGAGCGAACATGTCGCAACTTCGAGAAAGATTATCACAAGAACAACTTGCGGTCTATTTTAAGTATTTACATTATTTGTTCGAAAACAGATGACACTGCACATCGACTTTGACATTTGTTGATGATTCGAAAAATCGCCAGGTGGCGTGGTTGATCCACTTGTCATTACGCAATATGACAGCTGCTTTTTCTTTCCGTCATTCCGAATGAATTGGACGGACTATTGCGTCTGGTCAGATATCTGTCAAAAAATTGCATTATGAAGAGTGAGGTTAACCAACTGCCCTTGATTTCGTTCCGATACAATTGGACTTGAGCAGTTTTTCAACAAATTTAGAGTTGAAAGTCGGCTCAGTTATAATTTTGTTGCGCAGCCTCAACGCACCGAAACTTGAAATGACGGAACCGTTGATTAAAATAAAATGCCGTCTAAGCGACGATTTATTTTTTATAGGGGAAAATTCAAAGGCGAATATGTTCTCATTCCGCGAATTCCGCTTATTCCGTATTTATATTTTGACGAACACCACATACTGTTTCCGGGAGTTTTCTACAGCACTTTTCTTACAGGGTATATCCAAAAATCAAATTCAGAGGCCCCACTCTATATATAGTTCCGAAAGTAAAATTTTTCAGAAACGAATGTTTTGTTCTCCCTATTTCAAAAGCGGAATGAAATGTACTACAACTGTCGGATTTTCAATTTCGAAAATGGAATTAATAATATTTGATATTATGTTTCGCATTCGAATATGATTGACTTTCGGAAAGAAATATAGAAAGGGCCCCAGAATGTCAAAATATTTGTCATTCCTTACAATTGTAAATTTGTAATTGTTTGTATAAGAAATTTAAAAGTCTTTGCTAAATCTCGTCAACTGATGACCTATCACGCAACACAACATATTAATTGGATGGTTATTTTAACTTGATCATATAACAAAAATATTGAATATCACATGCCTAATCAATTTTCATTCAATTTTGTACACGCCACCTATCTATAAATGACTTTTATTCTGTTTTGTCCTTCGAAATAAATGTGCGTTTGTCAGCTGGCTAAAACGAGACGACGAGGATTCGCATCAAAGGTATGAGAATTAATCATTCATAGCTGCTAGCTGAGCTTCTCATGTAGGTCATGCGTCATAGGACGAACGTACTCCGAATGTAGATTATCAGTTACCAACCAAAAAAACAAGAACGCCTTCATATAACCACACACAATCCAATTGTTGTCCGTGTTAAATGACAAAACAGAAACGTAGATAATAGATTCTAGTATAGACAAAAAAAAAAAAGTCCTGTCTCCACTCCATTTAATTCCCCCCAACAACAAGAAAATAAAGTCATTAGTGGGAAATTCCAATGTACATCCCACCCGCATTGTATTCCCTTCTTTATGTGTTTTTATTTTGTATGCTAACAAGAAATTCAACTCCATTTTTGTGATAAGAAATATAATATTAAATGTACACCCAGAGATTATATAATATATTGTATGGTTTTTGTTTAGTCCTGTTTTCGTTCCCAATTGTGGCTCTCAAATCAATAGCTGAAATTTACAATATACTTGTGTTTTTTTTCTAGGCAAACAAAGAAAACAAAGGCACGCCGCCACGTGATGCTCCACCACCAACGCCAATCACGAAAGGTATTAACTTGAGCACCACCCCCATCGTCAAAAAGGAGAAACGTCAGAGCAGTGCTCGATACAATGTTTCGAAAAATTGCGAATTGACAGCGCTGAGTCCTTTGAATGAAAGTAAGTAAAGCACGTACATATACATATTTCTGTTTTTTTTTTTTGCATAAATAATTACTTCTTGGTCTTTTGTATAATGTATAAATAGAGTTGTTCAATTACACATTCAATTCACGCAGTTTATAGGTTTCTTTTCTATTTAAGTGCTATTCATTTATTTTTGTTTATTAAACGGTTATTCCTTCTTTCTATTTGTGTGACTTTCTCACTTCAAGGATTTCAGACATTTTTTTTGTGTTTGCTTTGTTTACGAGATGTTGTTATAATTATTTTATGATTTTATTTTGTCATGCGCAAGATTTGCGAGTGATTTTTATTACTTCCGAATTTCCCTCGTTCGCCTTTTGTTATGCAGATTTTATCCATCGCCATGGCAAATATCGTATAGTTAAAGGCAAACGGTGTGGAGATAAATATTTGTCATTTCTTTGTTGTTCGACTTATGTCAATAAAACTACTGATCTGCATATTATTTTGGCTCTGGTCAAAGGGATTCATAATATTTCAGTGAATGGTGGCGTTTTTACTCGAAGGCTCTCAGGTTTTATTGAAGGATTTTGTTAGTCCTAATGTCACAGCGTGAATTCTCCATTCACAAAATGTGACACTAGAAGCTTACTTCCTTTTGTAACGCCTTTTTTAAAACATTTACTAGACATTCAAATTCTGGGCTTTTTGAAACGTACCCAGTAACCACTCAAAAAAGTTGTTATATTTGGAGAATAATATCAAACATTGGTTATTGTGACCAAAATTGAAGTCACCTGTCAGACTTAATAAACTAGATACTTGAACTTCCCCATTAAAATTATTTTGAAAGTGAAGTAGAACTTAGTCCGTCCATGTAAGAGGTCCAAAATTGGGCACATTCAAGAATCTAGTTATCTTAGGTCGACCAGATTGTTCTTGACTAGATGTAACCAGAACGCAAAAAGTAGATCGGGAACGTCACTTTCCTATGTCAGCAACATATGCGAACTCTCTTACTTAGTACAAATGTCAAGAATTTCTTGAATATATACGTAGGCTACCCCTCCATAAACGTCAACTGAAACAGCTGTTCATATGACCGATCTAATCCAATCAAAACTAAGATACATCAAGTCAGACAGCTGTCAGACTTACTAAACTAGATTAAATTATTTTGAAATTAAAGGTGAACTTAATCCACCAATGTGTGAGGTATTCTTTTACCTCGGCATTGTTGATGAATCTTTAAAGAAACATAAAACAAATGATGGGCTCCACAACCATCTTTTCCCAACAATTTCCTGCCACAGAAGTGATCATTTGAAAGGTCTCGATCCCGAATATCTGGCGATATTGAACTTGAACCTTGCGCGAAATCACTGTGTCTTAGGAATGCCATTAACAAATTGTATAAATCAGTGCAAGTTAGCCTAAAAAAGCAAGACACGGCTGTACATTTGCGCCGTGGAAAGATTCCGAATAACAATAATTTATTGTCTGGACGAAATCGTTTTGTTTATCATAACAAGTTATATTCTGCCCGAATTTTGTTTAACTATCCTCAGATTTCATTAAATTTGTGGAAAATGAACTGAATTGAGTTCATAAACTGATAATTTTTGCAGTTAGTTTCCAGTTTTGGTGGTCTATCGCTTCAAAGATAATCGTCAGAAAAATTACAGAATGAGTGCGTTGATTAAAGTTCTCGCTGTTTCTGAAAATATTTTCCTAAACTAGGAACTAAGATTTTTTTTTTTATACTTTTCAAACCATATTCCTGTTTTATTTTTGTTATTGTCAACATTTTTTTAATTCCTCTGGGAATTCTCAATTATCGCCTGCCATAAAAATGATAAAAATCATTCGAACATGGGGAATGTTTCATAAGGCCTAAACAATCAAAACGTTGCGATTTGTTTGCAAACTTGATCGTTATTCATGATCTTTGCATACAACTTTCTATGAGGCCACAGCCATATTTCAATAATTTTCCACGCCGATTTATTGCGGCCATATTCTCTTCGATGTGCATTTCTGTTTGATATGTCAAAATTTGTCAGTAATCGTTAGGCGTATTGTTTGCTCACAATGTCAAATACGTTGACCATAAATTGGACGAAGCTATTTATGAGTTTACGAAGACAACAGGAACACCTTTGCACGATGAGATCTTGATGAAAAATTAAAAAAAATATGGCGTCGGTTGTAGGTTATGTTGTAAAAACAATGTTTCCTATAAAAGCAAATTTCAATAAAAAAAACTTCAGCACACAATTGCAACAGTTGGCACTTTGACAGTTCTGAAATTCTCTTATAATTAGAAGACTGTTTGAAGCACCTTAATGGTAAGCCAAAGGAGAAATGTAAAGTTCATGTTGACACCTCTCTGATATGGATGGGTTTGTGACACTGCTAATACAATTTGTTCAAATGTCAATAGTGTTATAATTGCATGCATGCACGAAATATCGAGACGCACAACAAATATCGAAGCTCATCCCCATTATCAGAAATTCTTGCATATCCTTGGGCTGATTTGGAACAAGTAACTCTCGATCGTTTTATTGAGCAGTTGTCTTCTTTAGTAAAGATAAAATGTTTCCACATTGCAAATTCACTTTCAAAAACCTCCTCTTCTACCTCTTATGACTTCATGGTGTTTATATCACTGTGTCAATTTCGGTAGTAGCTACGAGTATGCCCCAATTAAAAAATAAAAGTAATGAGCCTATATCCGCAAGCAAAAGTAGTCTGTTAATGACTAGCTATGCGGTGAGGTTATCTGAAAATGATCTTGTATCCCCATTTAAGGTTTTCTAATACTTCACCTCACTCACTAATTGGGTAGAGCGGTCAGCTCTGTTTCTTGCAAGTATTTCGGAGGTTACTTGGCGACATTCCAATCAATGGCCTCTTCAAACTTGATTTCACTAATTAGGGCAATGTAATATTTGCTTTTCTGTGCGCTGGGTTTAAGGCATCAGTTGTAAGTTTCTTAAATCTCTCACAACACTTTACCGTATTTGCCTCCACCAAATATATGAGGGGAACTGTTTAAATATGTCGATGCAAGTAAGTATCTACAGGGTTCGTCGGTATTGAATAACTTTGACATTTATCAATCTCAATTAGATTGACTTAAGTAGACTTGTTTTTGGAACGTCGCTCCACACCGAAACCGACGCGTCAAAATAGTGACGCTGTACATTGAGAACATACGTTCAGTTGTGTTAAGTCAAGAATTTCGTGGCCAACAAGCACCGTCACCCATAGGTTTCCAGATTTGCCCCCTCCGGACTTCTTTTTGTGGGTTTTTTTGAAAAGCAAGGGTTACGCCAGCAAATCCCAGACAATTGACGATCAAACATTCGTGCAGAACAAATGGCTCTACCGCCGATATGCTCGAATAACTGATGTGATAAAATGACACATTTTGCTTTGGTCAATAGAGGCCGTCTGTAGTCCAAATAAATTGTAAAGAACCAAGTTAAAAAATATATATTTCATTATATGAAAATCGGTATTTGTTTTAAAGTTATTCAATATTCATATACCGACATAAAAGATATAGCTTTATATCATTTCTTAAATATAAAGGGTGTCAAAAAACTCACGCAAGATTCCAATTAAGTTTAATGTTTGTTAGTTTTATTTTTTATTTTTTATTTTTAAATAAAGCAGATATAGGATAGGGCAATGTATGGAAGAACATAACCGGCAAATTACATCATCGCCTTTCTATCACATATACGATATACCCACTCTTTTCTTGGAATAATTTTGCATAAATGTGGCTAAATTTCTTTCAGCCCTATTATGGCTATCAAATATCAATTATTTGATACTTGATAACATCTATCAATTCATCGACAATTTCGTATTATGCGTATCAATTGATAATTTTTACCCCATTGTGAACGCTAAAATATCATTGAGAATGTGTTCTGTTTTGAAGTTTGACGTTTCTAATTTGTATTTGGTTTTTGTTTTGTGGCTCAAAAAATAGCTCTACCGACGACATTTCGGTCTTAGGTCGTTTTTTTTAACAATAAAAACAAGGAAATACATTTTATGATTTGATGTTAATAGAAATTTTTAATCGCCCGAATATTTGATACGTATCAACAAGAAATTTGTGGTTGATAGAAAATTTGATGAATATAATACCAAGTTTATCGATTAAACTATTCACAATAGATCTTAAATCTAATACAGTTCACAATTCATCAACAATTTTGATAGGCTGATACCGATTCATTCATTTTGTTGATACGTATCAAGTATTATCAAATACCGTGTTGATAATAGGGCTGTTTGATTCAGCGTTGAATCTCCTCCTTCAATGCACGGGTGGATGCTGACGTACCCCATTGACATCAAATAACCCCATGGAGAGAAATTCAACGGTGTTAAGCAAATAACCAGGGGCCAATTCTGATCAGCGCGTTGTTCTGTTTACTGACCCTTATCTGTCAGCTGTCAAACTTTTTGTTTTTTTTCCACACCCTTACCGCCACAAATGGCAGCAAATTAAAATCTTGCGCGAATTTTGGGACACCCTTTATTTTTATCAACATTAAGCTATTTTTTAAATATTAACTATGCAATGACATGGCTCCTTCATTGTCCTTCAAGCAGCTGTCACCAGCGAAACGAAAGTATATTTATTTTTAAAAATTAATTCGTGAAAATTCAAAGTTTCCGTACACTTTTTTAGTATTTATTATGAAATAACGAAGGAAACATATATCATTCCTAAGGCACTGTGGTATAGATGTGCACAAAAAAAAAAAAAAAACCTGTATACTTTTCGTTGTCACCATAAAGGCTGGTAAAATTAACTTAAAGAGTTCCCCAATTATGAGTTAATTGACAGCATTTTGGTGACATTCAATTTGTAGCCGCCAAATTACCATAACCTATTTGAATATGAATAATCTTAGATTAGAACCAATTTTCCCCTCATTTACCCATGAGCATTTTTTCCATATCTGGATGTCGCTTTTTCATTAAAAAAAAACATAAAAATCAAAAATTGTGGTACGTTTTTTTAGTATTACATACTTATAAAATGAAGGGTCGATTTTCGACCACAAGCGATTAATTATAAATTTATAAGGTAAAGAGAGAGTGAGGTTTTGCAGCAAATTTACGACAGTCCAAGGCGATGACAATCAGAGACAAATCATACTCAGACCACCAATTCCGACCGATTTCCCGTTAGTTAGCCAACAAGCTATATTTTTACTGAGTGGCCACGATTTGGTGCGCTAGTATTGTTACATAGAAATTCGTATTGACAAATGTCACGTAATAATGAAGTGGCGCTATTGTTGAGCCCACTGTGGTCAGGGGAGCAACTGCCCATGCGGACAAGTTGGCGGCGGACGTCGGGTCCATAAAGCTCGATTGAGCTTTCTGATTCACTACCGCTGTAGGAGCGGTAGGACTTGTTGTCGTTTCTGGTGTGTCAGCACGTAACTTGATACAATCGAGTTCAGTCAATACAATCGAGCTCTGGCAGCACCTAATTTGTTTCAATCGATTATCCTCGATTGAGACAAATTAGGTGCTGCCAGAGCTCGATTGTATCAAGTTACGTGCTAACTAACCCCCCTGGGCCACCAACACACTCGAAAAAAATATGAGCCACTTCCTACTCTGTGGGCAAAGTTGCTAGCAGTTTTCAAAGAATTTTATCCGTTAAATTTGAAATTATTCATTACGTGTGAATAGTATTTCTTTTATAGGAATAAGTGTACCTACATTTGCTGAAAATACTTATGAAAAATTAACAACGTAGATTGGTCGAGGGAAAATAAAAACATTCTGAACAAATTTTCTTCAGGTATTTAAGAAATATTTACACATGAAATCGATGTTACTGATATTCAAAAGCGGAAAATACAAAACCATGTTTGTACTAATATGTTTCTAGTATATAAAACATCAACATTTAGATAGTTTTATTAACCAAACAAATCAAATTATTCGCCTTTTAACAATTTAAAATAACCAATGTAAAAATGTGGTATTCCCGAACTCTCTCACATTTCCCCACTGTTGCCGCGGTTGGCAGCATTAATTTACGGATTTTTAATTGACATAACACCGATATGAAAACAAAACGGCGAATTTGAAAAAATAATGAGGGGGGCCAGCGGCAAGAGGATTGCGAGTTGGGGGTCTCAGTATGATTTGTCTCTGATGACAATAGCCAACTACTACAATAGCAGTCGACTGTGTTGTCCAGCATCGAAAATCACTCGTAGGAATAATTATTATAATTTGTTCATCAGTTGTACTTTAGCATTAGTAAATTATTATAAGCGAAAACAGCTGCTTTCGCTAATGGACTGGAGGTGAAATATTTCATTTTCGATGTAGTTTGAGTCAATTACAAATAATAATTGATATTAATTGTAGTGTCGTACGTTTGACTCCTTATTATTTATCTGCCCCACGAACGTTGCAGGTGTATTGTCATTGCTAATTACATATTCATTTGTTACACTAATGATCCTACTTGGACCCAAGTTCACGTCACTTTGGCGAAAGAGCACAAGGAGGTCATTCAATTGTCTACTTGGCTAATACTTAAGTAAATAATTAACCTATTGTGGCATGCTGCATCACACCACCCTATCCAACCTCAAGCTGTTGCGCTGTTCCCTTTCATGTTTGTCAAAGAATAAGGTTGTTTTTTCTTTCCGTTTTCATTTATGTTTGTACATTTCTTAGTACTTTATTATGCACATATAGATAGTGGGCACAAAACAAGTTGCAGCACATATAGATGTTGTTCGTATGCTGTCACGCACGGTATGTTCTCTGGAGCTTTTATATGTCAAACATTTCTCAGGACAAAACCGAAGAATAAAATGGAATTTCAGTCATGCGGTGTGTGAAAGCTGCAGAAAAAATCTTCTTTCATATATGAGAGAGATATCGCTAGAGTTATCTCTTCTGTTTTATATGGCTAAGAATAAATTTGTTGTTGGCACAGAGTTTGTGATAATGCCAACAAATGTCTTTCTCTGCGACTTAGCTCGTTAGCCACTCCATAAAGAGTAAATAAGCTCAGCCTATGAGGGCTTGATGCCAAGCATTTCACAGTTTTACGCTCATTAAAAGAAATTCATGGCTCATATACGAGCTTATTTGTTTAATTTGGGACGACAGTGAGTTAAATCGGGTATATAGGGCTCATTAAATAGCCTACTTACTGAATTTTACTTGCAAACCAATTTCCTTTACGTGCTAATTGTTCACCGACAAACTGACAATCCGGGCACAATGGGGCTTCTAAGTCGACGTGCCTCTTCGTTTTTTTAAAAGCCGGTAATTCGGCTGCAGCTTGCTGTGAACCAGGGCCTAAACCAACAAGTTGGTTCTGTTATTAGCCCACTGCCGCAATTGGCACACTCGCGTTCTACTGGTGGTCGCAATTTTAGGCGTCTGCTTTACATATTTGAAAAGCTACAAACCAGAGGCTTTTCAATTGAGAGAAGAACTATTTTAAAACACTGGTTGGACTTATAGCTATCCACTAATTTATCGTCGGACAGCTTGAAGAATTTTGCACCGGGACAGGATCCTACTAACCCATCAGGAGCTCAAAGTTAATGATGACAACGCCGTTGACTGACTGACCTTCAGAAGGTTTCGAAGAGGACCCAAATTTTGTCCGTAAAGTCATCTTTAGTGACGAGGCGCTTTTTTGGGTGACTATGATAGGTTTCAGTTATATGTACGTATAAAATGGAACCGAAAAAATTGGAAGTTATTCTTTACGTTAGTCGGTCATAGCAAAAAATCTGTCAGAAAAATTTACTGTCACTTTGGTGTCAGACGAATTAAATTTCATCTTTCTTGTGTTTTCTTGCAAATGTTATTATTGTCTAGAACAGGGTAGACAGCGCAGATTGTCGCGTTTTTCCCTATACTTGGCTCGCAAGACTCATGGAGAATATTTTTCGTTGATGACTCGATTGGAGATGGCTCGCAAGACTCATGGAGAATATTTTTCGTTGATGACTCGATTGGAGATGTATCCAGTGAAATTTTTCCAATATTTTTCTATGAGCCAGGAGCATTTGGTTTTTCTTTGTGCGCGAACAAACATCCAAAGAAATATTTCCTAAATAACCTACGAAAAAAGTCCTGGCAGATGGAACAGTGAAGAAGTGAATTATTTTAGTGGAATGATTTGGTTTTTTTGGTGTGGAATTGACTGAGAACTTTGATCCGAAAAAGTTTCCCGTTAATAAATAATTTTTCTAATAAACTAACTCTATAATTCATAAGCAACATTTTAAGTAAAAGATTGAGTTCAACCATTAGGTTTAAGTTGTCAGAAAAAGCAAAAGAAAATGTTTACGGTTTCTTTTTACGTATGCCTATAGCTAGGGAATTAATAGTAAAACTTGACACACAAAAGTTACACAAAAGGTTACTGTTTGGTGCGGAATTAGGGCCAGCGCGCGGCGGCGTCATTGTCACGGACTTTTTTTTTGAAAATGACGTCGGTAGGTCATCACCATCAACGGCGAACACTACAGAGCGATGCTAACCGATTTATTTTGACCCAAATTGAACGATATGGAGGTAGAATACATATGGTTCCGGCTGTACATAGCAGGCGCCACGATGGACATTCTGCATGAACGATTTGAGCTTATGATTATCTCCCGCGAATTGGCCACAAAGATCGTGTGATTTGATAGATTTTTTTCCTTATGTTGCAGGTCTTTACCAATAAGCCGGAATCGACCGATACCCTTAAAGCCGGCATCGTTCAAATTCAGCCGGATCTATGCGGCAGAGTCTTTCAAAATTAGATCACCAGGATCCGTGCCATCGTGAAAAGCTGCGGTTGTCATACAATAGCATACATGAGCCTTTAAAATAAACAAAAAGGATTTCGTGAATACCTTACACCAGAGCTAGTTTAATTTTATTTCATCATCTACCCGTCCTTGTTGAAAAACTGCTTATTTCAAAAATGAGTTGCACAGTTTCGGTGCCTCTCTCTGAACAGCCTCAAAACGGTTATTCAAAACTCATACGCCGACTTGGTCGCAGTTTTGTTTTCCTTCTCCCTTCAAGGGTTTTGGCACACGGTATCGAATTGAGGCGAAAAGCACTTTCCTCTCTCTGCGCTATAACAAGTCTTTAAAGACCATTATTTAGAGATTGCATTTTAAACTCCGAAAAATTGTGAGGTTGTAACACATACCAACTTTGTACCTATTCGCTTAAATAGAAGGTCGACTTCGAAATAGATTATTATTGCAGGGGACACATCGTTCTTTTCCAGCAGTTGGCATTGCCATTATGTCAGTTCATTCATACCGAAACTATTTGCCGAATCAACCAGAGAGCTTTTCAATATTTTCCATTTGCGAGCCATCTCCTTTCCCAACAAACCAGCTTTCCTCCCTGTTGCCGGTTTTTTTTTTATTTTGTATACGCGACAAGTGTAGCTTTCTCTCTGAAAACTGAGAGGGCGGATAAAAAGTACTTCCGTTCTCCGTTGTGATAGAGCTGGCAAAGCCCCATAACCGCGATGCCGATGACGGTAGTTTTACGCCCGTCGCCTGTTGGTAGGGTGCCTAAAAGAGGTTACTCACTACTCAGCCAGGTTTATTGATTTATTTTATTTTACTTTGTTTTGTGCAAGAAAATCGAATAAATATTTCAATACGAAGAAGGTCCCAAAGTGCTTTCATCTCCAACAACGGAAACAAGTGCCGGTTAGTTGCGTATAGTGTCGCGGTTGCTAAACAAATAGTTAACCTCTTTAACAAATTACTGCTTTGTGATAAGGATAGCAAAAAAGATCACAGTCAACGGCAATTTGAAAGACATTAAAATCGAAAAAGTCTTCAGAAATAAGTTCAAGGTCGTTTAAATGTACGGCAGCGGGCGCCTTGGTTGAGGTTCATCGTAGATTTTGATTTATTTTCACCAATTTCAGAAGTGTTGTGTCGAACTTTGTAATTTAATTATCATTCAAGTACGTGATATGTGTTTTTTTATATATTTTTTCTATTTCAAATGATTGCCTTCGCCTTCCTTGGCTAACTTGCTTTATCGATTTTCTGGGCTTCTCCAGAAACGTTCCTGTCATTTCTCAACCATCCGCAGTACAAAAAAAAAGAAAAAAAGAAAAAAGAAGAGTCAGTCCTCCTTTTCCTTTAACTTGGTGTATGGTGTGGTGTTGTTCATCTGTGCGGTCGCTTGTCTTCCAGTTCTCAGTTGTTGCCTTCCTCCTTTACTTGTTTGTTCAGTTGGTTTTGTTGTTGTTGTTGATATGTTTTGTTGTTCTGTTCTGGAAGTTATTATGTGGCTGGCAGTGCATCTCTCTCTGTTCATATTTATGTGTGTTTTCTGTCGGTTTCCTTTGGTATTTCGCCAATGTCTTTACACCTGCAAATGCACCTGTATGCAGGGATGATCCCTTTTAAAAATAGTCATTCATAATGGATAAGCAGGAAAATCGATAGAGTGTGACTAACTCAGACCAAGTGGTCATGGATTGGTATAACGAATTTAACTTTGCTTTGTTCCGTTTGTTTTTGCACCAACCATATTTGCTGCTGTGGTGTTTTACTACGTCATAGCAAGTGGATAACCGAGATATTGTTACAGACACGTTTAAACTTTAAGTCGTATCGTCTACAAAATGTTAAAAATTATTTCTAACCTTTATTATATCGTCGGTCACAATAGCCAATTATTTGGTAGGGGAGAGTGGGACAAAAAGGACCGCTAAAGATTTATGCACTCATAATTGTTTCAATATTTTTAAGATTCGAACAAATCTTTTTGCAAATAAACACATCATCCTGGAACGTTGTGAAGGATCACAATAGTCCCATAAGGAGCTACGAACTAACACACAACACAACCTCAAAAATCCATTTTGCCCCAAATCCATTTAGAATCTGTCCACGAAAATAAGAGATGCTTTCGCAAGTTAGGCTTTTAACTACCTGTGTCTACTGAAAAACTGATGGAGCTAGAAAGTAAAAAATTGGTTTGGTGACATTTTCCAAGATCCATTTTCCATTTAGAAAACCAGTGAAGAGCTCTAGGTTGAGCTTTGCTTTTTTTGAAAGCTGTATGATTTGAAATTGAAATAAAAAACACAACTTGTGCATAATGAGCATTTTTCGTGGCTGTTAGAAAACCTCTGGATTTTCCTCTCTACAAATTTTGGTTCAAACTATTCAAGTAGAGGACAAAATTTGGATTTGTTCGGGGCCGTGTTTTTTTTTTGCACAACCTCAATATTAATGGTACTTCCCATACAAAATTTTCATACCAGTTTGATTTGTTCGAAACGGTTGAAATCGTCAACCAAAATTGATAATAAAGCTTAAGTAGGTGAGGTTAACATGGCTGCATACTCAGTTTTCCGCTGAAAAATCGAATGACGGTACTATTGAAATTTGGACATATCTCGAAACCGATACGATTGTAACAAAAATTGATTTCTAAGGTAATATGATCGTTTCTAACTTAATGGCAAACTCAGTTTTTCTCTGTATTATCGTAAAATGAGTTTTCTTTAGTTTACCTGAAAACGGCAATAACGATTTTGACCAAAACGCAAACTTAGAGTGAAATTGATGTTTTCAAAATGATTGCGTCCTTAATTTTGCAATTCGAATCGCCGTAAAAGCGAATTTTAAAAACTGCTCATATCTCGAAAGCCCCGTTTTCGATTTCGATAAAACTTTTAAAACCAAGTAATGTAACATCCCAAACAATAACTTGTACTCGGTTTTCAGCTAAATAGTTAAGCAATAGAATTTTTCAAACTTAACATTGCAATATTTGGTACTGTTTTGTCTGCCAAATTTTACAAAAACCGCTCTAACGACTTCGATCAAAATACATATCTAAGATAATATAAGTATTCTTAATAAAATCCCGTACTTAGTTTTTCAAAAAATTCGAACAAAACAATTTCTTAAATATTTCTCAAAAATGGCTACCCAAATCCCGATCTGTGTTCACATAACTTCGGTATATTTTTGAAATAACAACTTCCACCCCACTTCCAATGAAAATTCAATAACAGCCACGTTAAATTTCTTTTGAGGAACTTCTCATTTTTTTTATATTAAATATGCACCCTAAAAATAGACCCAACAACTTGAAATTCACACAACCAGGCAACTCCCAATTCATTTGCACCAACAATTTTGATAAACGAGAAAGCTACGTTCGACCCTGTCGTACACTTTATTTTTAATATCTACTCTTGGAGGTACGAGCCATAAACCTACGAAGTACAAAAGTTCTGTTTTTTACTTACGCGAAGCTTTCATCGTTACTTGCCAATGGATTCTTGATTGTAACAGTAAAATCAAGGTTGAAGCTCCCGCCCTTGTATTTCGCCATTTCCGAATCGCTTATTTTTTCCAATCACCGTTGTCGCGACGTTCACCAAGAGGCGAAACGTTCGCCAATATAAATACTTAACGTCTGATGCGTCAATTGAAAACAAGATGTTTTGGTTATTTGGCCGTTGAGAATTCCCATTTCCAAAAATCAAACCAAGAAAGTTGTTCCATTTCGGTATTGCAATAGGTCTTTTCGAATGTAAAGATGCAACCAATTCATCTGTGAAATAAGTTACTTTTGAGCTCATTAGAGTTGTTTGAAAGTAATGCGCTGTGAAAGTTTGCAGTTAAAGTTCTACGAAAATTGTGTTTTTCTGGTTGCTACAGAACTTCTGCAAATAAGTCCCGTGCATGTGTAGGAGTTAATATTCGCTTTTCAACTTTATGGACTTCAAGTTTCAAAACTTTATTTGTTCTGCAGAAGACTTTTAATTATTCAGCCACAAAGTGAGTATGGTACATACGAAAATGCAAACAAAATGAATAAAGTTGAAAAACACGCATTTTTTTAATTTTATTTATTTTTAAAATATCACAGCAGTGGCTAAAGTTCCAATCGGGACAATTTTGATGGCTTATTCAACTACACACGTGTTTTGCATTGCCAGATTGCGACTCTTCTTTTGAACGTGTTCCCTTGGCGTTTATTGCTTAAATTTAATTTATTTAATTGTTTATCCTGTTCCTTGCTTTATCTACAAGGTGGCGCAAAAGTAATCCTCCTATCAGAAAATGTTATAAATTTTGCGATTGGCCCCTAATGTCAGTTCTGTTTTGACATTTGTGTAGTAAACACATGCGAAATACACGTTAATAAACAATGTTACGCTACACTGCTCCAGAACGCGGAATATTGGTGAATATTTATTTGAGCAATAATCGGTCGGTGACTTTGGCACAACGTGAATTTCGTCGCAGATTTCCTAGCCGTCCAACGCCTACTGGTGAAACACTGCGACGTTTAGCTTTTGGGGCACTGAAAATCCGCGTGTAACCCACGAAGAGCCATTACACCCGCTCAAAGTCACTGTATGGTGTGCTGTTTTCGCTGGAGGAGTCATCGGACCTTTTTTCTTCGAAGTCGTCGCGGGCCAAACGGTTACTGTGAATGGTGAGCGCTACAGAGCAATGATCAACGAGTTGTTTTTGCCGCAAGTTGATGAATTGGGATTGGAAAACATGTGGTTCCAACAGGACGGTGCAACGGCACACACTGCACGTGCCAGCAAGATCGCCTGATTTGACCGCTCCAGACTTCTTTTTGTGGGGCTTTTTGAAGTCGCGGGCTTATGTCAACAAGCCTCAGACTCTTGCAGCTCTTAAAGACAATATCCGTCAAGAATGTGAGGACCTATCGCCGGAAGTTTTGGCCAAAGTGATGGAAAATGCCATAAAAAGGGCTCAAATGACAATCAACTGTGGCGGCGGCCATTTACATGACGTCATATTCTCGACTTGATGTAAAAAAAATTAAAAGACCAAATAAAAATAATCCACAAGAAGAATCAAAGTTTTTCATTTTTTTTTTTAAATTACAGCCAAAAAACATCGGAAGGTTATTTTTGCGCCACCTTGTATTAGTCCTTCTCAGTGTTGTTAGCAATCTCTCTTCATTTATCCCACGAAGCTTGGTAATTTTTCCCTTTTTTCCCTTTTCACCATACTCAAATTCCCTTTTAAAATCCCACCATCCTTTTTTGCGTCAAAAACCAATTACACGGAAAGAAAATCACGTGAAATTAACCTTTAGTAAAAAAACCGCAGTTTGTAACACTGCTATGATTATATTTTGGTACTATAGAAAATTTCGATAAAAGACGATTTACATGAGCTGTTTTTTATGGACACTCGATTTGGTGCTTTATAACTTTATCCCACAGAAGGCTTTTCTGACATCGAAATTCCCACAAAAAGGGATAAATCCCACGATATAACAACACTGGTCCATCTACAGCTGGAAAGTTTCATGATCAGTTCCATGCAACAGCTTCCCTTGTGAACGTCTTACTTCTGCTGCAAATAAAACGGACCAGACGTTTCTTTTCGTTCGTTATATATGATTAATATTGCAAAAATTATAGCCCAATTTAAATTATTATACTTTAAATCCGGGATGGGAAAACTAAGCTCTGACTCTGCTTAGATTTACCAGGAAGTGTCGCATACCTCACTGCCATTCAATGGCAAGATAAGCAAACACAAAAAAATGTCATGAATGTGTTTCTCCCATTAAAAAGTCATTCATCAAACCACTAACCCGTCGGTTTATAAGCAAAATAATCAAGCCGACCACACTTATTCGTAATCGAGAACCTCACCCAACCACCTGATGTTTACCTACACGTTTTCAAAAAAACAAACTCGTTGTATTCAAATGATTTATATACTTTGAATGCAAACTCAACTCTAAGGTATGTTTGATATATGCGTTCATCTTTCCCTCTGTCCCGTGAACGTGTTCCAAAACTGATTTGAATTCAGCTCGTGGAACTGCACAGAACCATGATCCACTTCTTCTCTGCTAAAGAGATAATCAGCTTACGCACCAGGAAGGCGTTTGTGTGCTCTCAAAAAAAGAAACAACTATTCGTCGTACTCTACATTTGGAGTACCCACAGCCACACAGCCACACAGCCAATTTCGATTCTCGAATTAGATCGAGGTCAAGCAACTTTGATCTAATTTGCGAACGTACAAAGATTCTAAGGAAGGCAGTTACTTTATTTTGTATTTGACTTTTTGTTTTCAATTAGTCGTTGACACATTCGCCGGGCGGTACAATCGATGAGACAAACAAACGCTGTATGTGCGAGTGTATGCCCTCGTCAAAGCCTACATAGACTTGGTAGTTAGCGTTCGTTTTTGACAAGCGAGTGAAGTACGTATATTTATGACATATCCCATTCGCATACATAAATGCGAGAATGTTGCTAAGGTGGTGGCTTTGAAAATGGTGGGTGGTTTTTAACCCATTTTAAATGGTTTTGATTGAATGGAATTTTAGTGTGAAATTCGTGTAGGAGACTCGAGACAATTTTGGAGATCTTATCTTAGTATAAATATAAACGCCACTTACGTGAACTAATTGTGTGTTGTTTGCGTTCTGGGATATAAACAAAAGGCGAGCAAAAACTAAGCCAGCTTTCGAGGTCGGAATATTGGGGAAAATAGTGTGCAGAGGAAAAAGACACTTCTGTCAATAGCCCACTTTAATATTTGACTCACAAACAATATTGGAAAGTAATCCTGTTCGGTAATAAAATGTAAATATTGTTCGATGTGAAGACAGGACACATTTGGCCTTGATGAAAGCGATGAGTTAGCTAATGGACGTGGCCTGAGAAGTGGATTTTAGAGCACACATTTACCTCCAACCAGGTTCCAATCTCTGGCCTAGATTTCGCCTCACAGGAACCTTCATTTCCGCAACTATTTCCCGGAAAGTTGCTGTTGCTTTCGGGCCGTAGGCTAGGTTAATTAGGAAGTGCTTGGCAGTTAGTTCAAATATACTTGCTACCTCTAAAAGTAAACTTGTGACACAACTACATTTTTTTTAGGTCACAATATGCAATTTTGTACGGAAAATTCAGTCATTGTGAGTTCGAAAAATTATTATTAGTATCGCGGAACGTAAATGTGAACCTACGCCGATTGTGTAGAACTATGAGTTGTAAAGAATTTAATTTTGCAACTTTATTTTTTTCAGTTCACATTAGATACTATTTTACTTTA
Organism: Cheilosia variabilis; assembly: GCA_951230905.1. NCBI lineage: Eukaryota > Metazoa > Arthropoda > Insecta > Diptera > Syrphidae > Cheilosia > Cheilosia variabilis. Next base: position 144,649,156 of record OX579676.1, on the reverse strand, counting down.
ACAAGAGATTCTCTATGGTTACTAGACGAGTTTTTTTAAATAAACACTTTGTTTCAACATTAAAAAATGTATATATGTATGTATAAAGAAAATAAAATGTTGTGACTTTATGACTCATGATTCGCATATTCTTCTCTCATATTCCACGCCCGTAGACTTGCATATTGTCGCCTTGGAAGTTGGCAAAGTCTTCGTAAAAGCATTCGCATTTTGCCCTTCTAAGTGGCATTTGGCCATTGGCACATTCGCCAAGACACATCAACCATTTTGCACAAAACATTTAATCGCAAGGGATTCTGAAAAGAACTCGCCGGCGAACGAAACCTCGAATCGCCTTTTTTAGTTCAATGATTTTGTGGGCTATTTTTTTGGGTCAGCTTTTGAAACTGAAATTATTTCGTTCCGTTTCATTGGAGACGTTTAATAGAAAGTGATATTTCTTCTGAATAGTTCAATGGTTTAGTAAGTCTGACAGCTGTCTGACTTACTGCGCCGTACTAATAACCAATTTAAGTCTCTACTTTAAATTTACGGATTACGAAATTTGTATTGAAAATACTACTTAAACTTGGAGTCGAAACTTAAAATGTTTATGAGTAAGGTCCAATTTGGTTGTGATTGGATTAGATCGATCACATTGACAGTTTTTTTCAGTTGACGTCTATGGAATTCAGTTGAATTTCTTGACTGAGAATTGAATACTAAATTGACAGTTCGTATATGTGGCTGACGTAGGTAATTTGGCGTTACCGACCAATTTAATTTTTCCGTTCAGGGTACATCTAGTCCACACAAATCTAGTCGACTTAAGAAAACTAGATTTTTTAATGTGGCCAGTATTATTTTTTAAATAAAGATGTTGAAAATAACAGCAAAATCACTTTACCAGTTTGAACGTCCATCTGCTGTCAAAGTCACTCGTTTGCTTAAAAGTTCTGACAAAAAAAAGTAATAACAACTACGCATTTGAAACACAAGAATTGAGGTTGTATGTCCGGACCCCAAGCAGACATTATCTGCATAAATTAATTAAACCTAACTACAGCTATGAGTATGTGGACAATAATATTTAGTGATCGAATTATTTGTCGGTCATCACCTATTGATCAACCGACTTTTATCCGCCAAATCGATCAAATTGAATTTCATTAATCACAATAATTGATTCCATCTATGGACTTGTGACTTTTTTCTCCAATTTATATCAAATGTATTCCACTAAATTTGTAGGCAAGAAAAAATCCATGACTAGCTGCCAAACTACTCGTACATGTGCGTAACAAAATGTCTGCTTCGGCATTTGACAAATTGACGTTGACATGACACCAAGAAGTCTTTACCATAAAAGTTAACTGCTGCTGTATATGTACGGCATTAACAATGAAAGTATACCCATGAAATTCTGACGGAAAATATGCAAATGACTGAAACTACTATCTATTTGCATATTTAAATGGGTAAATCGACATAAATCTTGGCATGTCTATAGTATGAACGAATTGTAGGTTAGGTGTATATACACAGATGGATGTCGTAATAATTCTGTCTATACCTGGTGTCTCTCTGGCATCTTCATCGATTTCGATTTTCTCTAAATGGCTTTTATCGGTAGAAAGCACTTTCCTCTGCACACTCAAAACAGGTTGATGAGATTCGCTTTCCGGTCCAGTGATCCCATATTGAGGGGAAAGGGGCCAATTTTGTCGCTTTATTAATGAAAAAGTGGAAAACGAGGGACAAACTTAAAAGATGGGAAAAACTAAAAAAAAAACTCTGTGAAACGTTAATTGTTTAACAATAAAATTAAAACGTATTTTCATTACGAAGAAATCTCAAAGAATGACATTTTTCATATTAAACGTGAAAGACAATAGCCCATCGAACGTCTTCGTAAGAATTTTCTGAATGCATTCGCTCGTTTTGATCTAATAGAAAAGAAAATTATTGTAAAATATCTACACATATTTTTATGTTATATGCTAATTTTAAGCTTGTTAATAAAAACGGTAACATTTTTTTTATATTTTTATATAAAAACAAGTGCAAATTTTATTTAAGTCGAAACAGGGGGATTTTTTTTCGAATTTAGGGGAAAACTAATGTTTTTTCTGATAAAAAAGGGAAAAACAGCCTGTGTGGGAACACTGTTCCAGTGCTTCTTTCACATCGTCTGGAATCGAACAGTGAGAGGGAGATCAGCCGAATGACACGGGTGATTTATATCGAACTAGCTTTTCTTTTTTAATTCATGACAAATTCACTAGAAAGTTGCGTGAGCTTTACCTTGAATAGATTTCTGCAGACAAAGTACGTTCGTAATTTAAGCAGGTATGGTTCAATACTGGCTAAGACAAAAATCATCACCTCTCCATGACGACGTGACATTAATTTCTGAGTAGCGATATAAGTGGATGTATCAACCGTCTCTCTCGCCATTCCTCATGTTTTGAAACCTTTCTTCGAACTCGTTGTGTTTGAACTGAAGCTGAGCAATACTGGATTAAGGCATCGCACACCTCCTGTAGCTCGCTCGCCAATAGTCATTTGGCAGCACTACCGCGATGACATATAAAGCATCCTCTGCCTTCATCCTAACCCCCGTAAACGTCCTTCTACCATGCTAGCTATTCTTCTTAATGCTAAACATGCCATAATACATATACGAGAATTGTCACTTAAAAAAGATGCATATAAATTATGATTAGTTCCAGCAACCAATCACCCATCACGCGTACACCCGCTAATAAGCGTAAGATGTTTTATTTTAATTTTTTTTTCATTTCTTTTGGGTTTCCTTTTTTGTTTCACTGCGCTGATGAATGTTAAACGACCTTGTATCTTTTTTGTTTTCGAGGTACCAACTAAAATCACACCGAACAAAATTCCTCACAATTTTAATTGCAGATTTAAATTAAGTAAAACCCCTTTTAAGAACATTTCAAACCTAAAAGAATTGCCTTTGCATTTGGAATAAAAAAAAAAAAGAAAAAAAAAAACACATTAGAAAAAGAAACCACATAATTCGTAATTTTTCCAATTAACTAAAGTGCATAGAAATAATAAAAAAATTCGACAAAAAGGTGTAATCGACTTAACAAACTCAATTTATTAAGTAAAACGATCAATACCAATAACAATAAATAAGACGAGAATCCAATAAAAACGCCAAAAATAACAATTAACGCGTGCAATGAAATTAACGATAATCACTAAGAGTGTGCTAATGAAATGGTTGTCAGTGCTATGTTATATTCCGGCAATGTTGCCGGCAATAATAATATTACAATCACAAAATCCAACAGCAACAATAACAACGGTTACGGTCTAGGAATACCAAAGTCACCGTCATTTCACAGTGGACTTGATTTATTGGCTGACGATCACGACGACGACCAAGACCAACATTTACAAATAATAAAGAAACACCAACCTGACGAACACAATTTAGACGACTGCTACGACGACGACGACGAAAACGAAGAAAGTCAAGAAAAACACTCACCAATCCACGAACATTTTAAATTTCCAAAAATTACATCACGCCTGACAGGTATTTTTACAAATATGCCATCATTACAACAGGATCAGATCACATCATCGCCATCAACAGCATCATCTGCTTCATCCGCAAATAGTAGTAATAATAAGGTTAGAATATTACAACAATTTTGATAATCCATAGAGATTTGTTTTTTTTTGATTTTCTTTTGTGAATGAAAGTGGATGTGTTTTATTTCGCGTGGTCATTTAATTAGTTTTTGTATAGTTATACATATATTTAAATATTTTGTTTGTTACCCAATTGCTCAAAGATTTGCTTGGAATTTTAGTGATTCTTAAAAGAAAATTTACAATATTTCGTTCTTTTATTTTTAGGTTATACTGCATGAATTATTTTATAACAATCGAGTTGTGATTGTATCGATTCTTAATAAAAAAAAACAGTCTATGGTTTCTGATGGAAATCTGAAAAGTCAGAGCATAAAAATATGCTTCCAGGGCTACGTTTCGGAACAAATAATAAAGCACTGGGACTTTTTCGTATCTAAACCAATTTATTACCTAAAAATATACCACCAACAAATTCCAAACAGTAGTTTTGTCAGACAATTTTTAATTTTTGGTGTGATTTCCTCCAAACAACGCAATCATTAATTCACCACACCTAAAATTTAGAAGTCCCGCATATTTACAATTTTACATATTATCTCGGTGGCATAAGTAGAATGGGAACCCTGATTAGGTGTGTTCGATGACAAATCACCTGGGATGCCTCATTGCACTCTAAAGAAAGGTGGGGTAAATTTTGCAAATGGCGGCAAATGTCATTTCTGCTTTGACGTTTATGAAGCGAACAGATACAAATTAGACGTCAACTGGACATGAATCGCTACAGTCCTAAAGAACGCGGAATAATCGTTTCGATAATCCAAGAGAAGAACCGAAGTTTTTACTCATAAAAAAAATGACTGACTTATTTCTTAGGTAAACTGTTCTGTAGCCCTCTCAAACACATTTCCGGAGATTCTTAACGCTATCAGAAAACCCCACAAATTCGGTTTTAAATCGAATTTAAAACTGTGGTCCTGGGAACTGTCGCCTTTTTAAAATCATAAAATTTTTTCATTGAGACAGTCCCATTTCGTATTTTTAAAATAAAATAGCTTGTGCCTGAGCAGCTAAAGTACCTGTCATTATTTGTTTTTCTTTAATCCACAAACGACTTCGTAAAATATTCCAATGCAAATCTTAGAGAACATATTTACTGTTTCCCTTAACTTTTGCTTTCAAGTAGCTTATTCTATCAATTATCGTTAATTTTCATATAAATTAAAATAACATCATCGTCTGTTTTTCTTTTCTCACACACTCGCGTTGCTAATAACAATCATAATAAAAAACGCGTCAAAAAAAAATCCAAACAAAACTCATCATAGCCCCAAAAGTCACCCTCACAGAATAATGTCATAAAATCCAATCAACAAGTTAATTTAAGCTCTAAAAATGGCGGCGGAGGGGGCAACGGTGAAAACGGAAACGCGGCGGGACCGACTGGAATGAACCCTTCGAAGAACACTTCGCCCAGTAGTGCCATCGTCGGCGGCATTTTTCCCAATGGCAACGAAATAGTTCTGTCACCTCAAACGCTGCAGCAAATTACTGGAAGTCCTGGACGTGCTCGTGATCGCAATCTCTTTCATTCACCATCGGCAGCAGCAGCTGTTTCATTGGCATTGCTCAGAGGTTTCATTTTAAATACATTTAGACTTGAAATCACACTACATAAGTACTATATAATGCATATCTTAATGAATGGTGAATGTGTATATTAAATAAAATACGTATACATACGTGTTCTAGACGTTTTTTTTTTTTAGTTTGTTCTTATTTCTAGTTCAATTAGTATTATCTATTATTTGCTTCCTATATTAAAGTTTGTTTTAATTGGTCGGCATGCACGAGTGACACTTTCTTAATTTATATAAAGGCTCGATTATGATTTTAAATGTACGTCTTCAAATATTTGATAAGTTTTCGTATACGTAATCGCGTTTTTCGAAAATGTTTCGCTTCAGGGAAACGCATAGCAAATCATATCAGCCCATAATAAAACAATAATGACAAGACTCGCGTAAATATTTGACAGTAAATTTAGATTATTTAAATACGCCGCTGACTTATATGAATTGTGTCAAGTCTATTAAATACCTACGTGTGCAGTCTTTTGACAATAGGCGTGTTTTTTTGAACACGCAAAAAGAAAAAAAACACAATGTTTCTTTTTGTTCTTTTTTTTGATTGTGTTGATTGTGCCTTTCGTAAGCAGTTAACTTTTTCTCTTCGCCAAAATCCAACGTTGCAACAATCACACACAAGTCTTAAATTGCTAAAATAAAAAATAAATAGTTGGCACAACAAGTTCGCGTACCCTAGGCCTAGCTCCTTATAACCATGGAAGGGCAAGTTACCCCCAATTTGTATGCCGAGTCCGAACGGCTAATTGAGAAGCGCTTTCATGACAGGTTTGCTCTCGTATGTTTGTCAGAAGTTCGCAAGAGGTGGCGCAGTGGAAAACGATTAAATTTGGATTTTTACGGCGATCGAACCTGAGACGATTCTCTTAGTAGTCCAGCACACTTACCACACTGGGCACATTCAAGAATCTAGTTATCTTAAGTCGACTGGCCTGGATAAGATTTAACCTGAACGCAATAACAAGATTGGTCGGGAACGTCACTTTTCCTATGTCAGCCACATATGCGAACTGTCAACTTAGTCCTCAGTCACGAATTTCTTCACTAGATTCGCTGGGTACACCTCGATAAACGTCAACTGAAACAGCTGTTTATGTGACCGGTCAAAACCAATCAAAACAAGATACTTGAACGTTCCCAGGAATTTTCACCTACGTCAAAAGTTCTCTCTATTGATTTAAAAACTATAATATGTGGACATACATTTTGATTTGTATATTTTTTTTACAAATAATATTGCATCTAATATTTTTCAAATCATATAAATATTATCGAAATCAGTAAGCGTCATCTTGCTTCTATTATTAATAGTTTCATTGACTTTTAAGCGATTTATTTTCATCAACAAAAATTAAACCTTTGCATACCATTCCAATGTCCTGATTGAAATAAAATAATTAATTAGCTATGCCATTTGATATTAATTTACAAATAAGTGTTACTAGTTTTATACATGTTTATTTATGTTGGATTGTTGGTATTTGATGTCTTTTCTTGTTTGCAATTTCGTAAATGACTCTTGACATTATACACACAAGTGGAAATCATGTTGAAGAATGTATTACTACACAGCTGGTGCACGTTTATAATGATAATGACTTATGGTTCTATAGGTGTGTGTGAAGAATTGTTTGCGTTTTTTTTTTCTTTTTTTTTCATTGGCAGTCTGATTTTACTGATGGCTGGCATTTTGTCACAGCGACCAATTTTGACCTGTTTATTAGTCAAAGCGACAAGTTCAAGTTCAGGGGTACAGTGTTCAGCTTGTTACACATTCATTAATTGTTAGATACTCGTATGTTGGCGTGCTTTGCATGTGGTCTTGAAAAGATAACTGGAAACAGTTTGGTGGAGTAAATTTTCTGTGACTTATTATATTTACAAGAGCAACATACAAAAGTTGAATATTCTGTATTCATCCTATAATAAAAATGTGAAACATATGTTGAGTGGATATAACTCGCAACACACGCGTGGCAACTTCTGCGTTTTTAAGCCTACCGGCGCACAGTAAAATTGAAAAGTTTGTTTCTTAACCGTGCATTACGAATGTAAAGCGACCTGCCATGGAAAATATTTCCCACAAACTACTTGAAGATTAAGTGAACGTGCATCGCCAGAACTCTCTACTCTTAGTCGACATGCATTGGACTACATTCTATGAGTTCCCGGTTGTATCCGTTCAAAGCTCCATAAATTTTACTTTGAAAGTTGCCCAGTAATTCTTTGGCCGTCACATTTTTAAGATTTTATTTTATTTAGGAGTGCCATTGTTTTAAATAATCTTGAGTTATTCTCTTACACGATTTATTTTCAGCTGAAAGTAACTGAAATCGTAGCACAATGGACCTAATTTGGTCTAAGCTCTAAGTGAATAACTAAAGGGTGTCCCATAATTCACGCAAAATGTAATTTTGATAGAAAATACAGATTTTTAATTAGAAAGCTTAAATTGTTTATTGATTCATAGAGTATACAGATTGGGGTTATGTATAGAATAGCACATCGGAAAAATGGCCGCCTCGGCTTTGCTGGCTTTTATTGAAATTTTCTATGACCGTGGCTAAATTTCATTTATACACCTCCCAATTTCCCCTTTCAAGGCGTTGGTGGTCGTAGGCTTGTTTGCATAGACCTTAGAATTCAAAAAAACCCCAAAGAAAAAGCCATCAAGGTGAAAATGAGCTTCATCACTGAAGATGATTTTGTTCGAAAAATCAGCATCCACTTGTTGTTGTTCCAAAATCCATTCAACGAACTCTTTTCGCGCCGCATGGTCAGTAGTCTTCAGTTCTTTAGTCAATTGAACTTAGTAAACATGAAGTTTCAAGTCTTTCGTGAGAATTCGCTGTAGAGAGATTCTCGAAATGCCCAATTCTTGACTTTGGTGCCGCATTCATATTCCTGGACTGTCAGCAATACTGAACGACTTGTGACATGGCACCCAGAGTGTTTAATATCACTTATTGGGCCAATCTCCCTGAATTTTTCAATTATTCTCTTCACAATATGGCCGTCATATTGATTTGAAACAAGCAATAACGAAAATTGGGTATTGCTGACAAACCTTCATTATTTTTAAAATATTGCTCGAAAAAGAAAATGCGTTGTTCTTTCGTATAGCGCTCCATTTTTACTAACTCCGAACAGTCTTATGTCACATTGTTATTTTTTTCCCGTTGGCATTACTGTACTATTAAATGGAGCAACTTTAAAATTTTGCGTGAATTATGGGACACCCTTTACGAATGCATCGGCCACCTTACCTAAAACCACCTCGTAAATGCCGCTCATTTAATTTAAATTCATTTAATTCATGTACCAATTGAATCTTCCGAATCTTTACCGTTTAGCCCAGACACCTTCCGTTAAATCTCTACATAGTGAGCGAAGAATCCCCTATTCACAAACACATCTGTTTTAGATAGCAGGCTATTTGGAAATGTCATTTTAAACAAAGAATTCAACAAAAACCTATTTTTAATTTAATAGCAATAAAATCAAAAAATATCATTCGTTCAAATTTACGACCACAATTTAATGTGTTATAGTAGCAGTAAAACCAAAACAAACTATTTTACTGTGCACAATATACGTCATTGTTAGTTTGCCATGGAATGTACTACCAACCAACACACGAATAAGAATGCTACCACCAGCAATAAGGATATAAATACAGCCATAGAACGATAATGCCAAGGATTATATTTGAAAACACTTGAAATATTTCCCATGCCTTAGCCGTTAAACCAATAAAGTCCTAGCTTTGACCTTCTGAAGCACGAAATCCTTTCGTTGTCGTTTCGGATAGCTGCTATAGCTACAACCTGCCAACCTTACAAGAATGCACTACCGTCCGATATAATTACCTTCTGACCACACTCTTGCCAGTAACACCTTGATTTACGATTCCAAGTGTTGTTTTGTGTCTGACTCTCTGCGGTGTGCAGTCCTGTAATTTCTTTATTTTTTTTTTTTTTTTTTTAATTTTAATATTTGAATTCGTGCCAAACTTTTGTTGTGGTGTCGATAGTCTTAACTCGAAATGAGGCAAATTGAATATTCGTTCGCCTCGTGGTCGGGGCGATTATAGCCAATTGTGACTGTGTGCGGATTGATGTGGATTTGTGCGAAGTGCATTCCGTTGTGGTGGATCGTTTTTGTTTAAGACTTGAGTTTCGTCTTCTTTTAAATTATTATGGTTATATTCAACTAAGTGTGTAAATAAAGAACAGCAATTTTAATTTGAAATTATTGCGTGGGAACAAGTAGACGAATGGATAGCTTTCGCAGATTTTCAATTGTCCCAGTTTTGTGTATTACCGAAGAGCCACCAGGAAGTGAAGGTGATTTTATTTTATTTTATTTGGGTTAGATCTCGGCAGGTTTATGTCGGGGCATTCCAATGGGGCGGAATATTTTATAAAAAAATGTTTCTGTTTCCTTTAATTCGGACTGACGTGTCTTTTACTACCTTCGGGTTTGTTAAGGATATTTAGCGGAATTTGCAATCCTTTTTATGCTCAGAAATAGCATTTACCTTTACAAGGCAAGAAGATATGATATGAGTTCTTTTGTGACTGTCAAAAAACTCAAATTAGCAGATACAGGGTGTTCGTCTTTTGTGCTACACGCTTTAAACCTGGGAAAAAAGATAATTTTATGACATTACGATTTAAGTATGACAAGGTACATAAAGAACAATCTGAAAGTCTAATTTTCTAGCAGTTGAGGCCATATACCGTATGTCTATACTCATGGTGAAATGTTATTTTCATTGTCGTGTTTGTTGTGCCAACGTATTCAACTGACAGATGCATATAAACTGCCAGCTTTTAAAAGGCGGCCCATAAGAAACACATATGGTGCGAATGCTCAGCATGTAGTTTAGTAAGTCTGACAGCTGGCTGACTTGAATTGTCTCAGTGGTGATTGGCAAAGATCGGTTACATGAACGGTTTTTTCAGGGGGCGTCAGGTTACCGACGAATCTAGTTGACAGTTCGCATATGTGGCTGACGTAGAAAACCTGCATTCATGGTACATCTAGTGCATGTCAATCTAGTCGACATAAGAGAACTAATGTCGTTTTCCATTGGGACAGAAAAAGCTTTTTTTCAGATTCAGAGCAGTTTTTTCTCTCTCGAAATCAGTTGGCTGTCAGATTTCACGTTCCATTGGCCGCAAAAAAAACACTTTTTTCAGAGTCAGAGCAATTTTGCGAATCTCGATTTCTTAGCCAGATTTGCGCTTCCTTTACTAACACCAAAACCTTTGGCATTTGTCAAACTTTGAAGTGCGTTATTATATACGTTTTTAGAAGATTAGTCTGTGAAAAATAGCGAAAAATTTAGATTTGGCCGCTGCAATGGATAGCAACATGTATTAAATGGGTTTTTCAAAACTCAAATTGCAATTTAAAAACATCTGACTTTTAAATCACGCACCAACACAAATGCCAAAAAAAATGATCTCATTTTATGTTCCATTGGGCACGAAAAATCTGAAATCTGAAAATCTCAATGGAAAAGGACATACGTTTTTGAATGTGCCCATTTACTTGCAATTTTCTTTCCGTTAACATTTTTTTTTTACTGTTTTTTCATGTTTATTGTTTTTTAATAAAATTAGAGGATGTCCTTTTAATGAAAAGATAATTATAGATCAAACATATTCTCACTGTCACTGTCCGCCTAAACGGGCATTCACTGTTCATAGTACTGACCGCTGTTGCTACCATTTTTAGTCAATAAGTGTAAACACTGTACAGATATGCTGTGGAAATATAAATATAGTTGAAGTTTATTTCTGAGGGCGTCTTATTCCATTTCATGTTAAATCACTATTGATAAAGTACGATGTTTCCAACAATTTAGCTGAGTGTTTACGAAATGTTATAAATGTTGTGCTATAAATAAACGAGGAGAACAAGCGACTTCGGTCGAAACGTTAATTAGCTGGTATACGTATGAAGAAAATCTCAAAATGTAATTCCAACCAACAGCACGATCTGCGTCCGCAAATACTCGAATATTGTCGCTGTACGTACCTTAAATGACTTAAAAATAATAATAATTAAAGGAGCTGAAGGATTCTTTTCGGTTTTCTGTTTATGGGACTTACCTTTCTCTTATTTATCGAATTGTCTGTATACAATGTTTTCTATTTACATACTTAAATGTCTTCTGTGAAATGAATGAAATGAACTGAATTAAATCTTGAGTCAGACGAGAGGAATCGATTCACTCCTATAATTCGACTCATATTATTAACCTCCCTTAGAACAAATTTGTCACTATCATTTAAAGGAACCTTTTCCAGACTTTATACAATTGAAACCTAACCTTACACGATATAATGATGATTAAAAGTTTTACAAGTCAACATTTTAAGAACATTTTAAAGAAGTTAATTTTTGCTGCCTTTGTGTTTGCCTGATGCTAGTTAGAACCTATTGTTTTTGTTCGATTTTTGTTTAGTAGCTAAAACCATTACATCAAATTCACTATCATAGTTCACTGTCATACAAATGTAAGAGCGCGCCTCATCTAGTGGATTTTGTGTGGATTACATTCGTCGTATGCTACATGATTGTTTCAAATGTATTGATCTCTACTTGCACCTACACTCTTAGTTTATCATTAATTTCTAAAACTACTAAGCACATTTATATGTTCTGAACTTAACCGACAGTAAAAAGAAAACAACTTCGCATAACCTTAACAAATTTAACACAAATATTAACACAATACTCTTTCTTCGCAGAAACCTCAAATAGTGAACGAGAGGAACTCTTCATCCAAAAATTAAGACAATGCTGTACACTGTTCGATTTTTCCGAGCCATTAAGCGACTTAAAATGGAAAGAGGTAAAGCGTGCAGCCCTGCACGAGATGGTCGAATATCTAACAAATCAAAACGGTGTCATCACAGAAGCTATCTACCCAGAAGCTATAAACATGGTGAGTTTGTACCACTGATAAGGCAATTTGTAACTTTGCTCATAGATATTATTTGTCGACAGTTTGCAGTGAACCTCTTTCGTACTCTACCACCATCCTCCAATCCGAATGGTGCTGAATTCGATCCTGAAGAAGATGAACCCACGTTGGAGTCATCGTGGCCACATTTACAATTTGTATATGAGCTGTTCTTAAGATTCCTAGAATCGCCTGACTTTCAACCAAACATCGCCAAGCGATACATTGATCACCAGTTTGTTCTGCAGCTGTTAGAGCTGTTCGATTCAGAAGATCCCAGGGAGCGTGATTTTCTAAAAACCGTACTGCATAGAATTTATGGGAAATTTCTTGGACTGAGAGCATTTATTAGGAAGCAAATTAATAACGTATTTTATAGGTACGTACATAATTTTTCTATAGTTGACTCGTAATTTTGTTTTGAAATGGGTGTTCTCTTTGCAGATTCATCTATGAAACAGAGCACCACAATGGTATTGCTGAACTTTTAGAAATTCTCGGCAGTATTATCAATGGATTTGCTTTGCCTCTTAAGGAAGAGCATAAGCAATTTTTGCTCAAGGTTCTGTTGCCGTTGCACAAGGCAAAAAGTTTGTCGGTCTATCATCCGCAGTTGACATACTGTGTGGTGCAGTTCCTCGAGAAGGATCCAAGTCTGTCAGAACCTGTTATAAAGTAAAAAACCAGCCTTCTCCAAAAAGGGCTAAGAACTAACAAGGTTTTTCTTTTTTCATTTCTCTCAGGAGCCTGCTTAAGTTCTGGCCAAAAACCCACAGTCCCAAAGAGGTGATGTTTTTGAATGAACTAGAAGAGTTACTTGATGTGATTGAGCCGGCTGAGTTTCAAAAGGTCATGATACCGTTGTTCCGACAAATTGCCAAATGTGTGTCGAGTCCGCACTTTCAAGTTGCCGAACGTGCGTTATACTATTGGAATAACGAGTACATCATGTCGCTGATAGCGGATAACTCGCAAGTGATCTTACCAATTATGTTTCCGTCGCTGAATCGCAACTCGAAAACGCATTGGAATAAAACCATCCACGGGCTGATCTATAATGCGTTGAAATTATTTATGGAAATGAATCAGAAATTGTTCGATGAGTGTAGTAAAAACTATCGACAGGAGAAACAATTGTGAGTATAAAAATCAGGTCGGTCGGTAAATATGCATGGATGGGGTCGTCGCAATTGATTTTGTATGAACGTAGGGTTAACAGAGCGACCGTTTAATTGCAAAATTATCGGAAACGATTACGCGGTTCTGCAACTCGTTTCCATTCTATGACAAGGTTCACTTGGTTTATTTGTTTGACATTCAAAGATTGCTCACTTTAGTTGCAGACCCCTTAATTGCATACAACTAAACAAAACTAAACCTTGTAAACAATTTGCACTTTAATTCTCGAAAATGTTTTTATTTCTTTTTCTTTTTTGTAATTTACCCACCAACTGTAGGGAACGGGATCGTATGTCACAACGGGAAGAACTTTGGGCACAAGTCGAGAACTTGGCTAAAACCAATCCAGAATGGCCAAAACTTTCCGGTCGCATGGAGAGCTTAAGCATTTCTAGCAGTCAAATTGAATTCGATCAATATCAGGATAATTGTGATTTAACCTATGATAAATTTGAACAGGAAGCTAGGCAGGAAACTAGAGAGGTAAGTTGACCATTAAGACACCACCAAGAGTCATTTCTTTTAAATCAAATCAAATCAAATCAAATCAAAAGAACACACATTTACTTTTATGTTTGCTGTTTATCTAGTAAACAAGTCAATACAAACAGTTTATTGAACTAATAAAATGCAAAATAAGTGTTATATTATCTGTGTCATTATCTTCTTGTTTTTATCTTCACACACACTATTGGTTTATTGTTTTCCTTATATTTTCTGTTATCTATTATCTTCTCTTATTTCACCTCTTTAATTTTCCTTAGATGATTAAGTGTTTGTGGAAAGAAAAATGTCTTCAAGAAAAAGTATTAGGTACGAAACTAGAATCAAAATCCGATTGGGAAATTTATGCCAAATGAGAATGTTTTCACTTTTGAATATTGGAAAGAGTGGGACGTTTTGAAACAAAATATCATGTTTTTCTCAATATTACCTTTACATGTTGTTGCACTTTTTATTTTTTAACTGGTAATAAATGTATGGGTGTCAATTTATTTTTTTTTTGTGTTTTTTGTTCACATACTCGTACGTGTAGTGATTAACTTTGGTTTGATTTTTCGCCATACTTAAACAATCATGTTCAGAACATTAATGTTTAGTTGCTGTTTGGTATTTAAAAAGATTATTATTTTCTTACAGTAGATGAAACAAATTGCTTGGCTAATATTTTGGTTTGCACTACATGAATGCGGTCTTTACGGTAGTAATGTCCGCTACAACCGATGTGTGTATTATTCCTATCCGCTCTTAAGGGGACAGCGATCTACAAGTAAAAAAACTGGAATAACATCGAATTTTTTTAAAATAAAAGCTCAAGAAGCCCCCGAACAAAATCTTCAGGGATAAGGCTTATCCCCCAATAGGTAGCTTTGTGAAAAAATAAACAGGTCCATAGAGTACTCTAGTCATAGGTTCTTTTGTGATAGCTGAACCAAGCCGCCCGCACAGTAAATTAAAAAAATTGTAGCTTTCACCAGAATTGAAAGCTCCGGGTGACAATTTGGTACGCGTTCAGACCGATAACGTTATCAATGAATTCTCTGCGCAGGTCTGTGGTCAAAGAACTATTTTCGGTCTCATATCTATGACAAAGTGATTTTAGCAGTCAAATTGGCTCCATTAAATGTGAAGTTCGCCAGCCATTTAATTTCGAAATATGGCGACAGATCGTCTGATCAGACTCCATTTGTTTTTCTTTTTGTAGAGCCATGTTAACCTTCGTGGTGTACGAAATTAGAAACGGCAATGATCAAAACGAACCTTTTCTACACTGTATTTCGAAAGTGGATTGGAATGTACTTATGTCGCATTTATAATTCCGAAAATATTACAGAGTACCTACTAAAAAGCGGAAAGGGAAAGATATTTCGAATGCGACGAAATAGAGAATACCCTGAATAGAAAGATTGTAGATTTCTATGTACAGTAAAAATGCAAATTTCACTGCCCTAAAGCCGAACACTCATCCGCTATGGTCCAACAGTCAGACATGTGCTGAAAAGTATCCACAAAAAATTGAATTTCCCAACAAATTCCATGGCGGTCATTAAACCGATGCTGTATTCCGTATAAAGCTGAATTTAATTGAAATTAAGTTAAACGCGCGTCCCCGACACCACTACTAAGTGTTGCAAATTACTGATTTCAAGTTAATCCTACGAAACAAATAGTTTTGTTCGTACAACTGTTCGTAATTTATTGTTTTATTTTAAATCGTAGTAATGAAAGACTGAGCCTTTTCTAATGCCTTCTTGCTCTGTATTCAAGGATGCAGAGGTCTTTTGTTGGCTTGCTGATATATACGAATGTAGCAAAAGAAAACGAAAGCACTATGGCTTTTGTAACATAATTAAATGATATCGAATAGTACTTCGATATCAATTTCGAATTCGAACGAAATTTACTACAGTAACATTATTTTTTGTTTAACCAAGGTATAAAGTACATATTTGACAAAGTGTAAATATTTTTACTTTGTTTGCAACCAATATTATTAGAGCTTCCACAAAATACCTAGGTAAAACTATTTGACCTACTATAAACTCGTTTATGTGTACTCCTTGTCTAACATTTACAAACTTCTACTAACACTAGACAATAATTAATATCTCTTACAAATCCTTTCGGCACTTTGGTTGGTCTTTTGTAAATAAATAACAAATCCTTACAAGTCGATAGGTGTGTTTTATAATTTATAATTTTTGCGCTGTAATAAATGAACGCTCCGTGTTATTATAGCTAATTCGCCTTTTATTTGTTTGTAGTTAACAATAATTGTATTAATATCGTTCATGCTACATAAAGTATATACCACGCTTAGATCTCACCACTGTGCTTTAGAAAACAACAAAATAAAACACAATTTTTAACACGATCTCGAACAACCCATCGAAAACCAAAAACAAATTTCTTCGTTTTAGATACGAGGTGAACGTAACAAGGACAAACCTCTCATTAGAAGAAAGTCCGATTTGCCTGCTGATACCGGCACTGTGCGTGCATTAATTGAACACAAACGACCTGATGAATATTTGAAAACACCACCTGATATTAACAAATGCTAGAACATTTCCTAAATTCTATAAAGATACAATTTACTATTAAAAAATAAAAAAAAGGAAAAATACAATTATCATTATTAAACTTAATGTTACAACTACAATTTTATTTGCGTACACAAAAGAGCAAGGAGCAACCGAAGTAAGAAATAAATTGAAAACAAAACAAAACAAATAAGTAAAACTACAAAAAAAAAAAAACATACTGAAAACTAAATATTATATTTATTATTTTTTAAAACAAACAAAAAAAAAAAAAACGTGAAAGTTAGAAATATACATTTAGCTATAAAATATTTGTATACTTATTATACACAAAAACACACAAATTTATAAAATAATTCTAACAGTACCAATAAAGTGAAAATAAATGTCTAAAAATTCCCAAAATTCGTTCTTAATACTCTTAAGTTTTATACCTACCTACCACATCTATGTTAATTTTTTCTTTCTTTTGTTTATAATTTTACAAAGTTCTTTTAACTATGTGAAACACGTCTGTATATTATTTGCAATATAGGTTTTATAGAAATCAACTGGTGGGTATACGCAACTCTGTTTGTTTTGTCGATTGTTTAAAAATTAGAAATCTCTTTGTTTTGTACACAAACACAAATTTATTTCCGACAATTACCAGCTGATTGAAGAATTGCCATCAGAACAGAACACAAAGAATTGTAGCTCGAGATAGGGTCGGTTGATCAACTACCATAAGGTGGGGTTGCATTCCTTTGCTTAATTTTGGGACGAAATCGCTTCATCCGTTTACAACCTATAGATTCCCCGCATACCAATTTTGCATACGATATCAAAATATACTCCGTTATAATGTTAACGGATTATTTGTATATAAACAGGCCTTTTTTATTATTGTATCTCGTACTATTGTTGTAAGCCGTGGAAATCAATGATCGTTATGGATCATGTGAGCATAATAAAAAAGGGCCTAAAGTCATTTTTCGTGGCAAATTTTGACATGCAGACGTCAGAAAAACTCGGCCATTCGGTGGTCACTCTCGTGTCTTTCGTCGTAATGACGTCGGCATGTCAAAATTTTCATGAAAAGTGCCATGTGTAATCGTAGCGTAATATCTGTAGTGAGCGAGCTATTCGTTGACGGAATTATGCCGATTTCACAGATTAAACAAAAAGAAATTAACGTATTCCTCGTTCACGATCGACACGAATCTGCTCTGTTATATCAACTTGAAGTGGGTCACTTATAATGACACTTTGAACACTGCAAGCGGTCTATTTAAGCGACTTGTTTACAACTTCGAATATAAACAATATTGTGTGAAAGTGGTACCGTTGTAACCTATGGTATCAGTCGTTTGAATGTACTGTGTTAATGATTTATTTAAGTAGCAGAGAGAGAGAAATTCTGTTTTACACTGGTTTTCCATTCCTTTTGCGCATCGCTCGTTCTTTTTTTTCGCCCAATGATAATACCCTCTAAACCATAGACAAACCATACTGAGACCCCCAACTCACAATCCTCTTGCCGCTGGGCCCCTCAATTTTTTTTCAAATTCGCCATTTTGTATTCCTATCGGTGTTATGTCAAAAAAGAATCAGTGTGACATGCAAAAACACACAAAAACTACAAAAACAAATGCTGCCAACCGCGGCAACCGTGGGGAAATGCGAAAGAGTTCGGGAATACCACATTTTTATATTACTGAATGCCATTAGTTAGTTATTATAAATTTTTGAAAGGCGAATAATTTGATTTAGTTGGTTAGGCAAATTATCTAAAATATATGTTTTATATACTAGAACATATTAGGACAAACATGGTTGTGTATTTACCTCTTTTCAATATCATTAAGATCGATTTATTGTCTGAATTTTTCTTTAATAACTGAAGAAAACTTGCTCAAAATGTTTTTATTTTCATGAAACCATTCTGCATTGACAATTTTTCATAAATATTTTAAACAAATGTACACTTATTCCTACAAAAAATACTATCCACACGTGTATAAATAATTTCAAATTTAACGGACAAAATTTGATGAACGCTGTCAGCAGCTTTGTCCACAGCGGAAGTGGAATTTTTGAAGTTACCTGACATTTGTCAATACGAATTTCTATGTAACAATACTAACGCACTTAGCGTTTTCCACCCCATGAAAATATAGCTTGTAGGCAAGTAACGGAAAATCGGCCGAAGTTGGTGGTCTCAGTATTGTCTCTGCTCTAAACTCTCGCCGAAAACAACTTAAATACAAATCTACGGCGAAAAATTAACCATCATGCTGTCTTAATCGGCAGACGGGCCACCTACATACGGCTACATATGTAATCAAACTCACTGAGTCGGGCTGCTGTTGGGCTTTTATCTTTTAGTGACAATCTTCCACACACCTTGAACTTAGTTGAAAAGGCGGTGTTGTTAAATTTCTCATGCTGCTTGCAGACACGTTAAATATGTATTAGTGGAGATATTCTTATGGTTTGGAGTTCTTTTTTCAAACTCAATGTATAATTTTATGCAGACTTTCTTAAGATTTTTAGTGCTATGTTTGCTTTCCAAAGGGCCTTATATTAAAAAGTAGCATTATTCGCGAGCGACCGACACCGAACAGCGGACAGTGTTGTCCGATTGGTTTGCCGTTCTACTCTTGGTGTGCGACAGAAAAGAAGCGCGTAAAAGTCAGCTCATTGGAAATCGATTTATGGCCATAAAGTTGTTAAATAATAGTTCGTTGTTGTCGCTTTTCTTCAGGCATGCAATGAAATCAAATCGGAAGAAGAGACTCAGAGCTTTGTATTTCCAAAGCGCATTTATCTTATACATTTTGCATAGAAGGAAATGAGCTTTTTCTTTGAGTCACAACAAAGTGACGTCACTAGCTTTGTTTCAGTAAAAATTGGGCCCTTTATCTTACTTGACTATATCGTTTTCACTGTTTTAAGCTATTTTCTGAATGTTTTCGTTTTGGTTATCGACAAATTTCATTTTATTTATGGAGACTGACCTGAATGCCGTTCTGTAAGGCTTAATTCCAGCGCGGAGCTTGCTAAGGAGGTCTATTTTAAAAGCTAAGCTTAAAATCGAACAAAACAAAAGAATTGAATGAAAGGGTGAATCTCTGTTTTTAAACTGGCACTTAAATACAAATTTCCTACTGTCCGGTAAGTTTAGAGTTGGCAAAAGCCCAATGTAGTGGCGCCCGACATTTTTTTTTTCTCTAAAAGTAAATAAAAAAATAAAACTTTTAAGGTTTCAAAACCTATATTGCTTTATGTAAAAACACTCTAAACGAGGGCATTCCTCATCCTTTTCATCATCAAATAGTCATAATTTTAATAACTGTCCTTCATTTCCTTTCGAATTGAATTGAATTAATGCTAAGCTCGAAAATCGTGGATTGTTATTTGCCGCTTTTTTTTGGAAGATATAAATGACTATTAGGTCGGTTCACACAAGTGCTTAACAAGCTTTGGTACTTTTATCAATAAATTGCTTTTTCGCATTCCGTTCTCGTGACATTTTAAATAAACGACACGAAGTCGTTAACAATCAGAGAGTCAGCTGTATATGTGGAAAAGTACATACTATAACCTATGCGGTCATATGCCTTCAATTTGTGGGACCCAGATGCTGTACAGCAAAATGTCACACGTAGATATGCGTTATGTGGTGAAAGTTTTAAAATATTTAAAAGCCTGTTTAACCCTTAACATAAATATGTAGTTGGCGCAGCAAATCAATGGGCCTACGTTGTCATGACCATTTGCTTCACTGGTTACATTTCTACATTCGTAGTCTTTTATTTTGTGATTGCTTACGTGTGTGGTTTCCCTATATTTACCGGCGCAATAATAGGTTTGTTCCTTTACTTTGAAATCTTATGAATTTTTACTAAATCTTACGAATTTTTACTCAATGCCGTTCCTTAACTCGAAAAAATTCCTAAGAGAGAGCGTCATCGAGAGAGCAAGATATTACCTCTCCTTCCACTGAGAATCTTACGAATTTTTACTCAACAAATTTCTTGGTGTAAGAATTGAAAAGCTGTCAGTCACCTGACAATTGACAGATGATTTTTGTAATTTGTTGTCCTTTTTGTTATTCGAGTGCATATGTTTGTTTTCATTTCCTGCGCATTAAAATGCTATTAACAGGCGTCAAAATAAAATCGAATGTTCTCCTTAATATTCTTTTCGAAAGTGGCGACCAAATTCTTCCTCGCTGTAAGAAGGGACAATCCTCTCCAGTGTTGCGTTTTCCTCTTATCGAATGCTTGTAGTTCAATCAGTACAAACTATTCCACATACTCGGAATCTTTTACATCGTTAGTTAGATGAATCAACTAATTTTTTTTAGTAAATTAGCAAATTCTTCGAGTTTATCAGATATTTTAACAAGTTTTCGTGACACTTTTTTGAGTTTTTTAATTATGTCAGTTATGCCTGTCATTTTTCATATATTACTACAAAAGCATTCCCTAACTTTTTCGTTAGTGTCTCCCTCTGTGGGAGAGAATATATCCCCACCATTGCAGTTTGACAGTGGGCCTTACTGATAATCATTTTTAACCTTAACACTAAATATTTTTTGGGTCACAATTACGCAATTTTGTATAGAAAATGTCCTCATATTAAGTTCGAAAAATTTAGCCTGGACACTAAAAGTGGTTAGGCTACTGAGCGAGGGTTCTTAGGTTCGATTCCCTTAAAATCAAAAATTACAAAAATTACATCTTCTGACAAACATCGAATGTAAAACTGTTATGAAAGCGCTTCTAATTGAGAAGCCGTTCGGAATCGGCATACAAAAAGTAGGTCTCTTCCATTAAGGCCAGTAAAGTAATACGGTTACTAGATACTACAGGGCCAAAAATAAAAACAACGAATGGTTGTGAGAATCTTGGCCTGAGATACACCAACCTGTGGCGCCCAGCTATTTGTTTTTAGGAAAATCAACGTTGTCCTTTTTTTTTGTCAAGGTATATGAATTGTTTAAAATTACAGAATAATTAAATAAACTCTCCAGTAATCCATTTTATCTAATGTCCGAGGTTCTTAAAATCCGGTTTGGTCAAAGAAGTTATTGTGTCATTCGTCTGGGGTGAAGCCATTTGTCTTGAGTAACGAGCACATAAAAACTGATATAAATTCAGAGTGCTTTTGGAACATTTTCAAACTGTATTTGTGTATGTACTTGTCTGTACGCAGTACCGTATTTTGCCCCATTCAAAATCGGAGTCGGAGGTATGTGACAACGCCCTAATATTAATAGAGTCACAGTTAAGGTGGTGCATTATTTTCTCTATAGCCTTGCGAATTGTCTTTCAAATTGTGTCGTTTATTTTTATTTTTCGTACGCACTTATTAAAATTATTTAATGTTTCTTTTATCTCTTTTCCAGTGAAACGTAAAAAAAAAACGTATAACTTAATATAGGTAATTATTTAATGATAATTTTAATTTATTTGCGAAAGTAAAATAAAAACAAGGAAACTTTAAAAATCCCATATGTCTATAAGTGCATATGCATAGTTGTTGAAAGCTTGAGATAATATTTTTGAATAAATTAAAATAATAATATTTTTAAATGCATTTGCATTAAGGATTACTGAATAAATGTAAAAAAAACACACAAAAAAGCGCTGTACATATTAATTTAGTTACATATCAAATGAGGAACATCTGTCCTAAGTGGACTACGAGTATTTTGCTTTGCCTCAAAATTTATTACGTCTCTTAATTAACATTGTTTTTAAATATTTATGTTTAGTTTTTTACTGGATTGGCAATACTTGTTGTTGGTTGATCGTTTGACTGGAAAGACGAAAGTCCTATTTCCGGTTGGTACATTAAGCAAATCACCTTTTGGCTAACAACGCATTGCCTATCTCCTTTGGAAGTGATGTTCCCATTAAAACTAAAATAGTTATTTACGGTTTATAACACATACACACTCTTATAGTTGTATACTCGTATGAATCATTTTTAACTGCAACAAAACCAAGTTTAGTTGTTATTCGTTTAGTTGCTACTACTTTTTATTTGTTTTTTTTTATATTCCCAAAGTAAAATAAACTTAAAAGTTATATAATAGAAAAAATAAAGACTACAAAATAATTATAATCTTTGTTAACTTAATAAAAACATACATTAACTGATATCTGATCTTACTAAATTACTTTTACACCTAGAATTATGAATGAAACACTAATAAAAAAACGTTTCAAGTGATTTTTGTTAAATCGAAATCATTTGATTAATATAAAATGTGTTGTGTAAATATTTTATTTTTCCACAATAATCTTAAGATGTTCAACTAAACCTTCATAAGGCGATGGCATTGCAAACAAGTTCAGCCTCCGTTACGTTGTCAACAGAAAACAGACGGAGAGTTTATTATTAAAAAAAAAAAAAAACTAAATAGTTATAGGAGTCATTTTAAAGATTTAATTAAAACGAAGCCACGCGAAGGAATACAATAAAACTATTCACAATGTTGCTAACAGATGTTTTGACTAAAGTGATGGCATACAGGGTGCACCAATGGAAGAGTAAATTCGTTTGCAGTGAATAATAAAATCAATCAAATTCGTGTCAAATATCTATATTCAAACTTGAATGGTGAGAATGCCCGGACATAAATTTCTATATGTAGTTCCAATGTCGTAGTACACAGCGCACAATCTATAAATCTTTAAAATGGTTATCCATTGCGAGAATATTTGTTCTTCAAGAATGGAAATATTAAACAGAGTTGAAATTGTGCTTTTCTATTTAAACAAAATTTAAAGACAACACATCAACTGTAAATTCAATGATTTGCTAAGTTACATTATCAAATGTAAGTATATGCATGTACCTAAGATTACGATTTGATAATAAACGTTTACACATTTGTTAATAAATATTACTGAAAAACAAAAAAAAATATGCCGAATAATACGAGAGTAAACAAAAATTTGGTATACAAATTGCTTTAAATGTTTGTACTGAAAAATAACACAAAACTTAAGTTAAGAAATAAATAAAAATTAAAAACAAAAAACAAATTTGTTCAAAAGGCTTTCTTATTACTTTTTGAGCTGGAAATAGAAATGGGATTATAAAAAATTTAAAAATACGGTGCAAATCATCGAAAGGAACGACACGAGTTTGAAAACTCCCTTTTGTCGAAAAATACCAATGCGAATTATGTAGATCTATTAGCACAGTATTAGCAACAGAAACATTTATGTGAAGAAAAAAAAAGGAGAAATAGACCGATAACAAATGGAGTTAAATTATTAATTAATCAAGGTGTACATTATTAGCAACAGAAACTTGAATGGTAAATGAAGAAAAAAAAGAGGCCGACAACAATGAGAAAAAAAAATTTTGTGGTTGCAATTCGATTTGTTCTGTTTAAATTATAATTGACAGCGGAGTGCAGGTTCGCTTCCTGACTGGTTAAAAACTAAAATGCCTTTTCTAGGCGAATGTATACGAAGATCTGGGGTCGAATCGCCACGAGCTACGTTCACGGAATTAGGTTGATTTTACATGAAAAACAAAAACAAATTCCGTCGCGTAATGCTCGTTCACGGACAACGTTATTCGATCCCTGAATGTAAGAATAGTTCAAATGTGAAGCAAGTATAATTAAAGTGAGTAAGTACTTGACAAACGTGGTAGGGTTTGTATGACAAAATTTTATTGTCATAAATTTATCTACGGATATCAACTAACGTCACATAAAGGCATTCCAGGCAACGAGAAAGCTGACGAATTAGCAAGACTAGGTTCGGCAGCTGTATCAGAACAAGCTGACCCCTCTGTGAAAATCCCGCCTTGCGCACTCAAGCTTGAAGCAGGAAGAAAAGCCACAAGAGAGGCGAACGCTAGATGGACTGCACTAGAAACTTGTCATACCACAAAAATGCTATGGCCAACTTTCAATGAAGCCAGAACCGAGAGTCTAATGCGAAAGGATAGAAAATCTCTTTCCACCCTCGTAGGAATTATAACGGGGCACAATACTCTACGGTACCACATGAACAAGCTACGCTTGACTGAAGAAGAACTGTGTAGGGGCTGCGGTGATGAGGAAGCTCTTGAGGACACAACCCACTTCCTATGTCACTGCCCAGGTCTCCAGCACTACAGGCACAGATTCCTAGGGAGACACTTCTTCCACGACCTAGAGGAACTTTCCGGCACACATATAGACAAGATAATGGGCTTCATCAAATCCACAGGATGGTTTGTATGCAATAGCACAGTGAGTACTTAGTCTCAGGGTTATTATGGGTAAGGGACAACCTCTTCCCCCAATGGGCATCACAATGGGTCAGTATTGACCTGAGTTGAGTGTGGCACGGAGCATTCCCCGCCAACCCACGTACCTAACTAACGTCAAGTGGTGCTGATTTGTTGCAGGATATTTGACCTGTTTAGCTGTCAGGGAAAAACGTATTCCCCCCGAATTATT
Organism: Cheilosia variabilis; assembly: GCA_951230905.1. Taxonomy (NCBI): domain Eukaryota; kingdom Metazoa; phylum Arthropoda; class Insecta; order Diptera; family Syrphidae; genus Cheilosia; species Cheilosia variabilis. The sequence continues at coordinate 144,624,238 of OX579676.1, read as the reverse complement.
CCCAATTTTTCCAAAAATAGGTATCGGCAATGAATTTCGAAAAAGGGGAAAAAATTAACGAAAATTATTTAATTTAAAACAAATTAATAGGTATTTGCAAAATTTTCCCAAAAATTAGCTATATGGAAAGTTGAATAAATCACAAATGACAACTGTCAATGTATTCGAACATAATTTTTCCGAAAATTCCGGTGGAAATAAATTTCGATGGAGATTCGCGATAGGAGGAATATTGTCCAGGGAACAAAAAGTGTTCGCAGGTAATTTTTCCCTCTGAATTTCCGATAGCCCTGATTGTCAAACGTCGACACATATGTGACACTTCAACGTAGTTTCATACGAGTAGTTCGGGTGTATGAAATCCATTAGTCAAGCGTGCCTTAGACCCTAAATGAAACAGTTGGATCTCCCTATATGGACATGCCTGATGATTTTATGAGTCCGCGGTGAAATATCGAAAGTTATGAAGCTATTGAGCATCCTACACACTAAAAATAATGACGGTGGTCTCCGTTCACAGATAAGGATCTTAGATCGATTCTTAACTAACTTTTGTGAATGGAGAATTTTAGAAGCGAGAACCGGAATTTGTATGTAACCCCCTCTTATATCAACATCGGCATAGGGTAGGATATACTCGGAATATTAGTTTAGCAACTGCAGCTTTCCGTTCTGTCAAAATGTACACTTCTTGTAAATTAGTACCTTATTTACTTACCTAACTGCCGGCGCGTGAAAAATCTCTGCATGAGACCTTGCAGCTGATTGCTTTTTGTTGGTTTGTTTCAAAAGAATTTTGTTCGCAAAACAGTTTATAGGTTAGTTAAGATTTGACTTGTTTATTTTACTTATTTCTTTTATGGTACATATTCATTTTAAACATATATTTTAAGAATAGTCTTAGAGCTGTCTTTTCCTTAGTGTTTCCCGCTAGCTGAAGATCGATTAGACTACAACAATAAACATCACTGGAGTACGCTAAATATTAAAATAAAAATAAAAAATAAAAAAGGAACCGTATGCTGTTTACAGAGATGTTGTCTTTAGGGATACATAATTATATACACTACGCACACAATTTATATAAAAAAAGAGGAGCATAAACATAATCGAGTGTATGTTTTCTCACTTGTTTGTTTGTTTTTTTTTTTTAATTTATTATACAATTATCCATCCATCATTCGTATTTTACAATTAATATAACATCGTCTTTGCTCATCATTTTAAGAGGATAATACTAAAATGCTATTATCACAATTTTACGTCAATTTTACTGTTTGCCTTCTGTTCTCTACGTTTCGCAAGTAGGTGGCGACTCAATCAACTTTTTGCATTTCTTAAAATTATATATATATATTTTAAAGGAAATAATTTAAAGTACATACACAGAATAAGTAGTTGTTACATGCAATTACTTTCAAGATAAATATGGGACTCATAATTGTAATAAACCTGATAATGACATAATGTAGTTATGAAATAGAAATGTTCACGTTTAAACATAGCATTATATTATATTATGTTGTCTACGACCTACTGTCTAAAAGGAATTTACTGATATTTCTCGGAGAGACCGCGTGCTTTCACCGCAAAATCATTCAAGTATTTCTGAATCAGACGTTTGTTGACTTTTTCTCTGCGAACGAAATAAAGAAAACATTTAAATTCACTGTGCTAAAGTTCATTACATCAGGCTTTACTTAATGATCTGCGACATAAACGCGGACTTGTCACTATCGTTGACCAACGGGGTTGGGAAATTGGGGTTTGATAAGACTTTCATCCATGCGACCAGTTCGGATGGGTACTTCTTATTCACCGATAAAAATATGTCGGCGAATTTGTCCACTTGGGCGCGTGGTGTCACACAGCCAACGCACATCACTACTGTTCGAATGATGTCTTCGCCGGCGTCCAGTACAGCTTGAGTCATGGTTGGGTAGTTGCGCGATTGCAAAATAAAATGAGATAAAAACTGGACACTTGTTCGAATCGGTCCGTTTTCTGGCAGTGTCATTGCTTTCAGGGCATAGAAAATCAATTTGTCGTAGGCGATGCATTTGTCGTTGAGCGCAATGGGGATTTTCTTGATGATTTGCATCAGACATGCGTAGAACATTTCTATGGTTTCGGCGATATTCGAGAAGCTATTTTCGGGTGTGGACTGTTGAAGTATACAAAAGTGTGAGTCTCTTTTTCTTCGTATAAAAATGGTTATATCGTTACCTCAAACAGTTTAAAACTGTGCATGACAAACTCCACCAGAAGCTGTTGCATTAGTGATTTCACGCTTTCGTCCTTGAAAAATATGATTATGGCCTAAAAAAACATAAAGCAGTTAAAACGTCCATGGAAATCATAACACTTAGATTAAAATTTGGACATAGCGCTGACACTGGGAACGACAGGTTCACGCGATTTCTCTATGTAACCACTTAAACTGCAGCTGAACATGATTGCAAACTTACCGTTTTTGAGATCTCCAATGTCGGTGCACAACATCTCGTTTGAAAGATTGCCACAATAAAGTAACACAAATCCTGTAACATTGGCTTGAAACTCGACTTTAGATTAGTGATCGCATGCTTCAGTGCAGTGCAAGCCGTCTGAAAGCAGATTAAAACCAACAACTCACTAAAAACAACTGATTTGCGTTGTTTGCAACAAACCTCCAAGACTTCAATCTCATCTACCCAGAGTTCAGCTATCTGCCGAAATATTGGCATCGTTTTCTGCATAACTATCAGCACCGGTTGCACATTCTGTAGATCTTCGATTTGTTCGTCGTCCTCCAAGTCCGTGTTAAGCGATGAGAACAATGTCGATATCATATTCAAGCGGAAAATCGTGCGTATCCTTGCGGATGGGGTTTTCTTCAACAACAAAATAAGTTTAATTCAATCAAATACTTAGAGAAGAAACGCCAAGACTCACAATTTCGCTTTGACAAATCGTTTGCAGCTCTTCGAAGCACGGACTCACGATGATGTCCAAGTAGGATGGAATATTCTCAGCCGGCAATAGGCTCATCAGCTTCCCAATGCTGAACATTAGACGTACGCAGTCCGAGTTTTTCAGTCGCCCGCTAACTAAGCATGCTTGACATGCATTTAGCAGTGGTTCGGCGTACGGTTTCATTTGCAGTTGGCAATTGCGGCAGAGCTCCTTCAATCCGAGAGTCGCCTGTGATGACATTGTCGAGTTTAATCCGCGCACTAAGAGTTGGATAGCGGGTGCAATATACGCTGGGTTGTCCTTGAACCAGAGACAGTAGGAGCCGATGGTTTCCAAAGAAGTTCCCAATAGTTTCTCATTCATTTTCTCATAGGGAATTTCGGATAAGACTCGAATAAGCTTTGGAATCTGTGTCGATTCAGTGGTGTCAATGTGCTCGGCTACTGAATGAAATGCATAAATGCAGGCTTCGAGTTTTGTCCATTCAGTTGGATTGGCTTGGATCCCGGCAATTGTTTCGTCCAGCACAGATGCGAGGATGTTGAGAATAAAGTCATGCAAAACATCGAAACAGTACATCTGCAAGCAAACAATGTGAAAATAGGACCTGGATGCCGTGAGAAGGCACATTTCTTACCAAAGTGTCGGAAATATCTTGTCTGTAACATCTAAACGACTCCAAGTCGTCTGAATTCCACTTGTCGATCGACGTTTCATCAGGCTGTTCGGATTTTCTCACTAAAATCCGCGTCAAATGGGCGTACAACGGCTTGATGAACTCCCAGCATTTGTTGCGCTCCTCTGTCACGCGCATAGCAAAGACCTCGTCCTGCAGTAAGTACCAAAAGCCCATAGCCAGGCTGCTGCATGACTCTTCTACCGGATAGATACCAGGTTTATCGGTACACTGAAGAATCTCGTTTACTAGGCGCCTGTTTAGATCAGCCAGCTCCGGGTCGGTTGTAGTGATGCCATTGAGAAGAAGCTGCGAATGCCGCTCAATGGCCGACACAAACAGTGCGTAGATGTTCACAACAATATCTTCATTGTTGTTGTCTTTTTTCCACTCAGCCTTAGTTATTCCACAGAGGGAGTCAAGGAACATTTTGATTAAAATAAAAGCAGTCTTAGGGTAGTTATGGCAATCTGGTTGGATAATTATGCTTAGCAGAGTCTTCAGGCAAGTCTCGGATAGTTCGTTCTCGTCGGCAGACATGCATCCGTCGGAATCTGGATCCTGAACACATGGCCAGTAGCATTTGTTAACAACTTTCAGAAGTATTGCGGTTATGTTCTGGCAATTCTCGATTGAAAATCCGATATTCCTTTAAGGAGTAGATTTAGTGCAATTGTTGGAAAAGTGTCCACGTTTCACTTACCTAACCCAGGTGCCGACACATTTTACAGCTCTTGTCATGTTGCTAAACACTTCAGTATCCCAGTCTCGGTCGATTTGCATCTGCAAGTAGGCTTCTGTTGTTTCCATTACTAGAGGAGCTCGTTTGGCAACCTCGCCACGTAGTATGGCCCGTTTCACAGATGTGTATATAGCAGTCATCTAGAGCAAATATGAGGCGTAATGCAAACGTCTATATTTATCTATGAACTTACTTCTTCAGGGATAGCTTGTAGCACCTCGAGCATTATCCACAACTGTATTTCCTTTGTCACATTTGGAATTTGTTGATTTTGAAACGTGTTGATCACGTCCTCTATAGCTGTTGGCCACTCCCCCAGCATATGTACTATGAAAGCACTTAACTGAAATCAAGATCATAACCCAGTTCGGGAGATAATTTTTGTACAACTTACCGCAATGCACAACCGATTGAGCACCAATTTAGGTCCGGCAGCAAAAGTGATTATACTCTCTAGAATTTTCTGCTTCAATTCTTCGCGGTTTTCCGATGGAACTTCGTGCCAAAACTTCATCAACTTAGAGTGCAATGTCACGGCCCCAAAAAACTGAACTTCTTGGCTCTAAAAATCAAAAGTTAGTTAGTACTTGGTTAGCCACACAACTTTTGTAAATTTTACTTTTCCAGGTTGCATTAGCTGCCATGAGAATGACCATGCTTGCGGGCTGGTTTGCGCTTTTGTAAGCCATTCGTGGGTGATTGCTTGCTCCTGAGAAGTGGAACGATAAAAGACTACAACGGCTTCTTCAAGTCTTGCGATATCGATAGGTTCCATGGTGTATTTTCAATGTCTGCCTTTTTGTCTTGTCTCTGACGATCGGGATAGCCTTTTTCAGAGGCAATTTAACACGTTAAACAGTTGAATTTTTGTATAAATTCGTAGACTATAGGACAACACTAATTTTTCGGTAGTTTTTTTGCAACTTTTTTATGATTTTATGTATTTATTTCTCTTTTTTAGAGCGGCATATATGAGCAAAGGACTTCTTTTTGCAGAATACACCTTTTTTACCATTTGACATATGAGCCTGTTGGAGCGGAGGCGGATGGCGAATATTTTTTGCTCTTTTTTCTGACATTTGGCAAGGCGAATTGGATTGCCATTGGTGAAATTGTGATTATATGGACCAGTTCACAATAAGAAGTTTTTTTTTAATTCATAGATTAATGTTTCCCGGTAATTCATTGCGTAGGCACAAAGATGGGTTTACGAATTGTTGCAAGAAGCGAGATTATTAATACATGATTAATGCAATAGGTACCTCAAAAGTTGGCAAAGAAAATAATGCAAATAGTAAAAATAGCGTGTTGCGTCATAGTGATTCACTTTTTCAACGGATTACGTATGAATATTCAATATACAACGATCTGATTTATGAATTGCAGCAGGTACTCAAAAAAGGATGACCAGAACCACTATTTGCTAATTTCGGGCCCAATCAGAATGTCCATTTGACATACCTCGTTCTTAAATTATATAAAATCAAAGTGCAAATACTGATCTACTTACCTCCAAAGGCAGCGCCAGGCAAATTGACGTTTAGTAAGAAATCACAGAAATATGTATGATGGTCGTTGCCTAGTGCTACAGAGCAAACGAAGACATCAAATAAAACGGAATCTGTTCCTTGCTGCACCTAGACTTTTAACGAGATATGAGTCTGTGCCAGAGGCAAGGTGCATAAGTATGTAGGTATTGCCTCTGATCTGCGCTCAAGCGTCTTCTGGCACAATACCAGTTGATACAGTTTTCATTAACAAATGCTTTTCCAATTCTTCTTTATTGAGCGAACCTATTTTTTACCCGACTAGACACAGGGAGGGTTATGTGTTTCGCGCGTATCCTATGTACGTTCCTACGGGACTCTCTGTAGCCTTAACGGCTTGACCGATTTTAAAGAGTCAGGTATCATAATATTCGTATTCTTCCCCGGAGTGTTATAGGCTAAAAAGATAAAAATAAAAAAAGTTAATTTAAAAAACCCGACGGATTGTAAAAAAAGAATTAAAAAGATTTGAACAAGACGCATTTAAGTACCTATAGCTACCTATTTGGCAGTTTACCCAACAGGTAAGTTTTAAATGAACTTTTCGAACTGAAGCATTCCCTCAGCAGCACATTAGTATTTAATTGGTAACACAACGTCCAAAGTAAGTCTCTTAGGCGAACAAACTGTGTTAATTGCTTCAGTTTAAGCTCGCAAGACCAAGAGCCGATTCGGACAGTAGATATCATAAATAAACTTGAAATCATAAACCGCTGGTACTTGATAATTGATTATATTGTTCAATAAAACTTATGAAAAATACGGTCCACGATCCCCAAATTTCAATTTGTGTTTCAGTTTGTGTTAAGTCTTGTGCCGATAACTAATAGTAACGGAAAATTTTGATATTAAATTGACATTGGCAACAACGTAACTACCTTCTTCAAGCACGGACAACAACCGCAATAATTCATCAATATTATTGACATGACATTGACAGTACGAGTGGAAAACAATTAAAAATGAACCCAAATATTGTACTTTATAAAAACCTACCAAACGAAGAGACAGAACACAAACAATTTTTTATTGACTCGAATACTGACTATTTTTGCAATCCAAATGCGATGGCATCAGTTGAGATCCACAAAGACGAAAGAGTAAAAGTTCGAAAATTTGTCACAACTTACCGCGATCTACCAGTTCTGTGGGATGTTAAAAGCTTGGAATACACAAGGAAAGATAAGCGCAATACTGCATACGATATCCTTTTGCAAGTCTTCAGAACAATCAAGTCCGATGCAACAGTCGAAGATGTAAAAAAGAAAATCAATTCAATGCGAAGCAACTTTCGTAAGGAATTGAAAAGAGTCACCGAATCCAGAAGCAACGGCATGAATTATCGACCAACGTCGTGGATTTACGAGGAACTAATGTTCCTGAAGGACATAGAGCGGCCGCAAAATGACAGGAGGAAATCATTTGCAGTGTCAGATGACAACGACGTGGTGAGTTGAATTTGAATTTTACACTTTGTAGTCAACTTATATGCGATTATTAGACAAATAACCATGACGTTAGTCGTGTGGAGAGCGGTGATATACATCGTGCATGCCCGCAGTTTCCGATTAATAAGAAGCCAAGATATGTCGATGTCAAACAAAAAAATGCGCATCCAACAGTATTTAACTCATCTGAATATATGACTGCAAATGAAGGGGATATCGCAAAGGTGTGGACATCCAAACTTAAGTATTTGGATCATATGCAGCGACTTTTTGCGGAGAAGGCGATAAATGATGTACTTTTCGAAGCCCAATTGGGTACCCTTCATAGGAATTCAGTCAGAATCAACGATTGTCCCGAGATAACGACTTCCAATTCGTCATCCATTCAAAGAGGTATCTATGACCACCGCCTAGAGCCAACACAATCATCGCCAGAGTACAAATACAGTGAATCAGACGAATTCAGATCGGATGATAATTAATCGTGCGTAACTCATAAACACCATTTCACCATCGGTGTAAACTGGACCATTTAATACTTTATTTTACCATCTATCCGTGGCAGAGTATAAGTTAGTCGTAAAATAAATATGTGTGTATGTTAATTAGCAAGAAGCACTGGTGTATTTATTTGAATTTGTAGGCTGTTCTTGCGTGCATGTAATAACAGATCCAACCATGGTCCAGGTAACGATGCTGTTCTTGAAATTCGATATGGACGAATGATATACTTATAAGTTTCCCATTAAATTAGTACATATATTTTAAAAGGTAGGTACAAAACAAATAGCTATCGTTTAAGTTTCAATTCACCGAATCTCCCAACATATTCTCAGCCAATCTCTCAATATCGTCCAAACTCAGTTGCTGCAGTTTCTTTTCAAAGTCATTCATGAATTCTTTCGTCAATTTCTCCGATTGTTCTTCATTGTAGTACTTTCGAAACGATCGGAATATAACTTCTTTAAGCGGATCCGGTTTCTTGATTACCAAATTTAGTTTTGTACCGTCTTTAATAGTGGGATATGATGAAATAGTGTTCTCGTCAATCATTGCACGACCCAGAAGCACTACTTTTTGGTGGACAACAGGAATTTTCATAAGCCTTTCGATTTGCTGCTTCATTTCGATTATTGTCGTCTCAGGGGTTACCTAAATGAAATTGAAATAGCTTGTAGGTAAACTTTTTATTAAAAATAAAATATTCTTACTGTCACTGTGCATTCATCGCCCTTTAGAATTTTTATAATTAAATTCATACTTAACACTTTTTCCTGTCTGAAAATTAAAAATAAAATTATTTATAAGAAGTCCGCTCTTTTATCTATTTTAATTGGAAGAAAATGACAGTTCCATTGGAATAAGGATGACATTTTTATTGGAAACTATGCAAATCAGCCTTGCATTCACAATAGTCATTATTTTAGATGAGAAATTTATTTCATTCAATAACAATCTCAAAAGATTATTGGAAACTACTTTGATACTCAGAACAATATGTGTAATTCACAAGCAAACCATTCAATTATGTATTAATAAAACCTGTTTACACTTATAGCAAAAAGTGTGCCGAATTGGTAAATGTATTTAAACCATAAAAATCTAACCACAATTACTTTCGAAATGTCTCACCGTAACCCAGTTCACTTTTTAATCATCAACAACCACAAGAGAGAAAATAGAATAGGTAATAAAACTGCGTATCACAATTGTGACTACAACCACTAACTGTCAATCGTGTTTTTTGCCTATTATCTCGGTTTTTTTTTGTTCCTTTTTTTTAATTCCTTACAACAAATGAAACTATTTGCTTTATTTAATGTAATTTTATAAGCTACAAAAGTCAATAATATAAAAGATAATCGTTAAGCGAAACCTCCGTTATTCCTACCCTCTCAGTAGAGAAGTATTTACATCGAAATCGTTGGATATTCGGGTTATGTTTATTAAAATCAAAATACTTCTTGTGAACGCTAAGTCAATTACCATAAAAGTACAAAAGACAAGTGTATTATAAAATTTATTTCAATAAAATCTCAATAGACGACCCCAACGAAGGCAACTTATAAACTTAAAATAAAACCAAACAAATTACACAATGTGTGCTACGCTTCTTGAGGATCTCCATACCTACAATCCAGACACACTCGACCTTAACAAAGATCTCGAGGCGGCCGAATATTGGTTTAATCGATTTAATGATATGATAAATAAATTCGCCGTGCAAGCGGCGGCAAGTCAACGGGATACAGACAGTACGTCCGAAGAGAGAGCCGAGAATTTCAAGAAATCGTATAAAGACCAACTGGAGAATTTGAAAAATGCCAAGAATAAGTAAGTTGGCTAAGGAATTTGTATTTACAGGTTCGACTTTTCAAGCATAAATTGCGTTTCGGATAGACAAACCACTTACCGCTTTGTAGATCCTAAAATTACCACCGTGTCAGTTTCGCTTGCAAATAGGAGCGTTGCTGCAACCTCCAAACATACCCAAAAGTCTTCTTATGAGTGTGCCACACAGTGTTCTAACAACAACAGCTTTTTCTAAGCACTCAAGTGTTTGTTTCGAATTAAAACCATTTCGGCTTGCACCTCTACACTTTATTTTTGAGTTTGAATGTTTACCCCATAGTTCCTGAGGGCGATAATGACAAGAATTAATCAAATATTTGTCAGAAAGTGAAAATTTTAAAATTTTTTCAAATGATGATGAAAAATATACCGACGCATCACTAATTAGCTAAAATTTTCTTACATTTCAGCAATAAATCGCTATCCATAAGAGATCTATTAGAATTAAATGAAACTACTTTAAGACTGTACGGTTTCGAAGATCCGTGGTTAAAGCAAAAATTCAATGAGAACGAGGCTTCCTTAAAGGTTTTCAAATCCAGATTAGACGAGATCGATAGTTTACAGAACAATGGGCGATGGACGGAATTGATTCGTGGAGTGCTAGCAGGTATGTTTTACTTTCAGACGACTCATAGCAGCGGTTGCCTTGACCTCGTATGCCCGCAAATGCAAAAACAACCCCTCAACTGGGAAATGCCATTGCCAATGTTTATTTCTTTGTTTTCCTTTAATGTTAATCAGATTTGATTAGAAAGTATTTCGTGTTGTTATCGTGGTCATATAGCATATTTTTATCAACCGACAAAGGTTAATATTATTATGCAGCATTGGTTTACCTTATTGTAATTTGCGGTAAGGTTGGTCACTGTATTGTTGCATGGAATTTGCCTTTCTACGCGTCTCTCCGATATGTATATGAATTGTAATTTTAATCGATTTGGATTGTATATTTTCCATTTAAGGTAACATTTTTGACTGGGGAGCGAAAGAAGTTTCCGACATTTTAGAAAGCAATGAAAACTTCGGCCTACATGATGCTTTAAATAAAATTCAGAAGCGACCTTGGTTGATAGACAATTTGAATGAATGGCTGCAACGCATGCAGGTACACCGCATCTACTGATGATATCTACAAGTATATACTTATTTGCATTTTCACAGGCTACACCACATAAATGTGCGGTGATTTTTGTTGACAATAGTGGCGCTGATATTGTTTTAGGTGTCTTACCATTTGCCAGAGAACTTTTAAGGCGTCAAACCAAAGTACTACTGTGTGCAAACTCTGAACCATCCCTCAACGATGTGACGTATAAAGAACTCGAGGATATACTGCAAAAGTGCAGCTGTTACTGTGATATAATAAATGCGGCTCTCAAGAACGAGCGGCTTCTAGTCTTTGCCAACGGACAGAAAGGGCCCTGTTTAGATATGCGAAATTTGACACCAGGTTAGTTTACAAACAAATTACAACACTACGCAGACATGTATGTTTAAAATATTTCTAGAGCTCTGCAGTGCAATAGAAAGCAACGAGACTGATTTGCTGGTCATCGAGGGAATGGGTCGAGCTCTGCACACCAATCTGTACGCGAAATTTCGCTGTGAAACATTGAAATTGGCTGTCATTAAGAATAAATGGCTGGCAAATAAATTGGGTGGCGATACATTTAGTGTCATATGCAAATATGAAAGTTAACCGAAAAAGGAAACAAATTGGAAAGGAAACAGTTTGAATCCTTAGATATTATGTGTTTTAATTTATTTTTATTTTGCCCAAGCGATTGAAGAAGCAATAATTTATATCAGAAATCAATATGACTTGTATGCAATTTGTGGCTAAAGCGAAAGTGCTATTTTATATATGTACACTTGTAAAATTGGTGTACACGCTTCGGTTAAAATTGTATTTGTATCACCTCAGAATGTGTTTGTTTGTATTCAGAAAATTTGTTGCCCATACGTTCCCGAAATTGATTTAAGTAAAATCTAAAGAGCTTCACACCTCAAGCACCCTCATTTTTAAATTTGTAGCGTTTGCAATTACAACAATTTCCACTGGCATCGAAGCGTGAATGTTCTTTAAAATTATATTTGAAAATAAACGATTGCAAAACATAAATGGTTACGAACAAAATAAATCTCAATGACGCAGAACAATATTACGTTAAATGTGTGTTTAAATTTGTTAACTTAATGTTAACACAAGAAAAACTCAATGGCAATGGTATACACGTTGTAAAATCAAGCTGGAAGATGTGAAGAAGGTATTTTTTTTTAAAGCAAAGTGCAGACTCGATCCTGTTTGTCGTACTGTGTGAACGCTTGAAATATTTTCTCAACGAACTGTCGCAGAAATCTAGATCGATACGCACCATCTGTTTATCGATACAAAGAACCATGTCTATTTTTCGTATCACTGCCAAGAGGACGATTTAGAACAATTTTGATAAGTACAATAAGACTTGGTCAGTTATAGTACAAAGAGGGTTTAAATGAGGTAAAAAAGTTCTTAAAACTAAGATGAAAACTAACAGTTTTTTAATTCCTAGTTCTTAAAGAAAAAGAGAACGATTGAAAAAAGAAAAGAAAAAAAAAGAAAAAATTTAAATCGAGAGGAAGAGAAAAGAAAAAGAAGAAGAGATAGGAAAAAAAAGCTGTGCCGAGAAAAAACTTAACCTTAGATTTGAAGTTAGCAAATCTGTTAATACCTTTGATATGCAAAGGCAAGCATTCCATAGCCTGAATGTGAATGTAAATCCCTCATATTTACGTTCAAAATCCTGAGTCAAGTATAAGGCTTTCCAGAGGTTTTACAGAAGCTTAATTTAATTTATTCACCCAACAGAGGTGAATATTGAACTGCTTTGCCATCTTTCTAAGAAACGAACGACAGTTTTGGGCTTCTTTTATCGGCATTATTTCCGCCTGAAAATGGCTACAGTGGTCAAGCCATAAACATAGTATTAAATAGACCGTCAGCTCCCGCGCACCTACTCGATTCCCCCGAAAATTTTGAAAATAAAATTCTCTCTTAAATTTCCTATCTGTGAATCCATGTGAAGCAGCAAAAAAAAAATCCTTATGACGGGAGTTGGAATGAAAGAAAAAAGCTGAACGAACTGTCAGGTTTCTATGTGCAAGTGTATGCGTGCGGCTAATTTACTTTAACATGGCACACATACTTTGCCACATAGTAATACGGAAAACAGCTTGTAGGCAAATTCTTTTAAGGCGCCTTAAGCTGACGGTCTATTTAAAACTTAGTTTATGGATGAAGCAGACAGAAGGAGAGACTGAGAATTAGTGGGGAGAACACACCGTCACTAACACCGTGAATCTGGTTTCATTGTATCTTTCTATACAGCCACCTAACCCAACATTGTGTGCTGGTGTTGGTTCAAGACGTGGATAAATAATGTCGTTTTCCATTGGGACAAAAAATCAATCTCTTTTTTGATCTAAATCACTTTTCGTGTTCCATTGGGAAAAAAAATCAATCTTTTTTTTGATTCGAAACACTTTTTGCAGATCTCGATATTTTTTCAGATTTACACATACTACCACAAATACCAATATACTTTGCACAGCTGTTTTACGTCATTTTAAGAATTTTGTTTTAAACCGAATGCGCAAAGTTTCGTGAAAACCAAAATAAAGAAATACATAAATTGCCATGGATATAATTTTGTTGGAATTATTATCTTCATTGCCTTCCTAATCATCTGAAGACTACGAATCACCGAAAGAACTCCATTTGTATCTACAACAGGAGAAACATTTTTCAAGTCGATATCCGTAGTTGATTTTGCCAAAAACGAATGCAATTTGAACAGCTGATATTGCTGTCAAATAACGCACTAATCCATTTACAAAAGCAAATCAATTTCGTTGCATGTTCCATGAGCCGCGTTAAATCTGAGATCTGAAAAAGATTTTTGGTGGTCCCAATGGAAAACGACATAAGTTACACCTCAATGTTTTTCCCACAGCGCCACCTCTCGCGAACGTCTAAGAAACAACTTAGAGTATAATGGTTCTGAGAAAACAGATATTCGAATACGGCATAAAATTATAGGCGCATTCCATGCCCTAAATGATGGCGATGGAACTTATGGGCCAACAGTTTTATTAATGATATGGAAAAAATGAGACTAAAGCGCTAGTGTTGCTAAGGAAGCCAGACTGCGTTTTAACGTTTATCAAGAGGGAAAATAAGATTTAATATTCATTATACACTGATGGTTCCAAAACCAGTGAGGGTAGATACGGCCATGTACACTGTACAGTGTTGGCCAAAACTAAAGCACGAAAAGATGTCGCTTTGGAAAAAACAAAAGAAAATTCAAAAAAATTTATGGTATAAGGCCATCTATGGCCTTGGCTAGAAGAATTGTTAAAAAAAAACCTTCAACAGAGCACTTACAAAATGATAACAATTAGAAGTCCACAGGGTTTCATAGGAACTGTGACCACATCTAATTCTGAATTAATCAATCTCAGCAGAACGAGGTTAAGATTAACGATAGGGATACTCTGTGAATTGCCTTCTAAGGAAGCATGCCATGAGATTGGACGAAGAAAATACCGACAAATGCAGGTATTCTGATGACCTATAAGTCGTCGAGGATATCTACCAGCATCTCTGCGAATGTAAAGCAATTGCTGGGAGTAGAAAAAAACACTCCAGCAGGTACTTCTTAAAAGGAGGTCTCTCAAACAAAATAGGGAAATTAAGTGTTTAGGTGAACTCCTTTAGGTTTTAAGTGTAATGCTTCCCTGGAGATAGCGATGGGTCCGCTTTGGCACCGGTTATCTTTTTGTGAAGATCTCACAACCCTACTCAACCTAACCTAACCTTAAAGTTAATCCCAATTTGATCAACGCATTGTCGTACCTAAGTGTAGCCAGTGTTCGCCCAGGAAGTGCGGACGGCTTGGAAGGAAATACGGCGACAATTTTGTTTCAATTCGAGCTCGGTTTCGGACTCGGTGTCATTGGATTCCTAATAAATATATTTACTCATATATTATGTCCATTCTGCTTGTGGGTTTTGAACGATTTTTTTATACATATCTTGACATAATTTATTCGAACAAAGGACCCACAACCTATTCCATTTATAACTGAACAAAATCGTAAAAACTTTAAGTTACATGTGATTGATTCATGTGCATATTTCAAGCTCAAGTTAAACTAATTTGCACCTGCTAACTTTTTTTTTTCAACAAACACATGCTATGGCCTTTTTAGTATTGTACACAACGAGTACATGCATCTCAATACACCCAACGATGCAATGAAACTGATTGAAATGAGTTTACAATTATACATCAATTGCTGGATAATTATAGAGCTGTGAAATAAAAGATTCGTTTTTACCGATAGTCTTGATAACGTTTTTATATTGATGGTCTATTAAAAAAAGTCGTGTTTAGTTTACTATTTAAGAATATTCAACTGCTGCTGAACGATCAGTTCTAACCAAATTCAGAAACAATTTTGCAATGAAAGCATCAACCAAGTTCCTTATCGTTCTTCTCGGGCTTTCCCTATTGATGGTACAAAAAACACGAGAAAATAACTAAAATATTTTTGAATTAATTTTGTTGTTTCTCATCTAATAGGACTTTGGTGCATCTGAAAGTGGAAATAGCAATGGCGGAGGACATGGAGGACCACCAGGGGGTATGGGTGGAGGTCAGGGAATGGCAGGAGGCCCACAGGGAGGAATGGGTGGTGGACCACCAGGAGGCCAACAGGGAGGAATGGGTGGTGGACCACAGGGTGGCATGGGCGGTGGACTACAAGGGGGAGTGGGAGCTTCGATGGGAGCATCAGCAGGAGGACAAGGCTAAGCCCATAACTTAAAACTGAGCTACGAAACTGTTTTTAATTATCAACAGTAAAATTTGGAACTTTGATTTTTGTGCTATATTTCGTTCTTTTATTTTTCTTAATGACAGAAGTAGTCGCTCTTTTTTTTTCTGTTGGTTAAGTGGCGAAGAAACTCAGAGTCGTGGATCAAACATGCGCCATACATTTTTCTAAATAATTCGAACAAAAATCGTCCGTTTTTAATTCGTTCTAAAAGGGAAATAATATTGCTTTCTGCGATTAGTCCAACCGACACTTTTGCGAAATTTAGAACTTGATTCTCGGAGGCATATTTCCGGACTTCGCTTATAACAATTCAAGTGCAAAACTGACAGTCAGCTAGCATCTGGAGATATCGGATACTGCTGAAGAGTCAAGTCTTTGCTAAGAAAGCTAATAATCAATAGGGAGTGTTGGCATTTAAACAAAATTTTGCTAAAAATCCTACTAAAATATTCCAAAAAAATAAGTTGCATTTCACTAGCACTTAATGTGCTAAATGCAAAAAAACAACTAGTGTTCTTAGAACGAAAATTCCATATTTCCCCTGATTTGTGATTCAAATTACCTACAATCTAATTACAAGACACCTCATTTCTGTTGGGTAGTGCTGTGCTAGTATGAAAAATTTCTATTTTGAACTTCTCCTAAGGCTCGAGTGAAACAAATTGGTTCAGTAAATGGCCTCAACCAATTGACCTTTAGACGTCTAACAAATTATTATATTCCAGACGAAAAGAACTACTTGGAACTTTAGCTCTATGTTTTTGCTTAGGTTTTTTTTTGCATACCTATTACAAATTAGCGTATTCCCCATTGGATAATATAACTTCAGGCTTTAATTCAATTTATTCCGAAATTTGCCAAGGAGCTGTATTTCCACCTTTGGTAGTGCTTTTCAATTTTTTTTACTTTTTTTTTTACGAATTAGGTACATTGGCCCCTCGTTTTTAATCTCCTTTTTCTCAATCTAGAGACAAGAAGGTAATTTTGCACTAGATTAAGAAATGGAAACGCAGCTTCAGCCTTAATTGTGAAATTTCCCTTAAAACTTTTGTATTGTTATGAATCATTTTTCAATTATACAATGATTTTATCTTGTTTTTTGCACTTTCTTACATACTTTTCAGTATTTTTTTAACATAATTAAACTACACCCATATAAAATCTGTTCTGTTTTCCTACGAGTTCATTTGACACTAGGTCCATTCGCGTACTTTCACGAGCCAAGCACTAAAAATCTGTCAAACTCGAAAAATTGAGCGAAACTCTCTCATGTCGTTTTCCATTGGGCAAAAAGAAGCGTCCGGGAGAGTCCGGAATCGAAAAAATCACTCCTGAAACCGTTCCATTGGCACAAAAAATACTCTTCTGGTGATTCTGAGAAGAGAATTTCGCTTCTTGATTTGAAGTCAGAATCCACTCAAGAAGCACAGGTGTAATTTATGTATTTTATACAAGTCAGCTGACAGCAGCCGTAGATTATTTTTTTGGAATTTCACCAATACTTTTGTGGATTCTTTCAGAAGCAGTTTTGTTGTTCCATTGGATTTCAGAATGAGTGGATCCCCGAGTGAAACCAATGGAAAACGACATCAGAAAGCTGAAAATATACTCCAAAGTACGTGGATACACTTCGAGCTACTTTGACCCACTTACATCTTTGAAATCTAATCCATATCACGAGAATAAATTTATAACTTACCTTTTTGCAACATTTGAAACGTTCTAGGAGAACATTTGACCACCACCGAATTTTCTTTATTTTCAGATATTTTATTTTTGTGTACAATTGATTTTTAAAACGGATTTTGATTTTGTTTTCTGTCAATTTTACGCATTTGACATTTTTATCAGTACTTGCCGGTTGAAATTCTCTGAGCTGTTTCGAGCCAAGAGAGGAACTGCTCGTTACTCGTTATTTTGATCATTTTTCTTCTTCTGTAATTTTTGACGAGTACGTGTATAGACTTTGTGCGATTGCGATCGATTTATATCGATTGTGTTCGATTCAAACCTCGTACGCTAACGAACCTACTGACATTGTCGCGAACTACCCTATTGGCGAATCTCGATTTCTGAGCGAGAGTTACACCTACTTACACCCACACCAAGACTTTTGTCATTTGTCAAACTTTAAAGCGAGTGAGTTATTTCTATTACTTACACGACAAGTCTGTGAAAAATAGAGAAAAAATTGCATTTGGCCGCTGCAATGTATATCAATTGAATAGATTTTTTTTTTAAACACAAATTAAAATTTAAGAAAAGCTGACTTTTAAAATGCGCAACTCACCACAAATGCAAATAAAGAAAGATCTCGTTTTATGTTCCATTGGGCACGAAAAATTTGAAATCTGAGAGCAAAACCTAAAAATCCCAATGGAAAACAACATTAACTGGAACCTGGACTGAGACGTGTATACTGTCCTTCGACTTCGACTCACGAATCTATTACAATTTTGATCCACATTTTGTTATGTCTTTTATTAAATATAAACGTACAAGTAGATACATTAGGGAAGATGGTAGCTCCGCCTGTTTATTGATGGTAGTATTCTCCTCCAATTTGATTGGCTTCAGATGTTGCCTCAAACGCTAATCGCTCGGCAGCCTGCTGTTGTCCGATTATAGCGTGTTGCTGTGCGATTTTATCGTATAGGTTCAAATGTCTGTTGGTGGCACGAACAACGGCTTCGCTTTCTTGTGGACCAACAAACGTTTGCTGAAAGAATTTTAAAAGTTATCAGAGAAAATTGTTAAAAATAGTGAATGGTGGTTTTAGTAAATGAGTTAAACTTTAAGCCCAGTATCCTACTCGAGCTGAACTCTATCTCCCATGCAAAAATGTCTCCAATGACAAAAACTAGCGAGGCTTTTACCAAATGCCTACACTATTCGTGCGCTAAATTAAGGTAGTTAATGGCTTTATCTTTAAATTTTAGAGTTAAACTTGTCAATATTGCCTAGTACGGGAATTAAAGAAGAGCCTGTAAATGACCAAATCATCAACATAATCGTAAGACGCAGATGCATAGACTTTAGACTAAAATATCTTTTGTCGTATTAAATGCAAAATTCTTCCAGCGATATCGACATGGTGCCCTGCTCTAGGCGTTTTTTTTTACCATCATTGAATTGCATGGTTTACAACAACAGTTGGATCTAGTACGCTTGTTGTAAACCATGAAAATTAATCGTCAATAGGCGTGTTTTTTTGAGGTTCGATCTCAGCAAAGCAAAGCAATTTAAAGTAGTTGTTGTAATTGCGTGCTGAAAATCCTATTTTACTTTGCTTTCCTGAGATCGAAGCTCAAAAAACAGGCCTATACTAGATCATGTTGATAAAATGAAAAACACTTTCTGTATCTCATTCTGAAAGTGAAATTCTTTCGAAAACAAACGTTTTTTACCCTCAAATTCGAAAGCTAAAAATAAAATCGATTGCTCTCGGCGGTTTCAAATTCTGAAAGTAAGCTAAGTATTATATTTTTTTTGCATTTCCAATGTAGGTATGTATTGCAGAGTACCTAGAGGAACAGACATCAATTTCGAATAGGAGTAGGACTGACTTTCGGAACAAAATAGAGAATAGGGCAGAGAAAAATGTTTTATGTCGAATCAGAACGGCTGGATTGTCAAGTTTCATCATGACAGCCATACTTTGGCATAAAGGAAAATAATCCTAAATCGTAATTCGTGATTTTCCGGGGCTTTAACTGTGACTTAACTATGCCCACGCGTTCCAGTACTTTCTGGTTAATTTAAAGCGAGGTGACAGAACTACCACGCATCGAGATTAAAACGACATTGAGCTAATTTTGGCTCAGAAAGCTCCCAAGCTGGCCTTACTGAAGCTTTAATCAGAAAACGGATGATTGATTTTGGCAACCATGGTCAGATTAAAATAGAAACGTTTAATTCCGGTCTTATGCTGAGGTAATTGATACGTAAATAAGAATGCTAGCAAATATTTTGCGGCAGAATAAATTTAAGGAATGCCATTTGTATTTAAATACGAAAAGTGGTAATCAAGTTTTGCACATTTGTGTTATCGTGTTAAGCTCTGTTTATGACGCTTATGGCCGCGTCAGCCGTACCCATTGGACTAACCAGAATAACAAGTCCGTGTTAATTACAATAACTCAAATAAATAAATGCGTTCAGTCTTAAAAAGCAATTCAGTAACTCACCTCCTGTGGGGCTTGAGGATGTGCATGTTGTTCGGCAATTTTATTGTACAAAGCAATGTGCTTGGCTCTGGCCAATTTATTTGCCTCAGTATCTTCCGTCTGATGACTCAACTCTGGATGGAATCCATACTCATCGGCTGTATATTTTACAGTTCGCAGTTGTTGCCTCGGATCGACGTACGAAAATGCACCGCGAATCACACCAGAACCATCCGAGACCTCGGTGTGGGTCCGATCGACATGTCCGGGTGCCCTTCCAGCTGAATAGCTAAACACATATGGACTCGCTGGAGGCGGATGTGTTGTACTCGTGTATTCACCCAGAATGTGCGATACATCGGCGACGGCAGATGAGACTGTGTACAACAGGGTGACCTTGAATAAACAATGAGATAATTAAACAACCGTCTGTAATGTGCGATGTTGATAATTATTGCTTTCGTTTTATCTAAATTATATGACTTTTGCTTTGAACGCCAGACACACTACTATTGCATCAGAGATAAAAGCTTAAAGTGCATGTACGCACGCCAAAAATATGACCCAATTTCTTTGACCAACGAAAACAGTGTGCGGCCACTTTGATTCTGTCAATTCACATGATACAAGACCACCACTTACCGCTATTAAAAATGATTTCATTTTATTTAAACAATTTAAATGCTGCAATGGTAATATGCGATTGACTCAGTTAGGTCACTCTTTGATCTGGCTTCAACTAAATCTGATAGTTAACTGATGGCCACTGCGCTGTTATACCATTTCACCAGTGGAATCCGCAGAAGCTAAATTGCTTAAAAGTTAACACACATACTTGCGTGTGCTGTACCTACACTAGCGTCTGAATAGACCGGTATTTGCGAATTGTGATTAGTTTGAGACGATGTCGATACGAGCTAGATGTTGTTTGGCAAGTTGGTAAATTGTCTGTTTGGTATACTGTGTTTGTCTTCATGGTGCTTTCTTTAAAGCTTCGCGGTTGTTAGGAGTAGGATGTAAGAAGCTTTGGATTATGCAAAGTTAGGGAAAAATTACTTTCGGTGCGCGATCATACGTTTAATTCAATCGATTCCGTTGAAATTCAAATGACTTTCGATTTATTTGGAAACTGAACGATGTTTTGTTGTTCATTTTATTTTTTATATAATTTATGTATCGCTTTATGATTCTTTTTGAGTCATACTTATTGGCATAACATGGTATAATTTTTGTTTTGACGCCGGTACTAAAGATTCAGATTCGAGAAACCCATTTTTTGGGGGCAACATTTCTAAGTTCAATAGATTACACCTGTTCGAGGAAAAATCCATGCGAATGTTGCCAGACTCTCGGCTATTATTTTACGTTGCTCGGTCAGCTATACAAAACCGAAGCAGAAACAGACCCATAAAAACATGTCGCTGTCTCGAAATATTGGGTGACGGTCATTATAAAGGGTTTTTCAACAGGGACGCTTCAAAAGTAGAGCGACAGGAACAGGAAACGACGCCGAATTTCTTGCCGCTCTTTTGACATTTCTCTTCAGTAAGTTTTGCCATTTCATGATGGAAGGATATACGAGCAAACAACGAGTCGAAATTATTAAAATTTACTATCGAAATTCGGAGTCAGTGGCCCCAACGTTAAGAGCGCTACGCCCAATTTATGGTCGTCATAATCGTCCTAGCAGATCAACAATTGAGCGTCTAGTGGAAAAATTTGAATCCACAGGCACAGTACAAAATGTTCCCGTGGCAGTGAGACAAAGAAGTGCCCGTAGTGTCGAGAATATTGCTGCCGCTGAGGCTTCAGTTGAAGAAAGCCCAAATGTGTCTCTCACACGTCGTTCTCAAGCGTTGGGCATCTCTGTGACGTCGTTGTGGCGAATTTTGCGAAAAGATCTTGGCCTACATCCTTACAAGACTAAATTGAAGCAAGAACTGAAGCCGCTTGACCACCAGAAGCGTCGTATGTTCGTGCATTGGGCTGAGCAACAACTTGAAAATGATTCGGATTTTCATCGAAAAATCATCTTCAGCGATGAGGCTCATTTCTGGCTGAATGGCTTCTTCAATAAACAAAATATGCGATATTGGTTAGGCAGCAATCCACACGTACTCCATGAGTCATCATTGCATCCCGAAAAAATTACGGTTTGGTGTGGTTTATTTTCCGGCGGCGTCATTGGGCCGTACTTCTTCCGTGATGATCAAGACCGGCACGTTACTGTGAATGGGAATATGGACTTGGAGGACATGTGGTTTCAACAGGACGCGCGACACAAGCCACACAGCAAATGTCACAATCAATTTATTGGAAACCGAATTTGGAGAACGTGTTAGACTATTTCCTGTGGGGCTACGTCAAGTCTATGGTCTATGCCAACAAGCCAGCGACGATTGATAAACTTCGCACGAATATCGAACGTGAAATTGCAGTAGTATCGGCCGATTTATGCTTGAAAACCGTCGAAAATTGGGTTCAGTGTCTGGACTTCTGCAAGCGTGCATACATAATGGCATCGAACGTACTTTCACAGGAATAAAGAATTTAATTGATATCCAAAACCGTTTTTGTTTTATTTAAAAAAACTTTTGTAGCTTATTGAAAAACCCTTTACATTATTTGGTGATTTCTCACGAAATCTATTATTACTCTCCTCTTCGTCTACTAAAAACATTTTGTGCTGGCAGCAACAGAAACAATCAATGTAAACTTGTTTACGTTCTGTCGTCAAACAGCCATTTTTCTGTCGCTATATTCTGTTGCTGAAAAAATATGTTCTGTTCCTAATTCTGTTTCTGTTGCAAATGTATGGGATTCTGTTTCTGTTCTTTGTCACTTGGTGCCTTAAAGGCACCTGAACAGAAACAGGAACAGAAACAGAAACAGAACGGAAAGTTTATTCGTTCTGTAGTAAATTCTGGTTCTGTTTACGTTGCTCGCTCAACTACACAAAACTGAAACAGAAACAGACCCATAGAAACATGTCGCTGTAGCAAAATATTGGTGATACATTATTTGGTGATTTCTCAGGGAATCTATTATACTCTCCTCTTCGTCTACTAAACATTTTTTTTCCATTTTTCGTTTGTTATTCATATGTGGTGATGCATATGTGGTTATTCAGATGACAGATGCAGAAAAATGCAAACAAAAAAAACCCCTCTCCCACTATAAATTGGCATTTCTGTTGCTGGCAGCAACAGAAACAATCAATGTAGACTTGTTTACGTTCTGTCGTCAAACAGCCATTTTTCTGTCGCTAAATTCTGTTGCTGAAAAAATTATGTTCTCTTCCTAATTCTGTTTCTGTTGCAAATGTATGGGATTCTGTTTCTGTTCCTGTTTCTGTTCTTTGTCACTTGGTGCCTTAAGGGACTGCAGCTTTAGTCAGTGAAAAAGAGTTCTCAATCTTTGAAAGAAGCCCAAATAAAATCTCCGCGAAATTTGTTAACTCGATTGTTCAGCAAGTATACCTCTACTTCCATTTGTTCCTCACATAAATACCTTTCCAATAAGGAATAAGGATGGAGTAAAAGCTATGTGTAAGGTACAGGGTGGGCCAACTTGGACTGACTGATTAGAAATGCTTATAATTCGTTTATTTTTAATGATTTCTTTTATTTCTTTTTTGCAGATAATAAAGAATTTCATAAAATAAGTCATCATTGAGTCATCATACTCAACGAGTAAAAATTGTTGAATTTTATTATGTTTCCGGATTGTCAATTATTGCAACGCAAAGAAAATACCGTCAGCATTTTAAAACTGCGACGGCTCCCAGTTCAAACATGATAAAAGCTTAATGACCCGTTTTGGGGATCGAGGTGCAGTATTCAATGAACCACGAAGAAATGTCGCTCGACCTATTCCCAGTGAACAAGCTGTGGATGCTGTACGAGCAAGTGTTCAAACGGATCCTTCCGTGTCTACTCTGGGGCGGTATACCGGACAATAATGGTTCAGCAAGATGGAGCTACAGCTCATTCCGCGAGAGCTGGTGATTTCGCGTGGCCATCTCGTTCCCCAGGTTTGACGGCACCTGATTTTGTTTGTGGGGTTTCTTGAAGGAAACGGTTTACGTCAACAAACCACAAAACATACAGGAACTAAAGCAAAACATTCGAACAGAAATTGCTAAATTGGAGCCAGAAACGTTGCGAAACGTAATTAAAATTAATCCATTCACAGGAAAATGGTGGTTATTTAAAGGATGTCATTTTTCACACTCAGGGAAAACCCTACAAGAAAGTCTATAGCGTCTTTAAATCGCACGATCCTGGGGGCCAATTCACGTTGCCTCTGTGAGATATAACTATAACCTCAAATAAGCATGCATAGAATGTATATAGTGGCGTCTGCTGTGTGGTACGTAGTCCCGTCCAGCTGGAACTATAAGTATGTCGCCTGCCTCCATATCGATAAGTTTGGGCGAAAATAAATCGGTTAGCATTGTACCATAGCGCTCCCCGTTGATGGTGGTGGCCTCAGTAGCTTTTCCGCACCTGGAACCTCGTGTGGATTGGGGCCGTCGCATATACGGCAATTTTGCTTGTTAAGATAGCCATTTACCCCAAAAAATCGCATCGTCGATGAAGAGACCCAAAATTGGAGTCCACTTCAAAACGACCCGAAGCTCAGTCCGGAACAGCGGCGTTGTCAATGTTCATAACTATGAGCTCCTGGGTCAGTTGGATCTTGTTCGGATGTAGGCCCAAGTCTCGGGGCAAAGTTCACCAAGTTGAAGTCTGCGAAAGGCCGACTTGTTGCGCATGCCGAAGAATTGACTGCTTCGGGCTCTCTTGAACACTTTAACGGACCGCGGCAATATTCTCGGCTGATCTGGCCCATCGCTCTGCATGCCCTCGCTCAGTTTTAATTTACTAGGTCAACGTCGCGATACTTATTACATAAACATTTTCAGTGTCCATACATATATTTAGCTTTTGTGACCAAAAAAAAGTTTAAGCAAATGATAATAACATAGGCTCTTGGTCTTTCCTTGACAAGTTTACTTGGTTAACATTTGCAGGTTATACTCCATTACCCGTTCATTAAACCACCATGCAGAAATCCCTTTTTCAGTATTATAGTGGAAAAGCGTTGGAATTGTTCGTTTCTTTTGCTTCATTAGAAGATCATGATCTTCCTGACCTGTAAAAGCGCCACTTAAACATATTTTTCGTTGCTCAGAATCATTATGGTTTATTTCAAACAAACAAGCAATCAAATCTCATAAGATTACAAACAAAAGTCGCGCCCGCACCTTAACAACAAACAAAAAACTCAATCAATATCCAATCTCCTAAAGTTTCCTTCGACACCGAAAAGGTCAGATGCGTCCTTCGGTTTGCCTGGACGGAGTTTTTCATCGATTTTGTGAGTCCTCTCATGCTCCAGAATAGCTTCTCGGTTAAGGATCAGTTTCTTGTAAATTGGTTCTAAATATTTAAATAAATTGTTTAATTCTCATTTAATATTTTTTATTCCAAACCTTTCATGATGTTTATTTCTGGTTCGAACCCGCCATAATCAGAAGGCAGGATTTCCCTTGGGACACATTTACAAAATGAATCCAGGCTACTGTGCAATTGAATCAGGGACTGTAACTCTTTCTTCATAAACGGATTCATTAACGCCAGTATTTTGTCCATGAATGGAACAATGTTTATGAAATGGAACCCAACTAGTCGAATAGCGGCTGCTTCCTATGTAATTAAAAAATGTATTGTTGGCAAGTAGTATGGGAAAAATATCTAGATTACCCACCTGCAAGTAAACTAAGAATTTTTTCATAGTCAATAAGCCTAGTCGGGCAACATGACCCAAGCTGATGCCTTTCATATCCATTACAATGATATGTCCTGCTTCAATGCCACCTTCAACCATCCAAAAATCAAATATCAAGCAGTAACTGTAATTAAAAAAAAAGCCCTTATTATAGTGTATAATAAAATATTGGGTTCTCTCTTTATCAATATAAAGGGTGTCCGTCCCATAGTTCAAGCAAAATTTTAATTTTGCGCCATTTAATAGACAGCTGACAGTTCGGGGTTAGTACAAATGGAGCGCTATACGAAAGAACAACGCATTTTCATTTTTGAGCAATATTTTAGAAATAATGAAGGTTTGTCAGCTACAGTACGCAATTTTCGTACAAAAAATATGGCCGTCATAGTTATTGATGGTTTTAAATCAATATGACGGCCATATTGTGAAGAGAATAATTGAAAAATTCAGGGAGACAAGAATTGGGCATTTCTACAGCGAATTCTCCCGAAAGAGTTGAAACTTCATGCTTACAAAGTTCAATTGACTCAAGAACTGAAGACTGCTGCATGGTCAGCGCGAAAAGAGTTCATTGAATGGATTTTGGAATAACAACAAGTGGATGCTGATTTGTCGAACAAAATCATCCTCAGTGATGAAGCTCATTTTCACCTTGATGGCTTCGCTAATCGTCAAAATTGTTGCATTTGAACTTTTTTCTTTGGGGTTTTTTGAAGTCAAAGGTCTAAGCCTACGACCACCAACGCCTTGAAAAAGGAAATTGGGAGGTGTATAAATGAAATTTAGCAACGGTCATAGAAAATTTCAATAAAAGAGTACGTACTTGCTAGCAAAGCCGAGGCGGCCATTTTTCCAATGTGCTATTCCATACATAGCCCAAATCTGTATTCTCTATGAATCAAACTTCATGGATGAGCCGATGAAAAGCCTCCACTCATTTAGCTCGCGAAATCAATCTCTGGTACATTAAATCAAAGATAAATTTTGATTTAAAAAACGTGGGAAAGAGTTTGGGTTGTGTTTGTAGGAAACCGTAGCGTGCTTTTGCTAAACTAAATGTAATCTGCTCTCCGACTTTTCTCTCCAAACATTAGCTAAACTCCTAGCTAAATTTTGACATAGAGCACGCCGTGGATAAGTGTCACAGAAAACAGCTGTTTTTTGAAAATAGCTTACTTCAAAAATTTGTCTCCCTCTGATTTCAAACATTTCCGATTCTAAGTAGGTATTCCTCATCGAGGTATTTATTAAAAAAAACTCATACGTGCTAACTTCTCAGCAACACAAAAACGCAAGAGAACAACTGGGGCCCTACTATGAAACTGTTCGAATTCGGAATATCGCAACTCTGTAATTATTCTATCAGTAAGTTATGAAAGTGAAATTCGAACAGCTCTAGTATTGCCAACTATTTTTTTTGTTTTCTTGGTACAACATTGGTACTACCTTTTCCGAAAGTTAATGTCAAATTCGCTCGAATTCGCAAATAATCATTCTACATCAAATGTGCTTGCGAGAATGTCGATTTAAGAACTTTTTTTCTCAGAATGTAAGTAAATAAAAATTATAAATTAATAATTCAAGAATTTTTCATAAACATAGTAATATGTATAATGTTTTTTTTTTCTATCCCAATGAATCATCTAAAATTCAAAACACAAAAGTGTCACAGTTTGAAATAATGGTGCAATATATGACCCGGCATCCAGATTTGTCCAAGGGGTATTTAAAAACAGCCTTTATAATGTTGGGAACAGAAGTTTGTTTTTTGCGAACACTTAGTTCTGTTGAAATATTGTTCAACAAGTAGTACATAAACGCATCTTTCGAAAGCTGAAATAAAGTCATTTTATTGGAATAAAAATGCCTTTAAATAAACACTCAATAGAAAAACCTTTTAAAGCTGAGCTCCATTATATTAAATTTATCTCTAATCCGCCTTCGTTCAACTTGTTGAACTTGTTCCCGATTTCTTTCAGACTCCAACCAAGTTGCGACACTGTCCATGTTTATAAATTATTATTTGTTTCACGATACATTTTTTTGGACTATGTCCAACATAATGCGAGAATCGTTCGAAAATCGCAAATTTTTTTGCGAATAGTTTGGCATTCGATTCTACTTTCATAGAGAGTACCATTTGAAAGTAGAATCGCAAATATCTTTCGAATAGAATCAATAGTAGAATCGAGTTTCATAGTAGGGGCCCTGAAAACAACGATCTATCAAAATTTAGCTTGAGAAAATGTGTCGTCCATTACTAAATTTTGACAGATACATGAAGTGCATTCTGAAATAAAAGAAAACAAAAAAAAACTTACCGGGCTAATTGAGGAACGACCAGCAATATGGAACTTGCAGGACAAATCCCGCTGCAAATAGGGACTGACGCGAAAAAAAGGAAAGTGTCGTAACTACGTTTACTGACATCTCTAATGAACTTTTAATATATTGCTTTTTTCTTCCATCTATTTCATGTTTTATATTTTACCGTCCATTTATGTTTGGTGCGGAGAAACGAAGTGGAGACTAGGGACTCATATTCTTTCTTTCTCAATTCCAAACCATCTTTTTCTAAGCAAAACTTATTTAAAAAAGTTATTATGCCAAATAAGAAAAATAAATTTTATTCTTTTTAATGAATTTTAGTAAATTTTTTATTAAAATAAAAAAAACTTTTATATGTTCAGCTTCTAATTAGTTTTCAGTTTTTTACGTAAATAAGGTAACAGGTGACTTATTGTCTGACAAAAAAACCCAACCGTTTTTTGTACGATGTCATAAGAACTTGAGTTAGTCTTTGCAAATTAAGTATCCACACCCAAGCTCAAGTTCAGAATCAACATTTGAGTTTCACTTGACCGTTGACCGCGCCTGCAAAACTTAATACAGCTTTTCAATTCCAAGACTTTACCAGGACGTACTATTAGCCCCAAACAATACGTCCGATACATTCCTACTTGCTGCACAATTCAATAATAATTCACATTATATACACAGGGGGCCTTACTTATAATCATTTTTAACGTACACACTGAATATTTTGCAGGTCACAATAGACAATTTTATATGGAAAATTAGAAAATGCCGCGTTTATTGTGCAAAAACAAGGTGCACTCACTTTGCAAAATTATTTCAAACGTTGAACAATCAAAAACATAGCTGCGACATCTCACCATCCACATAAGTCTTTAACACAGCGTTTACTCACAGTTTCATTATGTCAGCAAAGTTGAAATTTGAGGTATCCGTGTCGGCCAGCTTTCCAATTATCACCCGATATCCCTCTGGCGTTGCTTTGGGCAGCGGCAGAATAGCGCTGCATTTAAAAATACAAGTTGAAACGTACAACGTTGAAGTGTTCATAAACATTTCCTTACACAGTGTTCATAGCCCTTTGCAGATCGGATCGTTCAATGTCCAAGTTGTGAAAAAAGTCAGGACAATGCGTCCGGATGGTCAAATTGGTATCGATTGTCCGTTTGGTTAGCTCCATGCTGTAATGGCAAGCGTGAAAAAATAGAACAACATCGCCTTCGGACAAATTTGGCATGTGCGGCTGCTGCTTGATCCACTGCATCAGCTTGAGAACTTCCTCTCGTTTCATTTCGGGAAACATTCGATATTGCTCGTCTACATTAGCAGGAATCATTTCCATACTTCACAGTCGAATCGGTAGCGAAATTAATTTAAAAATCGGTGCGGTCAACGTTTTTCGCGAACACTTATCAAACACTGCTTCTACTTCGCTGAAAGATAACTTGATCTGCCCAGAAATGTGAAGTGAAAATGCAATAGCAAAACCCGTTGTGGATCGCTTCGGTTTGTGTAATTATTATCAATCTTGGAAAAGCTGCTTGTTTTATGCAATCTAATCAAGCCGAGTGTAAAGAGGCTGTGCTACGAGTATTGTGCGTGCCTGCGGTTGGGGTTGCGAGTGAAACTAATTTCTACTAATAGCGTATTTCGTTCGTTGAAGTCTGTCATGACACTATGATTACAGGTAGCTATGTATTTGTAACTGTAGCGACACGTCACACATCGTGTAATTGACGAACAGTTAAAATCTTTTTTCGTGCCGCTTCGATTGTCTACTGATGACAGACTGACTTTGTTGAGCTTTTAGACACAAACAACTAAAACAACATTTTATTGCTCACCTTAGATTTATTGAAACATTTCATGGCGGGTTTCGTTTAGCAAATGTTTAGTTTTACGAGCTCATTTACATTGTAAGGGATACTAAAAACCACATTCTGGAACTCGAAAATTCAAAAGCTTCTTAATAAGGTTGTGTGACATTGAATCTGCGCCAGTTCCAGGGTTGCTGTAGAGAAATAAATAAGCAGGTGCCTGCTTCAATGGATGCTCCCCTAGTTCCTAAAGAGCGCGCGTAGGCAGATGGAAAGAAATGCGAGTGCAGTAGATTTTGCAAGGATTCTTAATTTTTTTTGAGTGCTAAAGGCTGGTACGCAGCTGTTCCGGAACAACATTTTCCGGTGGTTTCCAAATGGACAGCGAAACGTCTGCGAAAAGGCAGCGGAAAATAATTGTGGTCCATCAGCTGATACCCAAGTAGCAGTGTTACCAACACTGGATATTTATATCTGATTTAGCTACTCGAACTTTTCACTGGCTCCTTAAAATTGTCATTTGGGATTTATCCTAATTTACCTTATTAAATACATACTTCTATTGCGAACGTACTCTTTCGTATAATTAATGTCGTTTTCGATTTGGCTTTTTAGATTTCTGCTACCAAATCGAATATTAAATCCGAATTTTATGGGTTCTTGCTTGTATTGGCAGCAAAGAATTTTTTTTCACTTGCACTGGAGGTCCATTTCGAAATAATTTAATAAAAAAACTCCAGAAAACTCCAAAAAATTCTATACAGTTGGAAGTACTGCTTCAAAATCTAGTGAATAATCATAGCCAGCTGATATTTTGTTCATTCCCTATAACTACCTCTGGAGGCAAGAATGTAGTTATCTTAAGTCGACTATATTATTCTGGAAAAGATGTAACCTGAACGCAAAAACTAGATTCGGCGGGAACGTCACTTTTTCTACGTCAGCCACATAATTATGCGGACGGCCAACTTAGTATTCAGTCAGGAATTTCTTGACTAGATTCGTCGACTACCCTCCATAAACGTCAACTGAAACAGCTGCTCATATGACCGATTTCAGCCAATCAAAACCGAGATATACATCTAGTCAGACAGCTGTCAGACTTACTAAACTAAATGCTTGAACGTCCCCAGTTCAGCTATTCGCTTGTTTCTTAAAAGTCAAATAGCTATCATTTTTTTTTTTTTTTTTAGAAGTTCCCATGCCCAGTTGGCAGACACTGCGACCTGAAAGATCTATTGTATCAATGGGGAGAGGTTTAATCTAAGAGACGTTCGACCTCCCTAATGAAGGTCAATAAGTCCTTAGTAGCAGAATGCGCTATATCTGCTGGTGTACGAGTCTCTCTATTAAAGACACGTTTTCTTAACCAATGAAAGGCCGGGCAGTCACAGAAGATGTGTTCGGAGGATTCGACATCCTCCAGACAAAATCTGCATTCTGTTTCCAGACACAGGTTCATTTTGTTGAGGTGGTATCTAAGGCCACAATGACCGGTGAAGAAGCCCACTAGCTTTCTTATATTTTCCTTACTAAGTGTAAGGATTTCCTTATAGGAGTAGGGCTTAATTAATCATTTGGATTGTCTTAGACCAGCGACCTGTTCCCAGTGTTCAAGACGAAGCTGGTTTTCCCAATCGCTAATTTGCCTTAGCGCAGTAGTCCAATTGACTGTGCAGTAGGGTTCTGGTCCACAGAGAAGAGATTCGGAACCAGCCCTAGCTAGTTTGTCTGCATGTTCGTTGCCTGCAATACCCTGATGGCCCGGCACCCAGCCAAGCCTAACCTTGTTGTGTTTGGCTAGGGCTTGCAGAGCAACGTGACAGCATTTAACTGTTTTGGAGTCCATTGTATTGGATGCCAAAGCTTGTAAAGCTGCCTGACTGTCTGAGAAGATTTGAATGATACCTTTTTTGGATATTAGATCAGCACAAATTTCGATCGCATGGATTTCCGCTTGAAAAACCGTGGGACACATTCCCATGGGTATCGAGACTTTGGTGTTGGGTCCAAAGACACCAGCTCCAACTCCGGAATCCATTTTTGACCCGTCGGTGTACCATACCAGGCTTTTTGGGTCAAGTGTCGGAACACCATTGGTCCAAATAGCGCGTTCAAGTATTTCTACCTCATATAATTTCACAAAACTATACTCCCTAACCATAGTGTCAGGAACGGAGCAGAACATGTCCAAGTTTGGGATTAGGTTAAGAATTTTCAGATGTCCCACATGGTCAACTGATTTAAACCTATATTCTAGCTGCAGTTTAGTGGCGCATCTAGCAGCCGTCTTCATAATAAAGTACTGCAGGGGTGAGAGCCCAATGATGATGCATTGCACCTGTGATGCCGAGACAGGCAATCCTTTGAAGCTTCTGAAGCTTGTTGGCCGTGGTTCGTTCAAGTACTTTCGGCCACCAGATGATTGCCGCGTACGAGATAATGGGTCTTACCATCATGGTATATAACCAGTGTATCATACTAGGATTAAGACCCCAAGTTCTGCCGTACAGACACCTACAGGCCCACATGGCTCTGGAGGCACGTTCTGTGGCGGACTTGATGTGTAGGTTCCAGTTTAGTTTCCTATCAAGGATGATTCCGAGATATTTAACTTCGTTGGAGTAGTTTAATGTGGTTCCGTTCAGGATAAGGGGTCCTAAATTGAACAGTCTCCTTCTGGTGAAAGGAACTAGAATAGTTTTGCTAGGATTGATGGATAAGCCTTCCGTAGAACACCATTCTGAAACATGTAGTAGAGCATTCCTCATTCTAAAGGGTGATTTTTTAGCTGGTTTGGTTTTGGCAACACTTTTGACAGCTGACGTGTGTTTAGTACCTTGTGTCACTGTCAAACAGCTTCAGTTTGGTTTGCAATTTAACCATGGATCGTCTTACAAATGAACAACGCTTGCAAATTATTGAATTTTACTATCAAAATTCGTGCTCGGTTCGAAATGTTCATCGCGCGCTGCTTCCATTTTATGATCGGCATTCTCGACCTTCTGAGCAGTCTATTTGTGACCAAATTTTGCACCAAATTTACTTTGTTGGACATTAAACCACCAACACGTTTACGTACTGTGCGTAGTGAAGAAAATATTGCGGCCGTATCAGCTAGTGTGACAGAAGACCGCGAAATGTCGATTCGGCGCCGTTCCCAGCAGTTAGGCCTTTGTTACAGCACTACGTGGAAAATTTTGCGGAAGGATTTGGGTGTAAAGCCTTTTAAGATACAGCTGGTGCAAGAACTAAAGCCAGCCGACCTACCACAACGCCGAATTTTTGGTGAATGGGCTCTTGGAAAGCTGGCCGAGGATCCGCTTTTTATCGAAAAATTGTGTTCAGCGAAGAGGCTCATTTTTGGTTGAATGGGTACGTAAATAAGCAAAATTGCCGCATTTGGAGTGAAGATCAGCCAGAAGCATTGCAACAGCTACCAATGCATCCCGAAAAAGCCACTGTTTGGTGCGGTTTATGGGCCGGCGGCATTATTGGGCCATATTTCTTCAAAGATGATGCGAATCGCAGCGTTACTGTCAATGGTGAACGCTACCGAGCGATGATAACAAACTTTTTTTTGCCCGAAATGGAAGTTCTTGACTTGCATGATATGTGGTTTCAACAAGACGGTGCCACATGCCACACAGCACGCGAAACAATGGCGCAATTGCGAGGCGAGTTTGGTGAACAGTTAATTTCACGTTTCGGGCCGGTCAATTGGCCGCCTAGATCGTGCGATTTGACACCATTAGATTATTTTTTGTGGGGGTATGCCAAGGCTAATGTGTTTAGGGACAAGCCCGCTTCGATTGACGCACTGGAAGCCAACATCCATGCATTCATTCGTGAGATACCGGCCGATATGTGTGAAAGAGTATGCCAAAATTGGACTCAGCGGATGGGCTACCTGAGACGCAGCCGCGGTCAACATTTGCATGAAATTAACTTTTTTAAAAAAGTTCTAAACCTCTTAAAAAATCACCCTTTACTATTAATGGTAGCACAATGCTTTCCACTAATGATAATTGCCAAATCATCGGCATATCCGATGGCGTCATAACCTAAATTATGTAGTTTGACTAGTAGGCTGTCTATGACGAGTGACCACAGCAATGGGGAGAGTACACCCCCTTGGGGGCAGCCTTTGACTGCTGTCACTGACACAGCCACTCCTCCTGACGAGGATGTTATTACTCGACTTTCTAACATGGCTCGGATCCAACGGTTAGTCGAGTCTTCGATGCCTTTACAACTGATTGCCCTGGCAATCGAGTCGTATCCGGTATTGTCGAAAGCACCCTCAACATCTAAGAATGCGCCTAGGGCAATATCCTTGCGGTGAAGGGCTTCTTCTATCTTTTTGACGAGATGGTGAAGAGCACCCTCAGTGGACTTGCCTTTTCTGTACGCAAACTGACTTGAGTGGAGAGGTTTAGATATTAATATCTGACCTCTGATATGAACATCAATTAGTCTTTCCATGGTTTTAAGAACAAAAGATGTTAGACTGATAGGTCTATATGATTTAGGTAGTTCGCTCGGCCTGTTGCCATTTTTGGGGATGAAAATTACGTTCACCTGTCTCCAAGTGTAAGGAATGTAACCCCAATTGTAACTAGCTCTAAATAAGGTTGTAATTGCCGGCAGTATGACGTCAATAACCCTCTGAAAGGTGCCGTCCCCACCAGGTGCTTTAAAAGGTTTGAAAGAGCCAACTGCCCATCTAACCTTATCTGGACTAAAAATCTTGCCAGATAGACTATTTACTCGTCTGGGAAAAAGAGATCCTGGGATCAGTGTCGTATGAGTATTCGTGTGATTCACGGAAGGTCGAACCCGGAAAATGAACCTGAAGTAAGGTTTTGATTGTTTCCGTACGGTCCTTCGTGTAGGTTCCGTCTGTCTGTTTTCTTAAGTAGGCCTACACAGTTAGACTGATCTTTTCTCAGAGCCTTGTGGATACGAGCTGCTACTGGCATATCAGATATGTCTTCACAGCATTTTCTCCAGGAGGCCCTTTTAGATCTTCTCAACTCTAAGTTGTAATCTGTGAGAGCGGATCTATATTCGTCCCACATTTTGCTGACTTTTGCTCGATTAAAGAGTTTTCTAACCTTCCTTCTGAGTTTGGCTAGTTGGGCATTCCACCAGGGAACCTTACGTTTACTCAAACTGGTTTTGCTGACACAACTATCATGATAGGAGGTTATCAACACGTTGTTGAGTTGGTGAGCAGCCTCATCAATGTCCCATATGGATTCAATTTGAGAGACAAACATATTCGCTTTTGAAATGACAAGTTCTCGATACTTATTCCAGTCCGTCGACTTGGGATCGTATCTATCTTGTGCAAGTGCAGACTGACCGGGTATATCAAACCTAATGTGTTGGTGGTCCGATAAAGAGGCTTCGTCAGACACATGCCAGTTTACTACGTAATTTGACATAAATGGACTGGCAAGAGTGAGGTCAAGTACCTCCTCGCGTATCGCATTTATAAAGGTAGGCTTAGAACCTTTGTTTAAGATATCAACGTTACTACCAACTAGAAAATCTAAAATAGCTATCATAGTTTATTAATAGAATTTATCCTTAGACTTTCGATAAAACTGTTTTAAGCTAGTTGGCCGGTACTAATAGTTCAGTATGTGTAGATGTGTTAAATACATACCAAACAACAACCAT
This sequence comes from Cheilosia variabilis, assembly GCA_951230905.1. Classification (NCBI taxonomy): domain Eukaryota; kingdom Metazoa; phylum Arthropoda; class Insecta; order Diptera; family Syrphidae; genus Cheilosia; species Cheilosia variabilis. Next base: position 144,588,852 of record OX579676.1, on the reverse strand, counting down.
AAACAAAGAGCAGAAAAGAAAAAAGATAAGTGCATAAACACATAAATTTCCACAATCATCTGCTCAGATGCGTCCAAATTTGAATTCATCACAGGACACGGAAACCGAGGAGCAAATATCATTACCTACGCTTATGGTTTTCCGGTTACTCAACCCTAATTGCGTTTAAGCACGCGATCTAATGCATATCCGTTGTGTGCAGTATTGGAATCTCTTAAGCAATCGCACCCTTGGACCGTATCGAAATTCGATTTTCCAGGTGTTTCCACATTTCTCGAGTCTTTGTTGCGACTATACCGCAGTAGATGATAAGGGGAGGACACTGTCCACTTAAAGGCTTCCACAGTCCCAAAACATCTGAGGCGAAGGGATGTTTTTTTTTTTTTAAAGCGCGCATTTAGTTCGATTACACTACTATTAATATTATTTTACGATGAGGCTATTACGGCCACAGGAGAATCCTAAACCTGAACGGTTGAATTGCGTGCGGGTGCGGTTGTGTTGCCCGTGGTTACAGCTCACGGCTTGTCTTCGCCGTGTGTAAACACAGAACACCCTCGCATTTATAATGAAAATGGAAAATTCGTAAATTCAATGAAGCGAACCGAGTCCTTTATGATGCAAGAGGCGAGATGCATATTAAAGTAATTATTCCTGTACCCTCGGGATAGAAAAGAGGGAAAGCGTGAAACGCACATTTTTAAAATGACAGTAAGTGTTCTTAATTGTCTCATGTGTGTGAGCCTTTATTGTGGATCTTTTCATTTGCAGTGGCATTTTGAAGAGAACCCCTTACTCTGTGCAAAATGCTAAAAATCCCCGCAGGCTGGATTTTTGGGGAGCGTTTCTATTGTTTTTAATTTAATTACTGCTCGTTAATGTTAAACACGAAATGAAGACCTATTCAGTGTGAGTTTAAAGTGAAATGTGTCGTACCTACTTTTGTTGTTTTTGACACCAAACAGCGTAAGTACTTTAATTGGATATTAAATGTTTGAATGTTTATACATAATTTAAGAGGCTGCTACCGCAAAAAGGCAGCAGTCAGATTTGAGAGTTTCAAGAGCGCATTATCGAAATGCATTTGTACAATATTTTTGCTTACGAATAAAACTAAATCTTGCAAATATGAAGAACTTAGGTTAAGTCGAAGTTTCCAAGCTCGATGGTACTTATTAATGTTGATGTTACTTGTAATGTTCAATAAAAATTTAAAATTCCTTGGTACTTGAAACGTTCTACAGACGTTTTACTTTGTCAAGTGTTGGAGGAGACGATTCAACGTCAAACTGTAGGAGATACACAGCGGTGTCGACGTAGTCCAAAAGCTCCCCATTCGGTGTTTTAGCTACGACATATAGAGCGAATAGACATCAACGCTCTAATCCGCAGAGTTACGATTCTAACCTCAAAGAGCTAACTCAGTGAAGGAAACTTCCTTGACTATGTAAAATGTAGTATATTGTTTCCTAAGAAGTTTCCGGAAGCTTCGTCTAGAAAGCGAGCGTTTACCGATGAATTTCTGTAATTAAGTCATCGTTCGTTGTGACAAAAAGTTATTGTAAAATTGAACTGAAAAAAGGCGAAATAAAAACATTCAGAAAAGTATGGTACCACCGTGTGTCAGTCCTCTTCTAAGCTGCGATTTTAGTAATTACTATTCACATTAGAGCGAATTACGAACTGCGAACAAGCGAATATTCGTAGTTTCTGACACTTCATTCTCACGCGATTCAGTTTAATTTTTAAAGGTTAAGTTCGAACGAATTTTCCATTCGTGGGCTTATGGATCGCGAATGTATTATGTGGATTGTGAATAAAGTGACAGTTCGCGTAAAGAATTTTTAATTTGCGGGAAAATTGCTGTAATTGTAAATTTCGCTATTTAAATCAATTAAGACTCTTCTTTTTATGATCAGGGGGTCAATTCTGGTTCTGTGAAAGAGTGAATCGAATAAATTGTTTTCGCATTCGCTTTCATACAGTGCTCTCATTTTTTCGATTCACTCAGTACCTACTAAAAAGCGATTCTCGTTGAATAAGTGAAAATATCGTGGTGAATTAAATTTCGCACACTGTTTTGTACGACATCAGGTTCCCTATTTTCAATCTCTCATTAAAAACTTTCATTTGAAAATTAGTAGGTATACGTGAAAAAAAAATTTTCATATGAAAATTTTTTATGTTTGGTGTCACATTTTCGTAGAACGAGAATCGAAATTGCGGTTAGACAAAGCAATTTTGATTCATAAATAGAATTGAATTGATTTGTTCGCGATCGCGCTCATGTGAATAGTCCATTAGTATCAAAGCAGACTTGTCAAAGAGCAATATATATCCATATTTGTGAAGCACATTTCCTTTAGGCAGGGAATATAAGAATTATATATACAGTTACATAATCTCACTCTCTCTTCATCCCTACAGGCGATATTTAAGGAAAGTTTTAGTCTTCTATAATGTTGACCTATTGGTTCATGAGGAGTTCACAATAGCTATATTTTCTCATACGAACTCTGCAATTGTCAGCTTCTGTAAATTTTAAGTCAATTCTAGAATTTGGTGTTAGTAAAAGGCTGTACATGGCTATCTGCGAGCTATTTTCTCCTTTGTTATATTTTTAAAATTATCCCTCTTATGGACGTTTTTCAGTGAAGATCAGAGAGAATTGGTCCGAAATTCAGAATTGCTCTTTTCAATGATATTCGTCGGCGAACTTATGCACATTAGTATGTGAGATTTGGTTTTCTGTTGCTACAGGCCAAATCAGTATATTTCAATTAAAGATTACATTTGCATTCAAATTACGTATTTTCGGATCACAAGCGCAACATTTTTGTCTAACAACACAACAAACACTTCAATTTGGCATTTTGCAATTGTTTAAAAATATTCCGGACACTTCTGTCGTGTTAAAAACTGACCTGGAAGTGAGCTTTCTTTTTCAATGGAACATAGAAAACATAGAAAGAGCACTTCTGGATTCTTTCCTTCAATCGAAAACGCTCTAAAAGAGTAATGCTTTAATAAAGCTCGTATGACACTACATTTTTTCCTCCTTCTTATAATGTTGAAAAGTCGAAAAAGTGTATTACGAAAGGGGTGGGAATTGTTTGCAAAACAACCGCAAATTTTCAATAGAATTTATTTTCAAATAATCTTGAAATGTCACAAAATAAAAAAGCTGCCAGCAGCTGAAAAATGTGATTTGAATACATTTTTAATGCATTTTTTTTGACGTGTCTACATTAATAAAGTTGGTGTGTACACTCACTCACTCCTATCGGGAATTTTCGTTCTAATTTTTCGCACTGCTCTAGTTTCATTTTAAAAGCAGAAAAAATGCAAACAAAAATGTAGTGTCATATGGGCTTAAATAGTAGTTTTAACTTTTAAAGTTTTGTCGTTTGACAACACCAATTTGAAACATTCGTGGAGATTTTCTCCATTTTGCTTTTCATATGAGTATCAACCCTTTTTTCCGACCGAAACGTTAATACTGTTGCAATCGGTAAATGCATAAGTACACAACAGAACAGAGATTCCGTTGGACGGTGGGGTGGGTTGATGTGGTAAAAGATAAATTACAGCGACGTCGATAGTTTCGCATCACTAAGTTCGCAAAGTTTTCGCGTACTTAATTTTTGAACGCGTTCTTTTATTTATCACGGGGCAGATTCCGTACGAAAAGAATAATCATCCGGCAGATATCGTTTCTGCAACATTTATGACCAAAATAGGTTATATTCTGCCCGAATATTTCACACTATGGTCAGTTGTCATTACACTTGTGGAGAATGAACTAAAACTCGTAATTTTTGCACTTAGCTGCTATGGTTTCGACGATAATCGTCTGAAAAGTTGCTGAATGAGTGTCCAGTGTTTTGGACTCGTATGTCATTTTTGCTAAATTAATGTCAGACCGTATCGCGGTGTCCCAGTTTTTCAGTTTGACATTCTTCGTTTTGCCGTTTGCGGTGGAAAACTGTTGCTTCAATCGGTGTTTTCTGTTAGTTGTTACCTCTGTGAGTGTTGAACAAATGTATGACCTTTAAAATATCTATGCGTATATTTCCTGATATCATTTTTAAATAAAAATTTGATGTGGGCATTATTTCTTCCTTCACTTTGAACAATATTTTTTGTTCTATTTAAATGCGAATGAATAGGGCTCGGTAATAAGAGTACTACCTGCCACATTTTACACCTTTTTACACTTTTTTGAGTGACAATCTAATAACAGGCACACGTATTTCTCAATCATCACGCAAATGTCTGCGAATGACAACATATCAATTTTAATTGTACAACAGTCATACCCTCGAATCGGTGCAAAACATACTTAAACGCTGTTGGGTGCATATAAATATCAATCGTGATCATCATTCTGGTTTTAATAACATGTCACTGCTAAAGACTGTAACCTTGACATTAATAACCTTTACAATTAAAATGGGCACACGTTGTGTGAAGCGCTTGTTTTATTTGTTATTTTTGAAAACCGCGCTGCACCCTTTTGCTATATCCTTGGTTTGCAATCAAATCTGCTCGAGTGCAACAGAACTCGAGGCACGGGTATCTGAAATTCCAATTGAAAGCTTTTGCGCGCTCTCCAAGGGTATGGGCGTTCCTTGAAATTGTAATGGAAAGTCGTATCATGACGTACAATGGTGTAAATAGAACACAAACTCTCACTTTCGCTGTGCGTCTCGTTAATGGAAAAATCAGGGACATGAAGTATACTGGAGCTCGCCCTCTTCGCCAGAGTTTATGAGGCGCAATCTAGACGCATTCGTAATGAATAACATACACAAAGGAGTTATTGTTTGCAATGTGGGGTGTGTAACAAAACCCCGAAGAGTATACTCGTACACTTCATTGCGAACCGAAAATGACACTTTAGCGTAAATGCATTTCTGTGTTGAATTTGTGCGTTCTTGTAAAATGATGCAAATGCATCGGTGGCTGTATGTAAAGATTTTCAAGTGATAAGTGATGCGCGTGCCAATGTCGATGACGATAGAAAATATGTTGATATTAATATTTGCACATAAATAAAACCACTCGCTGTTTATGCATGGGTGAACAAGTGGAATGCAGTAAGGAATGCATCAGAAATCAGTGCAATTTAGATATGCAGTTAAAAAATAAAACCAAGAACCTCTACCTTCTTCTTTTAAATAAAGAAGGACTATCAAGTTTAGTCAAGTTGTAATTAAAAAAAATCTAAAATTTATCAAGTTATCTCAAGTCGTCTAGATTGGTCTGGACAAGATGTACCCTGAACGCAAAAACTACTCTCAGGTTGGTCAGTAACGTCACTTTGTCTGCGTTAACCACATATAAAAACTGTCAGCTTAGTTTTCAGTCACGAAATTCTTGACTAGATTCGTCGGCTTCCCCTCCATAAACGTCAACTGAAAGAACTGTTCACGTGATCGAACAAAACTGAGACAAATCAAACCAGACTTACTAAACTAACACGTTCCCAGCTATCCACTGTTCAGCAGTTAAACGGCGCAAGATTATAGTCATCGGGCCTTACCAATAATCAATTTTAACCTCCACACTAAATATTTTGTAGGTCACAATATGCATTTTTGTATGAGTTCGAAGAATTTAGCCTGGACACTAGAAATGGTCATTAGTATCGCAGATCGTGTATTACGAGAGATTAGTAGATACTCACAGCACTCTAACTTCAAAACCGGCACCTAACTTTTTAGCTAATTACAAACGCTTTTTAACCTACCTACAACTAGTACCAATCTTAGAGCGGGCGCGAGGCAACTTTTTGTCAAACAGACCCAAGAATTGACAGTTTAAGAAACCAAACACAGTTGGGGAAATTCTCTTTAAACAAATATTAATGAAATGACAGCAACAAAAAAAAAAGATGTAGTAGGTAACTACAACTTGCAAAAATGCAGGAATGGAAAGCTCGCGATTTGTTATAGGCTCTTGAATTTTCCGATTTTCGATCAAGAACTGCACAGTTATTTTATCAAATCTGTAGCGAAAGTAAGATTCTTCATCATCAAAATCTTTAAACATTTGCAGATACTAAAAAATATTAGTATCCTAAAAAAGCATTCTCTGAAAATCTTCGAAAAAAAGGTAAAATTTTCAATTTTGCATCAGGAATGACAGATGGGACATGGTTGAGAGTCCATACTAAGGGATAAAATAATCCTCCTTTTAGATTTTATAATAACGATAAAGTGGGCTTTATGTCGACAATAATTAGCAAAACACTAATGTGGGCATAGGGCACGGATCTTCTTCAAGCACTCCAAATCGTCACAAAGCTTCGAATCCAAATACGATGAAGTGTACGTTTTACATGCCATCGATAATGTCCTTGTGTCTGTTGAGGAACCAGTTTGGAATCTTGTAATGCCTTAGATTTTGGATCATGGTGAGAATTTTGTCAAATTCAAGCGAAAACAGGATGTTAGGAAAGAAAAGATGGAAAAACATATAAAGGAAGAGGTTTCAATTTTTTTCTTAAATCGGAGCTCAATTCTTTAAAATTTGTTTAAACTTTATACGATGAATTGGCGCTGTAAGAAATACTTATGAAATGTATGTGAACTAAATTGGAATAACTTGAAGTTCCATGAAGTGTCAAAATATTCCCGAAGTTGCATATATTTTATGATTTCTAGATCATCGCCACAGACTCGTATGAGTGTGAACTTACTTGTGCAAGTTTGTTAATCCTAAAAGGGGAGAGACAGTTTCAAATGTTTTTCCAACCATTCTTTTATGCAGATGATAAACTGATCCAAAATGGTTAGGCACTGCATTGCCTGCTGAGTTCCTCTTGCAGTATTAGTCGTCAAATATCGACCACATTCATAGGCCAACATAAGCTACATCAGTGCGACTAAATAAATACCCTCTCTTCTAGACAGAATTGTTTTTCCAGGGATGGCACATCTACATAACTTCCATAATCTAGATCTTTCTACGTAAAGGTTTTTCGAGTTTCAAACGCAAAATACCTGAAAGCCACTCCTCTGAGAATCCTTTGATGCCTCGTTGCGCTTTGTATTGGCATAGCTAAGTAATTCACAAAAGCTAAGGATGCTTTCCAAAGAGTTTTCATGCGCATAATAATAATATGTACAACATATTCTATTCCATAAATATTAAATATACTTTTTTACATATTTAAATTTGCGCAGTACTCTAACTAATCGCACATATGCAGTGTGCACTTTCCAACCCACAGACATTTTGTTAAATATTAATTTCACATTTATTCAAATTTAAATGAGGACCAGTTTTTCATTTTGCTGGTGCACGCGCCGCCTCTTCAGCGTACCTATCTCCGGTTCACCTTTTACTTGAAACATATTGTAAGTGATTTTTGCTCAACATAACGGAAGGGTTACCGCAAGCGCAAGCCAACGCATTTGCAGCAGAAGAATCAAGTTCTCGTGAAATCAAAGGACTTGAAGATTCCTTTGGTATTCTTTGGCAAATAAAGCCCATATGTGTTGAGATTGCTATGGTATAGAGACAGTAAACTTGGATACGCGCCTAAGCACAAGTGCCCGATTAATTATTAAATTCAAAGTAAAATAACAATTAAGGAGCGGTGCATTTTAAAGCAAGAGTTTGCAGCAGGAACCAGAGAACACCTCGCCGGTGCTGACATGCTTTTGTCAAATGTATTTACAAACGAAATTTGAAGACAAATTAATTTACGGTATGTCAATGTCATAGCGTCTCAGTCCTACACCGGTTTTTGGCTGTCCAATGCAATCAGAAATTTGTGCAGTTCACCCCTGTACAATAGGTTTCCTTTATATTGTGCGTTTGTATACTTGCTTTTCAAGGATACGAGTATTATTCACCCTTTTCTTTGGTATAATAATTTTATTCGATTGCAGCTACAACTGGCAACGTGAGTACCAGAATTCTTGTTGTTCTCGGGTTTTGGGATTGGAATACGATAGGAGTAGAGATCGGTCGACTCGACATTAGAATCGCATATTTTTGCCCTATGCCAGGCTGATTTTAGGGATGAAGCATTTTGTTCACGGCCCGGTGGTATTCTTTGCTTTTAACGCATATGTGTGGAAAACTTATTTTGAGTTTAATGGCTGTACACGTGCCTTATGTACAGAACGGTGATAAATACCACAATAGAAGTGTGCTGGCGCTGGGTAACAATAACAACGGAATGCTGCTATAGTGCTACAAGCTGCACCACAAAATAGTATTTATGTATGTATATTTTGGAAAAGGGTGGCAGCTTTTAAATAACTGACAACATCAATAACAAATGTCGAGTAAGTAGCAAATGTCAATAGTTTGGTAGCGATTTCGTAAGCGGTTGGACTTGGTCAGTCCAGCAGTCAAGAGCATAAACTAAGTATTAAATAGACCGTCAGCTCCCGCGCACCTACCCGATTCCCCCCGCAAATTTTTAAAATAAAATTCTCTCTTAAATTTCCTATCTGTGAATACGTGTGAAGCAGCAAAAAAATAATTTTTAAAAGGTGGGAGGAGTAATAAAATACTGACACTCAGCAGTGTTCCTGCATTGTGGTATCTCTACCTTTTTGTGGGAATTTAAATTTTTAAAAAACTTTCCTGCGTAAGAGCAAAAAATGTCTTAATTGTTGGACTATCAATAATCTGGCAGAAAAACAGTCGAACTACATTTCACTATGAATATCAACGCACTAAATGTACATAAAAAAGAGATTTGCAAGCAAAAATTTCTATTATCAAAAAATTATCATTATAATGTTAGCAAACTGCGATTTTTATACTGAAGATTAATTTAATATGATTTTCTCTCCGAACAATACAAATTTTACTTTTAAAAGTATGTTTTTTCCATAAACAAAACTAAGGGAATTTGAGTTTAGTGAAAAGGGAAAAATTAACACGCTTCGTGTGAAAAATAAAGAGATAGTGCTGAGAGCACTGACTGAGAGTTAGTGTATTTGGTGAGTTTCTGTCAGCTGATGGATGCGTTCTGAGAGTTTAAGCTCGTTGTTTTATTTCACCACGAAAAAATGTAGATATTCTCTAAAATGTAAAATAGCAAATGTAATCAACATAAATAAACAAAGGAATAATGTGTGAAATAAAATAAGATATTTTTGTTCCTATAATTATTGTGTCTGTTTTCGTTTGCTGTTTTTGGGGAAAAATGATTTCACCGTGAATGTCCACAGAAAAACGGCAAAGAATTTAAAGAGAAGAATTGATTACGAATCTTAAGATTTGAAATAATATGGGTTTTTAGTTATAATCTTTTCATGAAGATTCCGTTTATTAAAAAAAAAAAATGTTGTTTATTAGAAAATTTGGAACAATTGACATAATTAATGAAATTACATTTGAAATCAATTGCGTCAGCCGAGAATATGAATAATGTTCATTTATAACGAAAAAGTCTAATAAACACAATCAACGAAAATGTATTTTCTTTAAAATGTACCGGAAAAAAGCGAAACTCAAAATGTATACAAGCAAAATTGGAAATAAACATGTTTACTGATTTGTACCTTGACATGTCTCACGCATTTAAGTTTTGCTGCTTACAATTTATTTGCTTTTAATATATACGATTCATAATCATTAGTAATCAAATATTTTTTTATAATAATAAGCGTTTTTTTTTATTTTTGTCAATGATTCATATAGTTTATCGATTTCGATTTTTTACAACAAAGATGAAAACATCCCGTACTATATAGATTATCTAGGTAAAATGAAAGAAATCTTAATACGTATACCTACCTAACCTATGCGTTTTAATAGAATTTGGTACTAAATTCACCACACCATACCCACCGTTTTCTTAACACGTCCCGATAACGGGCAGTTATTTGAATTATTTGAATTTATTTCAATGTTACCACAAAATGAACTGTCAGGCAACTGTCAGGTCCCTATGTGCGAGAGTATGTGTGCGGCTAATCTACTTTAACATGGCACACATACTTTGCCACATAGAAACACGGAAAACAGCTTGTAGGCAAATTCTCTTAAGTTGCAAGAGCTGACGGTCTATTTAATACTTAGTTTATGGTCAAGAGAACAATAACGTAATAATGCGCAGTACTAATAATAAATTTTAGTCGCAACTTTAAATTTACGGAAGATCACAATTGCGGAATTCGTTTGGAAAAAAAACATTGTGAACTACTTAAATTTAAGGACGGAACTAAATATGTTTATTGATAAGGCCCATGGGCTATCTTTTTGGTTCAAACGTCAAAAAAATTGTAGGATAAAAGTTTAAAATGGCCAGTGTAGTATTTTGTTCAAATATTTAACTCTTCGTCTTTTACCTAATATATTTTATGATTATACATAAAATCTGTTTTGTTTTCCTACAAGTTTTTTAGCTGTCTTGTAAAGGGTGATTTTTTAGCTGGTTTGGTTTTGGCAACACTGGTTTTGACAGCTGACGTGTGTTTAGTACCTTGTGTCACTGTCAAACAGCTTCAGTTTGGTTTGCAATTTAACCATGGATCGTCTTACAAATGAACAACGCTTGCAAATTATTGAATTTTACTATCAAAATTCGTGCTCGGTTCGAAATGTTCATCGCGCGCTGCTTCCATTTTATGATCGGCATTCTCGACCTTCTGAGCAGTCTATTCGGAAGATTGTGACCAAATTTCGCACCAAATTTACTTTGTTGGACATTAAACCACCAACACGTTTACGTACTGTGCGTAGTGAAGAAAATATTGCGGCCCTATCAACTAGTGTGACAGAAGACCGCGAAATGTCGATTCGGCGCCGTTCCCAGCAGTTAGGCCTTTGTTACAGCACTACGTGGAAAATTTTGCGGAAGGATTTGGGCGTAAAGCCTTTTAAGAATGGGCTCTTGGAAAGCTGGCCGAGGATCCGCTTTTTTATCGAAAAATTGTGTTCAGCGATGAGGCTCATTTTTGGTTGAATGGGTACGTAAATAAGCAAAATTGCCGCATTTGGAGTGAAGATCAGCCAGAAGCATTGCAATAGCTACCAATGCATCCCGAAAAAGCCACTGTTTGGTGCGGTTTATGGGCCGGCGGCATTATTGGGCCATATTTCTTCAAAGATGATGCGAATCGCAGCGTTACTGTCAATGGTGAACGCTACCGAGCGATGATAACAAACTTTTTTTTGCCCGAAATGGAAGTTCTTGACTTGCATGATATGTGGTTTCAACAAGACGGTGCCACATGCCACACAGCACGCGAAACAATGGCGCAATTGCGAGGCGAGTTTGGTGAACAGTTAATTTCACGTTTCGGGCCAGTCAATTGGCCGCCTAGATCGTGCGATTTGACACCATTAGATTATTTTTTGTGGGGGTATGCCAAGGCTAATGTGTATAGGGACAAGTCCGCTTCGATTGACGCACTGGAAGCCAACATCCATACATTCATTCGTGAGATACCGGCCGATATGTGTGAAAGAGTATGCCAAAATTGGACTCAGCGGATGTGCTACCTGAGACGCAGCCGCGGTCAACATTTGCATGAAATTATCTTTAAACATTAAATTGCAAGGTTCAAACTATCGATTCAAATAAATATTTCATTCATTTTTTCGAATTTTTTGTGTTTTTTTTTTAAAAAAAGTTCTAAACCTCTTAAAAAATCACCCTTTATTTCACTCCGTCTTATTTGACACTGACGTTGTCGCGAACTACCCTATGACTTCACTAAAAAAGATGGAGTAAATTATCACAAACCATTACCTCGTGTTTTTTTCAGTTGTAAATTCACAATGACGCTTGGAAATTGAAATAATGGGATTCGACTTTGAAGTCAACTTTTGTTTGAAAATTCTTTGCTCATAATGACCAATTTTAGTTTTGACTTTAGATTTCAGGAGTTCGGTTCGCAGGAACATAAGTGCCCGAAAGAAAAAAATTGGGACTTAGGGCCCCCATCGGGCCGTAAGTCTCAAAAACGTTTGCTTCATTAAAATAAAATACATTTAGCAATTTATTTTCTATTGTGAATCATATCAACAATTTAATTTAATCGTCCGACAAGTTCCAAAAATAAAATAAAAAAAATCTTAGCAGTTTAGTAAACCAGCTTTGATTAATCGCAGGTCGCCCCATGCTACGTCAAGTTTCGTATATATGTTCCCTCTCGTAATAATGAGATAAGTAGATAAATAAAGCAATCAGATAATGCACAAAGAGATTTTAATTGCGCAGTTTGGATAAACTTTGTAGAGGATGCAGACGACGCCTGGCTTTTGCGAAATGAATTATAGTGCACAATGGTAAAAGCAGAAAACTGATTCACAACAGAGAACATATTTGTTTGTTGTTCGTGTAACGTGTTTCGTTTCTATAAAATGCAAGAGGTTACAGTTTACAGAGTAAGCTGGCAAAAGAGACGAATGTAATTGTATGTTTCCCCAGACATAGATGTTCAGTGGTTAGTATGCTAAGCTACTGAGCGAGAGGCCTCCGGTTTAGCTGCCGTGATTGCAAAGACAAACGTAGTTGGGTATTGCAGTGTTTCAAAATCACTGAATGCACTCATTTGTCTACCACTGTTTGAACTCGCTCATCATCTAGCTTTTATTGGCTTGCGCTTGCGCCGAAAGCGAATTTATTCATATTTACCATAATTTCCGCAAATTTGAAATCGAGGGTAGAATTTATTATAAGTAAGACGTTTTATCGACTTTTGAAAATATATTTTTTTGTAATATTCTGTAACATTAGGTTCGTTCGGGTACCTACTTTTTTGCAAACGTAAAATTATTAAAAATTTGCTAAGAAACTGTGCGAATGCGACCACGTACTGAGAAAATTTCAAAAAATGAGAGAGAAATCTATTTCCCCTCTTTTCATTTTTTCGTAATTTTCTACTCGCCGAATTTGGACTTACTGAAAAATTAAAATGAAAACGTACAACTTAGTGACAGCTCAAAAGTTTGACAAGTAAAACTCTATTTATTTTGGTCCAACGATGTCGGAGAAAGAAGTTGTAATTGAATGTTCTCCTAGAACATATCAGCGCATTCAAAATGATAAGTTTAATAGGTATTAAGCTTATAAAAAATTCAATTCCAGCTTATTTTGTAGTTGCAGCATTTTCCGATAATGTCGAAATGACATTTCTTAAACTTTTTGTAAGAAAACCGGTCACGTACTTCTCTTGAATTGAGAGATTTCTCTCTCGATTTTTGATATTTGACATTCTTCATTTTTCTATGCTGAAAGTACACGAACGAATCTATTGTTCGAGCGTTCGTACGCCGAAGATGATAGATACTGTCACTTCTTTAAGAACGAAAAGCTGTCAGTGTCAAAATAACATGTTATTTAAAATGTAACCAGGTCCGTCCATCCGTTATAATTATAATGTTTCGTTAGTAAATACTTTATTTTGTGAACAAATATAAATTGTAGCTTCTCAAACAAAATATGTTTAAGAAATCAGATATACCTACCTTAATCTACTGCTGAAAATGAAACAGCTGAGATTAACAACACGCGACGCGACGTGCCCTTGTCTCTTTTTTGTATGCCATTCGCACACGGGAGGGCTATTTGCCTACCTTAACCTCACAACTAATTAATTAATTCACAATATACAGTGAGAGAGACACTACTCAACTATGTAATATGTATCATCATAATATCTCCAATTACACATTCAACTCATAACGCTCATTTCCAAGCATATACTGAAATAAGAACCCTTTCTCCAACATGTTGAGTCATTTCGAATTCCCTTTCCACTGAGTTTGATTCCATCACCTTCTCCTATTTCATGGAATTCTTAAAAAACAAACTCGCTTCCAATCAAGAAACTCAAACAATGTTTTCTTATCTAAATCTTTGCGGTGTAGCGGCAGTAGCGTAGGTATAATAGAATAACACACCATTGAAAATCTAAGAAGGACAAATTCCTTCAATTTCAACCCTCGTTCCTCGCATGGGCTGAGCGCATTCTCTCCCCTTCTTTATCGGTGTTGTTTTCTGGATCGTTACTTTACGGGGTTAGGGGCGCCTTGCAGAAAGTGAAATACGCACACCTCAAGACCAACAACTGAAGTACCGAAGATCGAAGGAATGTTATACACCGCTGCCATTACGTATTTCGTCGCTCGGTGATTTGGACGCTATTATGGAATAGTGCGGTTAAAGTTTGTCGCTAATTTTTAGTTTTGTTATTAAAAAGTGATTCGCATACGTACACAATAGCTACATGTGAACAAGTATATAAAAATACTTCGATTCGCTTCAGTGCTTAAAATTTTGAAAAGGGTAAATAACAACCCACACACCGTCCCGTCGGGAGAAGTCACGCAATCTTTTTCGAAACAAATTGAAAATAAAAACATTTTTGCATTCGTTTGTTCGGCCCCCAATAATGAAAACGAATGATTTTTCTAGGGATTGCACCAAACTAATTGCACGGCACTCCAGTAGTATCATTTGTGGTTACGAAATGTATAATTTCTTGTGGTCTTACCTAGTTCGTTTATGATTTTGTTCAAATTCTACGCAGGTGTTTGGGAATAGCTGGCTGTGAATGAAGAATGGGAACAAGTGGATATTATTTGCCCGGAAATATGGTAAGAAATCGTTATTGTTTTGGAAGAAACTTGATTTAGTTGTTAGACATGAGACGACCAAAGCTTTTTGGTAGCGCACGTGACTTCATAAGCTTTCAGATCGCAGTGATTTGGAAATGGGAATACCTAGTTAGAACGCATAAAGAGAATCTGATTATAAAAAAGTACATGACGGTGTCTTGTAAAGGGTGATTTTTTAGCTGGTTTGGTTTTGGCAACACTGGTTTTGACAGCTGACGTGTGTTTAGTACCTTGTGTCACTGTCAAACAGCTTCAGTTTGGTTTGCAATTTAACCTTGGATCGTCTTACAAATGAACAACGCTTGCAAATTATTGAATTTTACTATCAAAATTCGTGCTCGGTTCGAAATGTTCATCGCGCGCTGCTTCCATTTTATGATCGGCATTCTCGACCTTCTGAGCAGTCTATTCGGAAGATTGTGACCAAATTTCGCACCAAATTTACTTTGTTGGACATTAAACCACCAACACGTTTACGTACTGTGCGTAGTGAAGAAAATATTGCGGCCGTATCAGCTAGTGTGACAGAAGACCGCGAAATGTCGATTCGGCGCCGTTCCCAGCAGTTAGGCCTTTGTTACAGCACTACGTGGAAAATTTTGCGGAAGGATTTGGGCGTAAAGCCTTTTAAGATACAGCTGGTGCAAGAACTAAAGCCAGCCGACCTACCACAACGCCGAATTTTTGGTGAATGGGCTCTTGGAAAGCTGGCCGAGGATCCGCTTTTTTATCGAAAAATTGTGTTCAGCGATGAGGCTCATTTTTGGTTGAATGGGTACGTAAATAAGCAAAATTGCCGCATTTGGAGTGAAGATCAGCCAGAAGCATTGCAACAGCTACCAATGCATCTCGAAAAAGCCACTGTTTGGTGCGGTTTATGGGCCGGCGGCATTATTGGGATGATGCGAATCGCAGCGTTACTGTCAATGGTGAACGCTACCGAGCGATGATAACAAACTTTTTTTTGCCCGAAATGGAAGTTCTTGACTTGCATGATATGTGGTTTCAACAAGACGGTGCCACATGCCACACAGCACGCGAAACAATGGCGCAATTGCGAGGCGAGTTTGGTGAACAGTTAATTTCACGTTTCGGGCCGGTCAATTGGCCGCCTAGATCGTGCGATTTGACACCATTAGATTATTTTTTGTGGGGGTATGCCAAGGCTAATGTGTTTAGGGACAAGCCCGCTTCGATTGACGCACTGGAAGCCAACATCCATGCATTCATTCGTGAGATACCGGCCGATATGTGTGAAAGAGTATGCCAAAATTGGACTCAGCGGATGGGCTACCTGAGACGCAGCCGCGGTCAACATTTGCATGAAATTATCTTTAAACATTAAATTGCAAGGTTCAAACTATCGATTCAAATAAATATTTCATTCATTTTTTCGAATTTTTTGTGTTTTTTTTTAAAAAAAAGTTCTAAACCTCTTAAAAAATCACCCTTTATAAACAATGCCGCCAATAGTCCTTAACACTCTGCGCGTCTACGTCATAATATGAGACAAAACCACGTCGCACAATAGTAGGTCTATTCCCGAACAGTACAGACCTAGTCTGGTTAAAAGGAAACAAAGTTTTGTCAACTTTTACTAAGTAATGTGTTCGCGAACAGATCTACATATTATTATATTTTTTACAATTTCCTTGTAATTGGATATTGCCAACCATTTAGGTTGTCAACCTTTACTACAACTATGTACAAAATCCAGACCGCATAAATTTAGGCTGCGATGATTTTTCTACCGTGTCGAAAATTAGTTTTAAAAATAAAATAGGTCCGTCATTTTGAAATAAAACTCCACCGAGCTGTCTAAGTTCATTTTTCGATCGCGGCCCAACTTCATTACATTCGATGAGATTAGTCGGTACAAATTCCCGCGGCCATATTTCACAGAACCACAACAACGAGATGTTATGAGCGCGTCGTAATTTGCATCTTACCTAAACATATTTCTTTGCGGTAGAATCTATTTCATTGAATTCCAAAGCTCGGCGACACACTACTTGCTGAGGTTGTCGCAATATCACCGATCTTTCCTTTTAGGTATATTGAATTGCTTGGCTTATTTAATCGGTTCAATAATTAGTTTGAATAGAAATGTCATTGGCCCCAGAAATAGAAAAAAAAAATCTGTAGTCGTATTTTGTTCAATAACTCTCATTTACCACTGCATAGAAATAGAAATGAAACAAATTTAACAAAAGTTAATTTCTGCTCGCTATTGTGACTCAATTTTGTTGTTTCACCGGGGGCGAGTTCCAAGTTGTTGTCGATTTAAACTAAATGAACAAATATTGTTAAGTTCTGACAGATAAAGCAGGGGAAATTTTGAAAAAGTAAAAATATTTGTGAGTTGTGTTACATAAAGAGTGACAAACCTCTTTCCTAACAGTTTGGAACTCGCCCCAATGTGAACTTCAACTGATTGAATTTTTACGGGTTCCACTTTACATATGACTTGATCGGCGACGACTCCAATCTCACTGTTTCCAAACTTAAATTCAAATCTCATGCTTTATTTCTAATAGTTTAGACTAAACTGGACTATTCATATGAGAGCGAATTGCGAACTGCGAACAAGCGAATATTCGTAGTTTCTGACATTTCTTTCACATAGAAACTTTTTTTGGTCGCAGATACCCGCGAACGAATTTTGGATTCGTGGATTTGCGGATCGCGACTGTATTATGTGGATAATGAATAAAGTGTGACAGTTCGCGGCAAGAATTTTTTTGTTCGCGGGGAAGTTGCTTTAATTGTAAATTTCGCTATTTAAACTCATGTTTTCTTTTAGATTAGATGCTAGATTAATTAAATATAATGCTTTGTGGTAGAACAAATAGAAATTTTCAATTCAGAAATAGAATTAAATTGATTTGTTCGCAATTCGCTTATTCGCTCTCATGTGAATAGTCCTTAAGAGTTGATATTTTGTCAAAAGTGGTGTTTAAATTGTTTTATAAGAGTCCTTGTTGACAGATTGCATGAAATCATAGTCAAAATGTCCAATCCCTCTCGACGTCGTCAATTTTTACCAACATAGAAATTCAAATAATTGTGAACCAACCTGAAACCCTACGAAGTCGAAGCATGGAAGCACGTATACCTACCTGGTTCTTGATACGAAATTTCAAACCAAATTTTTCAACTCAGTACGATCTACGTATACGCTCTACAAGAAGCTGTACTTTTTAACTGCAAGGATCTACATTTAAAAGTACTTCCTCCAACCGTGGCATTAAAGAAACAGCCCATAGATATAGCCATACTTGCAACTTGCAAGGCACACGAACTGACTTCTTTTACCATTATTATCAAAGTCATGCTTGTTGGCATAGCCATTTGGAAATACGTACGTAGGTACGCGTGTAAATTAATCAGTGTCCCCATTAAATAAATTCAACTCACCACCTGCATTGTGTACTCAAAAGGAACGCGCGTCGCCCAAAGTATGTCCTGCAATGTTAATTGCCAAACAGATTCACTATCGTAACCATAGCTACAAACTACAGTACCCTATATAGCTATAAACCAGCTGCAACTTCGAATGGTTTTCAACCCCAAAATTTGCAGTTTATTGTAACACTGTAATGACTCGAATCAGCAAAAATCTACCAAAGCAGCAACCAACACAAAAGAATCCAGCTGTTCCCGATGAAATGCATTTTCCTATAGATACACCGATCAATTTGGGACAGATTTGTTTTCTAGGAAATTTCTGTCTCGTGCCGATTTTCACAAAAATAAGGGAAACCCAGCTAAAGTTGTTTGACCCCGTCGGATACTGTGAATTCGGGGAAAACATAAAAAACTTGAAAATTTCCATATTCATAAGTGTCGGCGGCATAGTTGTACACTAAAGGGGCATTTAAGGGTAGTGGATATTACAGCCATGTAAAGGAAATCGTAATCGTCTCATATCGTAGCATAACGCACCGAGGCAGCCAACAATCGCGGTACGCAACATCCCCTATTTGCTCAGAAGTAAACGGTGAGGACACTCCTGCAAAACAAAAAATCTTTTTTTTTTTTTTTTGTTTCGCCATAGCCGTAGAGTCGCGAGTCTCCCTTCTTCTCATGTGTGCACTTTGGGTCTTTCACCCATCGACTTTGCGAGTTCCCTCAAATCGCATTATAAAAGACTTTTTCGTGAAAACTGCACCTGGAAGGATTTTTCATGCAGCACATGCCATAAAACTACAAACACGCGGAGTAAATTTGAGGTCGCGTGCTCGAAGTGCTCCGACACTCGTCGACGTTGGCATTATGTACAATTTTGTGTGTGCGTTCAGCCGTCACATAGACCTAGGCAGGGGTTCGCTTCAAATAAGGTGGTTACGAGGTGGCGCACCAAGAATTATAGATCACGGCACATATTACATAGAAATTCTATGGTATATCAAAATCGAACGGCGGGTATGTGTGTTTGGATTTATTCTGTGTAGACACAGCTTTCGTTGGCGCAGTGGCAGCCGAATGGGTTTGAATATCGAATGTGCTACCAATTAGTTGCAATTGTAGTGTGAAGGTAGTATTTCAGCTTTGATTTTCGACAGGGGTTTTCAGGATGGCAAACGACTTGTAATGTAGTTTTTAAAAATGTACGAACGAGTCAGCGTTGTCCGCCGGCCAAAATATTTCCTCCCAGATACTTCTGAAAAACCCCAGATTTGGCTATTTTCCCCAAAAAAAAACCCAACCTTTTGTCATTATTTTGTTAGCATGGTTTTATACGACTTAAAAGAAGGAATTTCGAATTCGAAACGCGAACATGTAGGTAAGTTTGGTTTTCCGAATGCAAAAGTGTGCGCCAAATAAATACAACGCATTTACATTTTAAACCCATCACTTTTAAACAGCAATTTGATAAAGTTGTTGCTTATAAAGTTACAGATGAGGTTGGTCGTTAAATTTGGAAAAATATTTAAGGAACTATAACTTTGGACGATCGATGGATTATTTAGCAGAATTTAAATATAGCACACACATTTTAAGGTTACCAAAAATTATATTAAAACGAAAAACAAATAAAACAGAATTTTTAAAAGCCTTAACAAATTCTACCCCAGATTTTCCCCCCGTCAACCAAAAAAAAACCCTAAATTTTGTAGGAAAACCCCCAACCTGGCAACCCTGGAACGAGCAATTTATGTGGTATTTGACCGGGCATTTTGCTCAAGGTCACTTTTTATGTTCGATTCGTGCGACAAAAAAAAAACAATCTTTTTCCGATTTCAGATCACTTTTGCGAATCTGGATTTTTTCTCAAAGTTGCCTCAGATTTACCAATGCAAGTGCGTTTTATTTGTGACAACTAGTTTGTATACGTTTTCGTGAAATTTTTCAACTGCAAGGAAACGCATTGCATCGGGTGGATTTTTGTTGATTATTTATGTACAAATGTTTAGAAATCAGTCTGAGCGCCAAATTCCAAATGTAAAACTTAACTAGGTAGTAAATGAAAAACGCTGAGAAAAGTGTCGAAGGCTAAACATATTCCAATTCCAAAACGAATAAGTGACATTTTTATGTTCGATTAGACACACGAAATCTGAAATCTGACAGCGGATCTGAAGAGGCCCAATCGAATACCACATACGTGAATCAAATAGTCAGAAGTAGGTCTGTTCAGTGACTCTGATTTGCACAGTAAGGAATAGAGAAGTACAGGGGTTTGCTAAAACTTTACTACTTACTTAATTCATGCGAAGCTGTACTCTACTGTCACTTACTGCACCTACTTTTGAGATGGAGCAGTCTCGTGAAAAGTGTCAAATCAGCAGCTTTTCTCGGCAGATTGCAGATTCTGTTTGCTTTCAAATTGGCAAAAGTAGAGTCCATTTGGTTCTCAACTGTGTTTTTTTTTTAATTAATCGAATCAGTTTCTGCTTATGTTAACCTCATATTTATTTCTTTTCCATTGAATGACATTTGGAAAGTGTCAGTATTTTTGTATTCCTGGGTGGTATATAATGGGTGAAACATCTGTTGCCTGATGCATTACGGATTGGAGCTTTTCTGTTTTAACCGTTTTCACTAACCTAATGCTGTTCTGTCCAGTTCTGCTCCTGTTTTTCTATCTTTAACAGATCCAATGTGTATTGCATGAAAATCATCGCAAAAAACACTTCGATAGTCGTTAAAAAAAAAGCCAACCAGTTTATGAAAAAATAACACGATTTTAACTTGAGAAGTGAATATCGACGACGACGTGCGTGAAGTGGGTCAGAGTCAGTGGTTAGTGTGTTGGACTACCGAGTGAGTGCTCTCAGGTTTGATCCCCGGAAAAACACAGATAACATGAGAATATCCGAATGTTTTTCTGTACAACAAACAAACAAGCATCTGTCCACCGTCTAGGACAGAAACGTTACTATTGATAGTAACAATTTCGAGGTAGTTAGAAAGTTCATCCAATTTGCGGAGAAAAATGTATACAAGAAAATTCTTACTACTTGTTGCCAAAATAATTGGGTTCAAAACCCCTAACTCGGAGGACGAAATATATGCTTTTACAAAACCCTCATCTGTGCTGGACGTAAAATACGTTGACTGCATTGGCTCAGGCACATCGAGCGAATGAACAATAATGCTCCAGCTAAGAGCATTTTCGAATATCCCCACTGAACATCCGTTTCAAAGACCAAGCCTTCGTGGATGCCAAAGCGTTGGGGGAAGCAGCGTGCCCGGGATCGCAGAGGATTAAAAGCTGCATTGTCTCAGGCAGATATACTCTCCACGGGTTAAGTAGGTAAAAGTTATTGTCGCAAGAAAGCCTATAGCCTGAAAGACTGCAACATTTATTAAGGCTCTGAATCTGCCGTTTTTGAATGAGGATTGGTGATCAGAGTATGACAAGAACAATAAGTCTTGGACTGGTCAGAGAAGTCACGTCAGGTCTAAGCTGAAAAAAACGAAGGCGATGATGTTCCTGACGTCTATAGGGCAAAACTGGAAAAGTGGTCGTCTTTTTGGTACTATATACAGGATTTTTGAGCTCTTCAAAACATAAGAGCGCATGTATGTAATTGGAGGCCTCAAGTTTAGCGTCGGGCGTATGCAAACAACGCAGTCTTTCAACAGGTTTGTCGTCGTTTGGATTTTTTTGGGTATACGTTGTCCATCAAATTAATATTTGTCGCTTGTAACATATTTCGTACTGTTTTCCATACACAACAACTCTGGTTTTTTGGGAACACAATTTCATTCTAAAGAAATAATAGAACACCGAAACTACTTCATAACCTACATCATCCATCCAGCACAATCAGTGACAAAGCTTACACTTTACTCCATTGGCAACACTTTACCACTTACAAACGCAGGCGTAAGCAAAGGTTCACTTGACGCGCTGCCTATAGCAGGAGCAACCCCTATATACTCACTTTCGCTGTAGTACATTCAATTGAAACTCCCTGAATCACCGATCACCATCATCAACCAAGGTTGCAATCCAAAAAAAACTTTATCAACGAGCATCTTTCGAATGTATTTGTTTAAATTTTTGTTCCTCCTTTCGTTGTGTTTGCTGCGCTGCAACATACCACCCCTAACGAAGGGAGGAATTGGAATAATTTTCAATACTGTTCTTAAGTAGGAATTCTCTAATCTAAACGCAACCAACCATCTTTCACTACCACAAAGGGAACTATACCAAAACGAAGTGCAACCCTGAGGGAAGGATTTTTCCACTTTGTTTTGCCGCTGTGCCTACCCCACCGCATAGAAAGTACTATAGGCACAGGATAACACGAGAAAAACACTGTGACGTATTGGGAAAAAGGGTGACTAATATGTCATTAACAATGCGAGATTCCTGCCAGTCTGACTGCGTGTGTGTGTGTGTGAGTGTTTGTGCTGCGACTCAATAAAGGGGATGTTTAGTTCAGAGTCAGAATTTTTATCCATCCATAAATGCAGGCCAACTAGATATTGAGCTAGTCATTCAGTAGAGAGTCGTGGTCCTGGAACGTCCTCGTGAACGGGAACTCTAACATTGTTCCTAGAAGTTGTTACATTGCATTTACATATTTCGTTAATTTGTTACGAGGACCTGCAAGTGCTTTTGTGTTTTTATTAATTTCGTTCTGTGTTGAAGTGTTCCAAGAGTGAAGAAAAAGTTCTAGCAAAAGCATGCAAGCATGGAAACACTATCCCATCATTCACATCATCATAGCATCACCAGCGGTCTGGGCTTACTCACTACTGTAGCTCAGTTGCCACCGAAGTACCGCAGCCGCTATCTGAATCTGAAGACAAAGATTGAAATTCCCCTGGACCTGTCTGTGAAGCAACTGTCGCCGAATGACCAAATTAGCTGCGCAAGTACTGGCAGTGCAAGCAGTTGCCACAACAATGACCAGCCACCCATCACACCCCCGCCATCGCCACAGCGAAAGCGAAAGTTCTCGCAGGGATCTGATGAATCATCGATGTCCTCTTTGTCGGCTTTATCATCAGCAGGTGGTGGTGTGGCTGTTGATTCAATGCCATATCCGCACACTTCAAACTTCAGCAATCCCGCTAAAACGATGAGAACTGAAGTGCGGTTGACCATAAAACGTGATGTCACCCCCGCGAAACCGATTAAATGTGATTCCGCACCAAAGACCGCAAAAGCCCACCCCGCTCAGGCGAAGCCAAGTCGAAATAAGGCCACAAGGAAATTGAAATTCGACGAGGACACGAGTTCCCCGGTGTCCGGAACAATAATCCGACCCTTGGAGGAGATCAATGAGGGCACTCTGCAGTACAGCAACGGTGACATCGATCCGAAGTACAACATCGTGGAGATAACGGAAGAGACAAAGGCCGAGTTGGCTGCCATCAAGAACGTTATCGGCGATTACGTGTGCAAGTTGTGTCGCATTAAATTCGAGGATGCCTTCGGCTTGGCCCAGCACAGGTGCTCGTGTATTGTCCTACTCGAATACCGCTGTCCGGAGTGCGGCAAGCAGTTCAATTGTCCAGCGAACTTGGCCTCGCATCGCAGGTGGCATAAGCCCAAGAAGACCGATTCCAAAAAGGAGAACCAAGTGAACAGTTCAGCCGCTGCATCGCAGTTTCCTTGCGACGATTGCGGAAAAAGTTTCAAGCGAGCCGCGTACCTTCGCAAGCACAAATTGACTCACAAAAAGCAGGTCACCGGCGAGATTCCAGGCGAAACGAAAGAGGACTCGCGCGGTGTTGATGGCGGTCAAAGTGTGCACTCAAATGAGGACGAAGGTGTCTACACAAACGACTACGACATGGACTCCATATCCGATTGCAGTTCAAGTTCAGGTCGGTTGCAAATTGTTGAACACAATCTCACGGAGGAGGAAAACATCGCGGCGACAGCCCTCACGAATTTGAGACACTGCACGTCGGTGATTCAGCATACAACAGTGATTGGAATGGCTCACTGAAACGGGACAGTGTGCTGGCGGTGGGTAACTGCTTAAGTTTTTAGTTTAATCTTTTTTTTCTCTATAGTTTTAGCCATTGGGAAATTGCCTCAAACTTTAATATTTTCTTATTTATTTTTGTTAACGAATTCTGTTCTGTTTGTTAATCTTTTTTTTTTTTTTTGTCGTTATTTTGCCCAGTTTTGTTCCCTAAATAGTTGAGCCAATCAAAAGTTGGTCTACCAGTGGCTTTGGTATTTTTTATAGTTTACGCAGATCTGTATATTTTTTGGAAGCATTCCAACAGAGAGAATTGAGTTCAATCTAGTCATGTTTAGTTCGTAGTGCAGTTGTTTGTGCACAGCGCTATGATTAGTTATTCGTTAAGCTGTTCGTATCCGATAAACGTTTGTCTAATTAAGTTTTAGTTTTATTTAAAATACACAAGTTCAACCAAAGTAATGCACAACTATTTCTAGTCTTATTTGTTAGGAAAATAAATATTTTCAGTGGGCCTTACTAATAATCATTTTCAGCAAAGTAAATATTTTGTAGGTCACAATGGGTAATTTTATATGGAAAAATGTCGCCATTGTGAGTTCATAAAATCTAGCCTGTACACTGAATATGAGTATTAGTATCGCGCAGTATTTATTTCAACTAAATCTAGTCTTATCTAGTCGTTTCAATGAACACATATTTATTTATCCTTATTCCATTTTTATTTATGAATTTTCGGAAATCTGTGGAGTTGTCTGCAAAGCATTTTCCAATCGAGTGAATTCTAGTCATATTAGTTCTTAAGCGTATACAAAAATACCTGCTCGGGTTTTGTTTACATATTCATATTACTGCTAATTTAATTTAAATTATTTTCTACTCTCAAGTTGTACATTTTCAATGATACCAGCTTATCACTACCAAAATAATGAAGCTCACAGCTCAGACCAAAGAATTTAGATTTTAAGACTTAATTTAAAATATGAATAAATGTTCGCACTTAGTTTTGGTGGTTGTACTAAAAACTAAATATCACAGCAAAATTGTTCCTTAAATTGCAAACATACATTTTAAGAAAAAAAACTTCTGATGAAAAGTACAAGGTGTATAGTTAACAATTTAAGAAAAATCGAACACACAAGAAAACCCTAAAAATGTATATGTATTTGGTCATATCTCTCAAAATTTAATTTTATCAAGGTTTGTTTAACGTAAATATAAGTATAGGTTTAAACCTTAATGTATTTTTGTACTAAAATATTTATTCTAATATATTTTTTTTATAGGAAAATAATATAATAATAACTCAAGTCAAACGAAACGTAAAAAAAAAATTAAATGTGATACTACAAATAGTGTAAGCGAATTTTAAATTTTAGTACTATACGTATATATTTTTTGATAATGTACCCTTATTATATAACAATATATATTGACAAATAAATTACTTTTTCATGAGAAATATTGTTTTCGCTTTTATTTGTGTTATATTCTTGGATCTTTACTCTATAACGGCTCTAAATGAAGTAAGATTTATTGAAAAATAATATACAAAGCTGGCTATTCACACTTTTATTTTTGTACTGACTGACGTTTGCCTGGTTTCGGGACACGGTTAAGTATTTCACGTAACTTAATGGTATTTCCATTAAAAATAGTGGTTTGGTGCCCAAAAATAAAACTGGAGTTTAGAGTAATTTTTTTTTAGGTCACAATATACAATTTCGTATTGAAAATTTAGCCATTGTGAGCTCGAAAAATTAAGCCTGGACACTAAAAATGATTATTAGTATCGCGGAGTTAATATAACATAATATCATAAGATGGAAATGACAACTATATCCAAGCCCCTCATAAAGCTTCGTTTACAATATTGAATTCATCTGTATTTAATATTTGACAGCGTATGCGGCTGGCAGCTTTAGATTCCGTTGTGTTCAGACGTCATTTCTGGTGCCCCAAAAGAACAGAGTAGATAAATCTAAAAATGTTTGCACTGCATTGCATTTGAACAATGTGCTTTTTGTTTTTAATAGTGCAGCGGATAACGGTCACCTACCCTGACGTAAGGCTGTTTTTATAAGCGTAGAGGACTGCTTCCCGATGCACCTTGGGTGGCGCTTACAACTCAAAAATCACCCGCCGTCTACCTCTCATTGTTACGCAAACAAAATCGATCTCCGCCTTATATAAACATGGCTGGAATTAAAAAACTTTTATATAAATAACATCTACTTGGTTCCACGAGAATATACTGCTCAGATGACTCCTAATCCTAAAGAACACCGATTTGAAAAGATATCTCTGGTCCGGTGATGATGCCAATGGGCTTTACCAATAATCATTTCTAATCTTCACACTAAATATTTTTTAGGTCACAATGGTAGATTTTATATGAAATATTTGCCCATTGTGAGTTCATAAAATTTAGCCTCTACACTAAAAAATATCATCACCATTTATGCAAGCATTATCAAGGAAAGATAGGAAAAAAATTACCTCTGGATATTGGCGGAGCTAGATTTCTTCTTCTTCATACTGTGATTTACCTACCTTCGTATGCCTACCTCGATTTTTATTTACCGGGTAATTTATCTGGGCAAAACACGTTTCGTTTGTGTGAAATGGTTGACGTTGCGTCGAATTTAATAAAAGAATCAACGGCAATTTGCTAAAACCCTCGCGGAAGATCGAAATGCGAGAAGGAAGTCTTATACATAGAGAAGAAGATAATACGCGGTAATAATAATAATAATAGTAAATTTAGATCTTTAAATGTACGGATTTACGAATTTTCACAATTGCGAAGTTTGTATGGAAAATATAGAAACTGTGAATTATTCAAATTTAAAAGGGGAAACTAACAATGTTAATTGGTAAGTCGCAATGCATGTACCTCCTGGGGAACGATATGTAAATATTCAAGAGTGGATTATGCGAGCTTCTAGAAGAAGATTAATTTTTTATATGAATTTTTCATCTAAAATAACTCTGTGGCAAAAAGTAAGAACAGCATAAGTCGACAAATGCCAAAATTGAGTTAATGTTACGATCGGTGCATTCGATCCCTGTTCTATAAGTCATCTTTTTTTTTCATTCAAATATCTTACGGTTGCTGTGTTATCAAACAAACCTTTAACCTGCGCTCTTGAAAAGTGGCTAAGAATGATTTATGCTGTTTTCATTTATTGCTTCAGTAACTTTTCATAGTTACGCGAATGGTTTTCTGAAAGACCTTTCCAAAATGAGGAAATTCTAACTCTCCCGTTAAACACGTTTTCCTGTCAAAGTTTGCTTCACTATTTGCGTCTCTAGATAGCATTCCAAAAAGAAAGAAAGAGCAAAATGAACGAAATGTATATAACGATCGCTTTCTAATTAAATTTTGATTTTAAACTAAAAGAATGCTTCCAATGTACCTATTCATCTCGATCTAGAAGAACGCGCTAATCAAAATAAAACTGAACATGAAGACCCACAACAATAAAAAGAAACACTCCTTTCATTATGGACTTCAAATTACTTCCAATTGGAGGATATTTAATAAACAATAGGAAATTCTATCGTTCACACTTTGATATGCGTGCCGCAATTAAGTCTTCCCACGCCACTTCCTCTCATATGTGGACACTTTGGACACTTTCATTTTCCAACCAAAAACAATACGAAGCATCAGAGGAAAGGGAATACCCAGTCGTAAACACTTTTACACCCCAAGAAGAAATGCCTATCAAATGACAGATGCAAGAAATGTTTCACTAAATTAAAAGTTCGTGAGTAAACAGAAAAACATTCAAGCGCGACCCAACAGGAAGTAAATAACGTTTTTTTTTTGTCCTATTGATGCATTATCCTGATTTTTAAGGGGGTGTATGTACGAGTACTTTGAAGGAATGGTTGATGGATGGAATGAAAACCATGGTTGCATGTTGTGTTTACCTTATACCAGGGATGCTTTTCACTACAGTTGGGGTTGGGTGTTGGATTGGATTCCTCTGCAGAAGTGAAACATCTTAAGGGAGAATTCATGTTGATAAAGTGGAAATAGTAAGTCACACCAAGTCCGGTCGTCGGTACGAGTATTTCTTGCGTTTCTTTTCGGTATTGCATGCATATGACTCATGATTAGTCAGTGGAGTTTTTACACTACATGCGACCACAATATATGAGTGAATATGTTTTCTGGTAAGCACATAATTCAGCGGCATTTCCTTGTAAATCAGAGGTCTATGCGAGGGTCTTCCATTTTGGGCCGAATGAGTCAAATCAGGACTCATAACGATTAAGGTTCTACATAAGTGGTTTTTAAAGCCGCACACTGTCACGCAAGAGGTTATTATGGAACTTAAATCGTTAAGAAAAGTGCCAACAAATGGCCTTGGAAAAAAAATATGTTTAATTTCGCAGTATTTTTGACCCTCCAAGTGTAAATCTTTTAGTCCTTGAAAATTGTCAAGGAAAAACTGGACGGATCGAGAAAATGAAATATGCGCGAGTAAGGCATATATGGAAATTCACTACAAGCTGGTAATCATTTGATTAGTATAGTATTGTAAAGACTCCCACTCACATATATACCAAACCAGCGTACATCGCATATTGCATAAAGCCCTTGAAATACCTACATCTTTATGAACTTAAGCTAATGTCGCTTTCCATTGGGACAGAAAAAAACACTTCAGAGTCAGAGCAATTTCGCATCTCAATTTCTTAGCACGATTTACACCTACTTTCACTGACACCAAAGCCTTTGGCATTTGTCAAACGTTGAAGTGTGTTTTTATTTACGTTTTTAGACGATGAGTCTGTAATAAATGGAGTAAAATTTTGCATTTGGCTGCTGCAATGGATAACAATATAAATAACTTGATAAACACAAATTAAAATTTAAGAACAGCTGACATTTGAACAACACAAATGCAGAAACAGATGTCGTTTTCCATTGGGACCACCAAAAATCTTTTTCAGATCTCAGATTTAACGCGGCTCAAGGAACATGCAACGAAATTGATCTGCTTTTGTAAATCGATTAGTGCGTTATTTGACAGCAATATCAGCTGTTCAAATTGCATTCGTTTTCGGAAAAATCAACTATGGATATCGACTTGAAAAATGTTTCCCCTGTTGTAGATATAAATGCAGTAGTTTCGGTGATTCGTAGTCTTCAGATGATGAAGAAGACGATGAAGATAATAATTCCTCCAAAGTTATAGCCATTGCTATTTATGTTTATCTTTATTTTTCTTTTCACGAAACTTTGCACATTTGTTTTGAAAGCAAACTTCTTAAGATGACGTAAAACAGCTGTGCAAAGTATATTGGTAATTGTGGTAGTATGTGTGAATCTGAAAAAATATCGAGATCTGCAAAAAGTGATCCGAATCAAAAAAAAGATTGATTTTTTTTGCCCAATGAAAAGTGATTTAGATACAAAAAAAAGATTCATTTTTTGTCCCAATGGAAAACGACAAGAGTTATCTCATTTCATGTTCCATTGGGCACGACAAATCTGAGAGCAAAATCTGAAAATCCCAATAGAAAACGACAGAACTCAAAAATTAAAAAAAAAGCCAGGTTAGCTTTTTCTGTCAGGACAATTATTATGATGCGCTTATATGTCCTTTTCCACCTACAAGGCCTCATTAATAAGCAGTGCTGTCTCTGTTAAGTGTGAATGTTGGCATTTGGTGTACAAGAAAAAACGTAAGGTGTCTTCGAAATCAGATTACGAACAAAATCAGCTGTGCTGTTTGTCATCAAGTAAGCGTCTAAGAAGAACTACCGCTAAAATATAAAATATTGTAAATGCAAGCAACTCCAGCAAAAGGAGTGTTTAAGCGTAACGACTTAATTTATTGCTGTGCCTCCAGATGGATTTCTAGAATTAAATGCGCTACCCAGAGAATCATAACTTTGCTAAATATCACTTTGTTCTTGAAACTCCTGCACACACCCTCACTGCCCGAAATGTGCAACAAATATATTATGTAAATAATAATCTCTCATCCTATTTAATTCCCTTACGTAAATACAGATGATGCTCTCGGCACATAATAAAAGAACAAAATCTCCCAAGAGACCGACAGCGACGAATGTCAGAAATCTCGACTGGCGTCGAGCAACCAAACGTCCATTGTTCTTGTTCTTCGTCATCGTAATTCGTAAGGCCCCTTTGCCGGAGTGAGCTTATGCCAAAGGAATTGAATTCCTGTATAAAGTTTCCCATGAACGGAGTAGCGCGCGATGCCGCAATTTAATTTCACTCCCTTCTGGTGAAATCCTTAAACAAAGGCGGAAAAAAAAATCCCAATGCATAGTCCCGTGTCCCGGCTATTGTGCTGGATATCACCCCCTTCATTTATTGTCAAAAAATCTAGGTGGGTGAACTGTGCTGGGGTGGGAAAACACAACCAAAAGGATGTTCGTGCGCGACCGTGCCACAACAAAACAACAAATGCATGCAGTGCACTACTACCCGAGTACTTTTACTGTGAACAAAGTGATCTAAGGAAATAGGTGAACGAAAATGAAAACCGGAGTGATTGAGCTTGAGATTCTGTTTTATATGCACAGTATTAAATTATTGATTTCACTGAGTTCTTCAGATCTCATTTACCTGAGCAATAAAGTAAGCTCGCACTTATACTATACTTTTAGTATTTCCAGCATTGACATTTGGAGATAATTACCTACGTTTTTTTAGTTTGCCTGCTACCATCGTAAGGCTCAAATGTTAAGACGAATGCAAAGCACTAATTAGACAATTTTGTTGCGGAATAGCACACAACAAAAATGCATATCACCACAATGTAAACTTGACAGCCGCAAGATGATATTTTTCCCAACATTCTTTGGTTAAGTAAGCAGTTGGTTAGTAAGCAGTTCTCTTGAAATCTAATTTTTCATACAAATTTCTTACCGCGAAATGTCAAAATTAACTTTCCACGTGAAAATTTTAATAGGTAGTACGCAGTTCGAGTGAGAAATAGCTGCTTCAAAAACTGAGTTCGCGGTTCAGAAATTTAATTCAATTTCAGATGTTCCTTTAAGGGAATGCAACGTTTTTCGCACTTATAAAAAAAGTATTTTCATTGAATATAGTACCATAATGTTAGGTGTACAAAAGACTGGTGGCATGGATGAACTTTTTAATAAACAGGGTGCCTCAAGAACATTTTTTTTTGCTCAACAAAAGCTAACAGATGAAGTCACGTATATATGTACAATTTCCATATGCACTGTGGATTGCACAAATTTGACGGCTGCTCTATTATATTACAAATCAGACACAATTTACCAAATTGAAAACTAGGTATTCAAATTGTCATGAACAACAAACAACACATTTTTTTATGTTTGGAGGTTCACTGGAAGGGAAAATCAGAGAAATACATTGCAGAGCTAGTATGCGAGAGATGCTTCTGTTTATTGTTTATTGTTTATTTATTTAAGTCTACCATTTTACAATTTACAGACTATATAATTACATAATTTAAAAAAAAAAAAGCAAGCACACTTTGGAGCTCGCTTCCTGAAGACATATTTCCTAAGGACTAAAATTTACAACAATTTGTGTTTCTAAAGTGCTATACAGATTCGCCTTTTTCAAGAGTACTGAAGTAAACGCAACTAGCTTCAAACATAACGAATCTTTATTAATAATTGTAATTGATAGCTAATTCATTTGACAGCTTGTACATTGTACAATACAGTGCGGGAACGTTCAAGTATCTAGTTTAGTAAGTCTGACAGCTGGCTGACTTATTGTGTGTCAGTTTTGATTGCCCTACACGGAAAGAATTGAAAATCAACAATTTCTAAACTTTGAGTTGCAATTTACGAATTATATATTTCTCGCAAATCACAACGAAGTTTTCATGGATTGATACAAAAATTGGTAATTTGACATTGAAAACGGCGGAGAATTCCAAATTCTATTTGTTGAAATTTACGAAATTTAGTGATTTGCGAGATTGTTTGGCGCAATTTACCACTCCAATAGGTCAATGTCTCAAACAGCACTTCACAATCTCAAATTGCGAAAAATATTTGGTGATTTACCAACACTGAATGATGAATCAATAAAATCTTGTAATAATTTAACACATGAAACTGAAAACGTATATTGACGTAGAGAAGTCGTAAATTGCAAAATATTTTTTTGTAATTTCCATGGAATGAACTACCTGATGTGTGGAATTTTTTTATGCACAGCCCATAGTCCATGTACCTATCGATATCCTTTTAAATCCTTTTTTTATGTACGTCGTATAGACAGCTGCTATCAAGAAGCCAAACCTTCATTGTGAACGTTGCGCGTCGTTGCAGAGACAGGCGTCGGTATTCAATCTTTCTTTAAAGCAGTCGAGTTAAAGTTGTAACTAATCGATAGGTTGTGTACTTCTAATTATAAAGCATTCTGGAATTGTATATTGTAAGTACCTATTGAATAATTAAAAAAACGCCGAAGTATGCATTTAGATCTGTATTTTTTTCAGAATGTACATCTCGCAATTAGGAAGGAAGTATAAATTGGAATGGATTCTAAAATATGTAATCGAGAAGAATTGTAAAGGTTTGTATCAATGTCAAGTTCATCTAAATTTAAATTTCAGCATGGACCAAAAAACCATCCCAGACAAATCCCGTTGTCTCCGGACGATATGGCGCCGTATGATTTTCTTGGATATCAGGAGGAAAACAAATTATAAAATACGACTCTTAATATATATTCGAAAATAACCTAATTAATAAAACTATGTATTTTGATTTGTAAATCACAAGATATAAGTTGCAAATTGTGACTAAAGTTTCTAATTTCACGATAAAACATTTTCAATTTAATATGGTGATGCCTCAAATCACCACTCGAAAATCGTAAATTGCAAAATGATAAAAATAAGTTGCAATTTACGATTGGAAATTTGTAAATTGCAATTTCTAAAGTAGTAAATCTACCCCTGTTAGTTCGCAAATCAACACTAGCCGAGTTTTTTTGAGCTTCGATCTCAGCAAAGCAAAGTAAAGTAGGATTTTCATCATGCAATTATAACAACCATAAACTAAGTTTATGATAACAACTACGCTCTACTTGACACTTCGAGACTCGGTTGTAGTTGTTGTTATCGCGTGCTAAAAGTCCTACTTTACTTTGCTTTGCTGAGATCGAAGCTCAAAAAAACACGCCTACTATTGAGTTGCAATTCAAGACTAAAGGTTGTAATTTGCTAAGGGAGGAAATC
Source organism: Cheilosia variabilis (assembly GCA_951230905.1). Taxonomy (NCBI): domain Eukaryota; kingdom Metazoa; phylum Arthropoda; class Insecta; order Diptera; family Syrphidae; genus Cheilosia; species Cheilosia variabilis. The sequence goes on along the minus strand of OX579676.1, from coordinate 144,555,614 downwards.
GTAATTTACAACAGAAAAGTGGTAATTTACGAATTGTTTTTGCAATTTACAATCCATGTAATATCAAATAGATAGCTATTTGTGGCAAATTGCGATCGGTTATGGCAATATGTTTTTCTCGATTGATCGCGTTATTGATAATGAAAAGTGTTGATTCACGTCTTTTGAAGGTCAATATCTTCACTTCGCTCAATTTCAAGAATTGCGAACAAGAAGTCGTGAATTAGTAAATCCTTAGCTAAGCTCTAAAACTAGACAAAATGTTCGTGATTCTGCGCTTATTTTTCTTGATTCGATCCTAAAATTCTTTCCGTGTAGATCGGTTTGCATGAACAGCTTTTTTAGTTGACGTTTTTAAAGGGGTAGCCGACGAATCTAGTCAAGAATTTCGTGACTGAGAACTGAGTACTAAGTTGACAGTTCGTATATGTGACTGACGTAAGAAAGGTGACGTTAACGACCAATCTAGTTTTTGCGTTCAGGTTGCACCTAGTCCACACCAATCTAGTCGCATTAAGATAACTAGGATTTTGAATGTGCTGGAATATTAACATTATATCACATGAAATCTATAGAGGAATCCCGAGAGTCAAATCGATTCTCGACTTACGTCAAGTTGTCCGCTTGCGCTTGGACGTACGATCTCTCCAATTCGATCATAACCTCGGGAATAAAGAAAAAGAAGACGTATCACTAAATTCGGAATCTAGTATTCCTGTAAATGACAAGCGATTGTTCTCTATACAAATCCACCCCATCCGCCTCATCAACTACTATAGCAACGGTCAAATTCATTCAGTTGCAAATTCCAGTCTACTCCGATCCTGATGCCGGGTCGTCGCTCATTCAAAGTAGTTCTTTGATTTAGATTGGGACTTATGGGCAGATGTTGTCTGCACAATGTTGGCATAGACACCGGCTACGAGCAACAATAACAGTGTCGATGAACCAACCACCCC
>OX579676.1:144281195-144554455 GCA_951230905.1 Cheilosia variabilis | reverse complement strand
CAGGAATGTCTTTGGGCAAAAATTTCGAACGACTTTAGAGAAAATATGAACTAAAGGAACAGACCCACAAATGTAAACAATGTAGCACATGACCGACATTAGTTTGGGTTAACACCCTTCCTTCAAAATGTGACATTAAGTACCCATTACTTGTCATGATGTGTGCGGCTTTTAAATATCGGTTAAAACTTGATTGGTATATTAATGTATGATCGATGCATGAGGACCCAAAGCGGAGTCGAGTGTATCTTTAAACTATTCTTTTACTTATTCCAAAAAATTGCTCTCGAGTTCTCCTGCATCGTTTTCGTGACCTTGGAAACTATAGGCGTTGTTCTCCGAGTTGATAATAGATGGCAGAATAAGTTTCACATATTTCTAGGAACTGGCTGCACAAAAGATGTCTTCCACCTGTCGGAGTGCCATTGGCTGCATTCCATTGACCACCAGACGTCCAGCGCATATCCCAGATGTCGAAAGAGTTGCATTTGTATTTTCAAAGAAACAATCATCTCAGTGCAAGCCACATAGTATTTATTTCGAGCTATGAAATTGCAATCACTCTACATACATAGCAATTGTTTATTTAAAATCGGTAAGCTGCATTTTGGACAATAGGCGTCCTAAATATTTGACACATGAATATGAGAAAATATAAATTCTTATGTGCATACTGTATGCGTATGCAAAAGCTGCAAAAAATACTGAATTAGTTTCTATTCAACAGTACAAAAAATAGCGTTATTCTTAATTCTAAAAGCAAAGCACTCAAGAGGTCGGGCACCACATAGTCCGTCTAGTTCACAACACTTCTAACGCATACCGGGCTGCAGAACGGCATGTTGTTCTTCACGCAAAATCTTCCACCGATCAGTGATTTGCAGCAACCTACGCCGCACACATAAAACACGGGCCATGCCAATGTACGGCACCCCAGGCAACACCCTGGTCCGATGGTCCTATGGGTTTTCTACAATACTGGCAGGCTTCGGCAAAGAAGTCGTCATAGCATTTAAGGCAGAGCGGCATATTGGTCTTCTCATCGGGAATGTATTGCTGGCCTGCCAGGGGTTTGTCGCATTGATAACAGCAAAAATGCTTTATATGGAATGTAGCTCCCTCGGCAGCTGTGTACTCCTTGGTGAAGATGAGCTCGTCACAGGCCTTGCAGCGGGGAATTTTCAAGATTATAGCCAGATCGCGACCGCAGTACACCTGGCCGCCGTGGAAAAAGTACACCAAGTCGGCGAGGAGTTCACGGCATTCATGGCATTTGAAGCACTCGGGATGCCAGGCGATTTCCTTGCCAGCTCGTTCGGCTTTTACGGCAACATCACCAGTCATTATGGGGTTCTGACAATCGCGACACGATAAAACTGGAATAGGCATGGGAGAGGATGTCGAGTGTGGTGGACCCAAGTGTAGATTATCGAAGGACTTGTCCAAAGCGGGGTATGCCGCGCTCGGCTGAACGTCCGGATACATGTTCATCTCTTCGATTCCTGGAATAGACGAGTACTTCCCCGAACTGGCATTCATTCCAAAGAATGACTGATCGTTGTCCGCCGCTGACAGATCTGGATGCGTGGCATAATTAGGAGTTGAGGGTTTAGAACCAAATCCAGAGTCGCAACTTCGAGAACCGGGGATATTGTTGCGGAATGGGTTTCCAGAAGTGTTCTCCGAATAGCCAATGTCAGCGGTGCTGGGAAGATTGTTAACAAATTGTATGACTTCATGCTGGAACGGTTTGTTCCTCACTAACTCCTGACGAAGAGATTCGATGGGAGCCAAAATCTTGCAGTCAGCATAGTCCACACCTTTGTCTTTTAACGCCTCGAAAAGCTTGTCGTAGTACGGTCCATTAACGACCCCGCTTTGTAGGGCACTGGTGTTTAGCCCAAGTTGCTTAAGTTTCTGTTTCGTGTCATCGCTTAGTTCGGATTCGTCGTCGAAGTCTGGAGGAAGCGGAGAAAGCGAAATTGCCACTTGCTTTCCCCTCCAGTGGCTGGGATTCGGTTGCAGTGCATTCTTCAACTGCTCCGAATTGATAACTTTTGCGAAGACTTGGTCTTTCTCATAATCGGCGTCAATCGGAAGACCCAGGTCATAGAAAATGCTAACTCCGCCAAACTTAACTTTCCTCATGGGAGTGTCCTGTTTCATGAGGGCACCAAACTTTGTTTGGATTGGGTGTTTAAGGGGGAGCGGCGAGTTGAATGGGTCAGCCCCGTCGTGCTTAGTCTTGATTGGGGTACAGAATTGTGGCTGCCGTGAATTGAACGAATCCACGTAGGTGTTCACTTGGTGGCTAAACTGTGGACTAGCCACGTATTCCTTTCTAAAGTCTGCAATCGGTCCCAAGACCGGATCCCTGGCCACGTCCAAGTTCTTTTGCTTGAGGTTGTTCAATATCTTGTCGTAAATTGGCCCATTTTCCACCAAACTATTGATCGCCGCTTTGTTCAGTTCTCGAACCTTTTGCTTTATTCCAACTGGAACGTCTTCCATATCTCCTTGGCGCAATGGCTCCGAGAATGCCATGAAAATTTTCGGATACGCACTGACTGTCTCACTAATGATAGCAGTAGCTAATTTATCTGATCTCAAAATGTCCACTAGAACTGGATCAGCAGAGACAGTTGATGGTTGCTCATGCAGTGCCTCAATTGCTTTCACTTGTTGAGTCGTAAGCGGTACTTCCTCTGTGACAGTACCAGCGACGTGGCCCAACTTTCCGTGAATCACATTACCGACTCTTACTACGTTTCCCTGGCCAACGCAGTTCTCTCTTATCTTTTGTACATATTGCAGCAGTTGACTTGATTCGGATTCGGTTAGGTTGTCACACAAAGCTGCATCCAAATCATGAGGTGGCACTTGGAATTCCAGCTGTTGTTTGCGTTTAGCAGCGGCGTCACTCCCGGCGACTGGAATTTGAGATGTACCCAGTTTGTCCATATAATCGGAAACCACATCGGGCGTTGCGTTGGGGGGAACCCAATCCAGCTGAACGGGTTGGTTGGCCAGGGCTTTTATTTTCATATCTACGGGGAGATGTTTATTGTTTAAGCAGCACAGGGAAGTCAAGATCATACTTACATGCAGGTTTTGATCGGATTTGGCCGAGAATCTCGAACTGAGCCCATCCGGATAGATCATCGTCCGGGCACATATGCTGGTCCTTCCGACATTTGCAGTTTCGGCACACTTTGCGCCAGAAATGTAGGTCCAAACCGGGGCATTTGTCACCTTAAAATATATATACATATACATATATATATATATGAAATGAAAATGCAAAAAATAAGATGAAAGTGAAAGTCAATAGGTACCACCATCCAGCGTTTACATAGGTAATTGTATTGGAAGCTAGCAAGAGCAAGTCATCTTCGCCTCTTACTTTCATAGTACTCCTCACTGTCACAGGGCAACTAAATTTCTTCGTACCTAAACCAATTTAACCGCGACAATTGCTTCCGATTTCTCGTTATAACCTAACTCGCACTTAGAAGTAAGAACACGAACAAGTTTCTGTAGCGTTGCACACCTAATCCGATGCCCAGATGTACACCAAGCATACATATTAGTTATGCCTTTCTTTGTGGAATAAAATTCCAGAGATTTCTTAGATGTGTTACATAGTACACACGGTACAGGGACAAGGACAAACCTAAATCACAAACCACATCTCATAGGTACTCAAGAGCAACCCATACAATTGCATTTAAAGATCTCTGACGGATCTTACCTGCTCTCAATTAAATTTAATTGAAACTAAAAGTTCCCACGCAGCAAGGCAACTGAATATACAGTGTGGGAACTTGTCTTGAAATTAAAGTGGGATCCCTGGAATATAATAACACAATTAAATGAAATATTTAATATATAGGCCCCTGACCTGAAACATTTATCTATGTAGGTACATAGCCTCGCATCAGTTTTGCAGATAAAAATGCGGTAACAAATTCCCAATAGAGATAAAAAAAAAGTTCACAAACTTACCGCAATCATTACAAGGTGCACCCGCTCCCGCTTCGTGGCCCAACTTCCCACGAACAAGTTTCTCACGTCGACTTTCCAACTTGGATAGCCATTCTGGGGCTGCAGGGGTCTCTACGCACGAATCTGGTTTATTCATCTTCTTAATGCACTTTTTGGCGTTACGTATTTTTTTAATTCATAATTCGTTAGGAACTATTATAAGGCACAACTTTAAACTCCAACTTTAATGGAGGTACATGTGAATTTCGCAGAAAGTAAAAGTAAAAGCAAATCCGATTCAATTGCAATGAATAGTGACTCATCCGGCCCTCCAATAAGCTCCGCAGAAGTGCCGCACTTGCTGTTGTTGATAAAACACCTGTAAAGGCGATAAAATTGGACTAAATTCACTTTAATTTTATTTAATGGAATGTATGTTTCATAACTTATAATTGACTCATTAATAAACTACTCTACTCACAAACAAAATAAAAATAAAGTTTAAATAACCGGCGAGGGCGACCACAACCACAACTAGTTACAAAGAATATCAAAAACAAAACAGAACAAAAGAAATCAACCCAATTATTTTTTGTATGTTTCTCCAGCATTTCTAGTGTCAGTTAGTAATATCGTATTTTCCACTGGAAAATCAAATTTTGCTTCAAAGAGAAAAGAAAACAAAAGGCGAAATGACGGTTGGTATTGGGACTAAAGTAAAAGGCCTACACATAAAGTGAGGGCCCGGTTTACAGTGATCTACATAGATTTAAATGTTTTACAACAACAATAAGATCTCATATTCTTCTTTTCAACCCTTCCACTCAATAATATTTATGGACTATCTGATAAAAATTAATAACCCCGAATGGCTTTCAAGTAGGACACGGCTTTATGGGACAGGTGCACATCTAAAAAACCACCCAAATGATTAATACATATTTTTGTAGAATGTTGTTGAAGCCGTTTTATACATATCTCGCCCTTAACCGTTATAATTTGGCCAAAAAGACGGGAAACCCTTTCGATTTATGTCTAAAAACATGGTTCAAGTGATTATATAATTAATATACATGTTTAATCAAAAATGACTTAATCAATCATAACCAAACGCACTGCTGTTGTGCGTAACTATTGATTTATACTTCTCTCAGAGTGAATCTAATACCAATTTCTACTTTCTTACAGCGGTTTTTCAACATTCGTGAACACACTCTTCCAGTAGACCTTCAAGTGACACTTGCCAAACAAAAGAGAAATGCCATCTACGATATTACGATATTTCATATCAATGCCAAAGGGGGTGGGTTTTAAAAATATACACTTTTTACTCATCTGATTTGGTGCAAAGTTCTTTTTGTAATTTTCTTATTGATATAAATATTTCAACAAAACTATCGAATATCACCCCATATTAATCTCGATTATAAAGAGAAAATGTCAGCAAACAATTATCTCACACCTGTTAATAATCATTTTGACAATGACGACGTAGACGATGATACATTCCTAGCAAATTCTCGAACAGCACCAAAACCAAGTACAAATCCATTTGACGATGAGGAGCAAATTTTCGCGGAAAAACGCAAGGAAGTGGAAGCCCGAACTTTAGAGACATCGAAAAGAAGCTTAGGTAAATATAATAAACAAATTCGATTGTTGACATCTTCCTAATTGATTTTAATCTGAACCATAGGCCTATTGTATGAGACTGAAGAAGTTGGAAAAGCTACAGCTGTTGAACTGTCTAAACAAAGGGAACAGTTAGAGAAAACATCACGCCAGTTGGAAGAGATTAATTCAACTCTACGTTTCAGTCAGCGCCACCTTAATGGATTGAAAAGCGTATTTGGTGGACTAAAAAACTACTTGTCCGGTAATCGTGATAACATGAGCCCCAGAATGAATTCCTCACCTAGTGGGAGCAGAATTGGTGAGGAGTATCCATCGTCTTCGCTCCCAATGTCTCCCGATGATGTTTTCGACAACCATCCCATTAACAGAATTAGATCGGATCCTGGCTCGCTGCAGGGACAACGGCAAGAGGAAAAAGCTAGCTTCGATAAGAAATTGGAATCCAATTTGGAGGAAATGTGTGACAGTTTATCTCGTCTTAAAGGTCTGGCAACTGATATGAGGGGAGAAATCGAATCACAGAACGACTTGCTGGACAATATGAATTACAAGATTGAAGACGTCGACTTAAAGATGAGTAAGCAGAACAAAGAAATGAACAAGCTTTTGGGAAAGAAATAGGAATACCAAAAAAGGAATTATAGAATAATTTACCTTAGTTCATATTAGTTTACATACTGTCTATTCGCACGATACTTCGTTTCATTCATGCGTTCCTTTTTGTTTAAAACAAATCTATACTGAATTTACGAAAATACCAAATTCAAGTATCGTCATTCAATGCTTATGTACTGAACTCACTTCTGAATTAAAACATGCAATAAAGTATTTGATATCATAATCGATGTTATTTGATTTTGTTTCTGCTGTGTTTCCTTTTGCATTCTAGAACTTTTGCAGCGCTCACTCACTCAGGTTGAATGGCTTTTTTTTCATCAAACGAATATGGAGACAACCTTGAAAGCTTTTTGAAATTTAAAAAAATCTACGGAATAAGAGCTATATCCAAAGGTAACTTAGACGGCGGTTTAAGAAAAATCGAGCAAATTAATAAACTAAGCAAACCAAGATGACAGTTTGTACTGGGATGTTAAGGAATTAAAATTCTTTACTTCCTTCACATAAAGGTGGACTACTGTCTGAGGGGTTCCTGGTTCAATCCTCGGAAAAACAAACATTGCACTTTTCAAAAATGGCAACCACCCAAAAGTACGTAGTATTATGTAAATAATGACTCAATGCATTCGTTCTGATAAGACTGTGAATTGTAAATACCTCCCATTTGCCCCAAATATTATTATCACTCGCACAAATGACTGGCTCGAAGCAATTGTTTTGTTATTTCCAGCTCAGCTGTCGTGGAAAATCTATCTGTCCTCCGTTACCTATAAAAAGATCACCTTTTGAAAAATGTTCATCTAATTACAATCTGATTCAAATGCAGGACACGTTTGCCAACTAAGTCATGTTTGGCAGAATACTTATTCATATTTTGCATCATGTGGACCGAATACTGACCCTTCAAATTCAAGATGCAGACAAATACAGAAATAACCCTCACTGTGGAAGGTACTAGACGTAATCTACTTTCATGCATGGTAGGTAGTTTTATCGTTATGTACTGACGTTGAAACAAAAAACACCACCATTGTCGGTGTTTACCTATAATTGCATCGAATAACATAAATATTTACAAATATCATCATTGTTACACATCCGGCCAGCTTCGATTACATGCTATTCTGGACGCAATTCGTCGATTTTTCATTACCTATATTCGATTGCTTACCTTGCTTATATTTATATCCTTTGCGGTACTTAAAAATGTCCTATAATTTAGCGGTTTAAAATTATTCGCATTTGAAAATATTTTGTTTATTATTCACAGTCTCTGTTACGTATTTTTTTTTACAACTTTACAATTCTTGTTTATCGTTCATCTACTTCTACAATATTATGGTGCCTAGTTTGTAACACAGATTCACAACAAAACGCTTGACAAGGCAACATTTATATCCACATGCAATGTAGATATAAAAAATGTACAATCGTTTTTAAAGATATTATAGTTATATGCATTTTTATTCAACGAATTTCATTGATAATTAGCTGATTTGTGTCAAGATAACAAGGTCACATGAATCACAACATTTTGTTAATGAGCTCATCAATTTACTAGCTACAACTAATAAAGGTACCGCAAGGTTGTGCTTCATTACCGCTCATTTTCTATATATAATTCCCTATTGCGCCCGTATTTACAAATTTAGCTATCGTAATAAAATAAAAATCACTGATAAATATAAATATCAGTTTTTCGTGCCCATCATCTGAAACAAATAAAAATGTTGTTTAATAAATAGGTATTTATTGTGGTACACAAAATTACTTACCAATGACTTATATCCTAACTTTGGCTCTCCTTTTTCTTGTCTTGAGCAGCATTGTAAGCCCGAATGAGTTGGACTACTTGTGTTAGTGCAACAAACAGGTTCACTGAGAATAAGCCATAGTTTTTGGGAATGATTACGAGTGAGTACCGCGACCAAACGATGCCCGTTGCAGCCAATGAGGCGCACTGCGGTACCGACAATTGATCGGCTGGTCGTGCCAAGTCACTCAAGCCAGCGGCCACAAGACTCTGCAAGGGAAATTAAGTTCGTGTTAAAATATTTGGATTAACCTGACAATCAATGTGGTGAATTTATAATAGCAAGTATAATTTAATAAAACGTCTGTTCGCTCCAATTTCTACTTCTAATTTGTATAATTTGTGTTATGCCGGTCGTTGAACCTGGGACCTTTTGTACACTAATGCAGTACACTAACCTCTGACTATCCGCGCTTATGCGCTCTTAAGTTAGTATTTGCAAAGTCTATAGATACAAGAGTGTAAACTACACAAAAGAGGAACAGGATTCAATTATCCTGGAAACAGAAATTGCAACTGTACACGACGACATGTTTAGACCCTTTAGCTCCAGAAAAGAAAAGCCGAACTCAAGTTTTTACAATGTAAACAAAATATTTCGCATTCTCAGTAGATAATAATATTTAAAAATCAAATGGGAAACATTTTCTTAATGTCTTGTTGATATTTTGTCTTATGAATATATATATCTTTTATCAATAGCTTTTCTTTCGCTTCTAAGTGTAACTGGCTCTGAAATTTCTGGAATAAAGCCAAACAGCCTTGAACCATAACACGCTTTCTTACTCATTTGCGTAGGAAGTTATTCAAAATAAAATGCAAACAAAGTAAAGCGTTTTGTGCAAAGAACACATAATTGAAAAAGAGTCTTACGGTAACAAGCGCACACTACATACGTACTAAGTTCTTATTAATTCCTATATTAACAACGAATATATTTTAGTTTAGTTTAGGAACAATGTTGGATTAACGCCAATTAGCCTTGAAGCAAAATGTTAAATTTTTTGTGGTGTTAATAAACAGATTAATAAAAAAAAAACACTGAAGCTTCGAAGATTTCTAATTTTCACACAAAATGTTGCCATACTTTCACCAATTTTATTGTTTATATTTTTGTTTTGTTTTGTATTTCGCACGAGAATGACTTCTTCAGTAAATTTTTATTAGGATACCGGTCGCAGTGTTCGGAAGTAAATGCACATTTAACACCCGTAAAATGTAAATTGTGAGAGAAGTAAAACGGATCTGAAATGTGTACTTTTTCGAGAGTATACGTATTTTTTTTAGGATATTCGCTCAGTTGATGTTTTTTTTCTTCAGAAAATGACAAACGGAGTAGCTGTATACTAACCTCAAACTGTTCGAGGACGTATATAACTATACGTTACATCCCGCCTGCATAGTCCTCATTTCTAACCCGGAGGGTCGGCAAAATTTAAGCAGACCTCGCATAAGGTAAAACATACAAGTCGAAGAGGAGCTCTATCAAAGTTGATGTGCACAACTGAGAGCAGTTTGTTATTGAGGAAGCTTTCTCAGCTTGTATTCTTGACCGGTTCATATCATCTGTGCAACTTTATTACATGAACGCATTATATCCAATCATAAAGCATACCAGAAGCACAAAACAAGACTGCTCTTAATGACCATTATAATCAAATCCATATTTGATTTCAATCTCAAATTTCAACATCTTTGGCGACACCAATACGTGCCTTTAACTTGACTACAAATAGTGTTTGACTTTATTGCTTAAAGTTCTCTGAGTTGCGTCAACGATTTTGTCGTATATGATTCATACTTAAGCACAGTCAAAATTTGGTATGTTAATACCTACGGGAAATATATAAAATTACAAAACACAAGGCAAACCGGGGTATCTATTCTTACACCCAGACTTCAATGTGCTCAGTTTTAATGGCGAAATCTACCTGAAAATGCTAGCAAGGTTAACCAACACGCGTTGCTAAATATACGATCATACATAGTACATACATGAAAACATAGTGAACTTATTAGCATACCAAAGTAACAATATACATTATACATTATGTGGAACTAAGTAGGTTTTAAAGCTCATGTACTGTTCCTGTTCATTCAATTCATTAACATTGTGAACATAAATTGCAATAAAGGTTTAATAATAATTTGCACTTAAATACCAGAAATATAACACACCTTAACTATGTAAGTGAGAGGCGTAGTAAAAGTTTAACAAACGCTGCTAATATACCTTTAAGATGTATTATTCGGCTGCGTAGTACAAAATATGAGCAGACTACCGGTATATGGCGGAAAGCTTGCAAATTACCCATTTTGATAGCTTGAATCTGTCTTTCAGAAGTTTATTGTCTTTTTCGCTACTATATTATTATGTATATAACAAGCCTGTGGTTTCGCTTGTTTGTTACCCGTATGATGCTGCCGACATTCTCTTATTAGTTATTTTCTTTTCCTTGTGCTATGATTTTGAACATATAATAATGCCCTGTAGATACTAATTACAAACTTAAGTCTCTACTTTAAATTTTAAGAAGCTCACAATTGCAAAATTTTATGGAAAGTATAGCTATTTTGAATTACTAAAATGTAAAGTCTAAAAGGAAAGGTCTTAAATCAATACCTACGTCTTTTTGGGTTTTCCAAAATTAAGAAAAGTTCTTTTGAGTATGGAAAAAGTGATATTGCATCTGGAGTGAAATGTGTTTCATCCTTAGTACTTGATTAGTTATTATTAAGCGTCAATAAAGTCTGACAGTTACAGAAAAAAAAAAAATAGTTCCCATAATTCAAAAATAAGCTATTGGCTTAAAATCAATTATTTTCTATTCCCTATTGTAAAATTGCACATCACGTTGGTAATTGATGAGAAAGTTATAGGCCTTCAGATTAATAAATAAATGTTTCGATTCACTTTCGCAGATCTCGATATTTTTTTCAGATTTAACACATACTGCCACAAATACTAATATTCTTTGCACAGCTGTTTTACGTTGTTTTAAGAAGTTTGCTTTCAAAATAAATGCGCAGAGTTTCGTGAAAACCAAAATAAAGAAACACGTAAATAGCAATAGATATAACTTTGCAGGAATCATTATCTTCATAATCTTCCTCATCATCTGGGAACTTATCACCGAAACTACTCCATTTGTATCTACAACAGGGGAAACATTTGTCAAGTCGATACCCATAGTTGATTTTTCCAAAAACGAATGCAATTTGTCAAATTACGCGCTAATCCATTTACAAAAGCAGATCAATTTCGTTGCATGTTCCATAAGCCGCGTTAAATCTGAGATCTGAAAAAGATTTTTGATGGTGCCAATGGAAAATGACATTAAATTCAGATTTAATACGAAAGATATCGATCTTTAGGACCATATGCTTCTGCTTGTCAAATCTGTTGATTTAAGCAACCTGTCAATTTAAAAAAAAAACATCTTTAATGCCAAGAAAGTAGGGCGTCTAAAAAGTGTCATTGACAAAATGCACCAGAGGACTATTGCCTACAAATTATTTTAAAGTATTTTTCACAATGTTTTCAAACAAACAAGTTTTTTTCCCTAAAGTTTTATTTTTATTGCGTGACATCTTTAACCTCCGTGCTTCACCCATTGCCAATGTCCAACTTTAAAAGATCACCCGAATCGACCCTCGGTTTTGTCGATTAAAAATAATTTTATTAAATTATCTTTGATTGCATAAACTTAACCGACAAACGTCAACATAAAGCAGAACATTCGATCCTTACTTCTGTTATATCATTTATGAAAGTTCGTTTCACTTAAGTCAATCTACGACTTGTGGAATATGTGCGGACTTCCCTTGGCAATCAGAAATAGAATTGCAAAATATGAAACCGCCGCAATATCTGAGCGTACACGAATTTTCCATCGTGCGATAGCCTGTTATCTTCACGCTATACCCAAGAAAGTTTATTAGGTTCGGTATGAATTTGAAATGCGAGAGTGTAAGGTCGCTTATCTTGGTCAATATTTGCAATATGAGTCTTGGTACGTTATCTTGTCGTGATTGTAGGTAATTGAATTACCTACCAATAAAAAAATAAACAATATTCGCTGCTTTATTCCGTTCCCATTGTATTAGAATAAACATATGAAAGCTTTCACTATACTCAAGCATATACGTATTTACACGAGGCGCTAATAAAAGAAAACTTATGCAAACTGTAGATAAAACCACACTTGGTGACCTTGTGCAAAAATCATTATATAAGTTAGTCTAAGTGAAATTTCCCAACTTACCCACTTGAAGACAGGTGCCCAAAAGAAAACCGTCCGCGGACCTGTAAATAATAACAACTCCATTAGCTCGCAAACGCTCCACAGTTCACAAAATCTCACGTGACCATTCTACAAACACCGATAACTGGTTATGCCACACAACAATATATGACCTACCTGCGGGGTGCTGCCACAGTGGACGCAGTTTATCGGGCACAAATTTGTCTGCTTTGCCAATGATGGCATTGTAGACCTTTGACGGAAGTCCCTTTCCAGCAGATGCAGCTGCAGATGGTGGTGGTGGAGGAGGCGCAGGCGGTGGTGCAGCAGCACTAGCGGGCGACGACATCACTTCTCCAATATAATTATCAACTCTCGTGGAAGCCAACAAGTGGACACAGCAATAGCTGAATGCAAACTATGTAAAAACGATTCGCACAAATTCGAGCAGGAAATTTAGATGAACGGAATAGTCCACCTTGGCATTGGAACTTGAACGCTTTCCGCTTTCCGCGACACAAAGCCAACAAGATTATGTGCCAATTGCGAACAAAAAAAAAAAAAAAACGACAACAACAAACCGAATGTAGGTGGGAATGTAATTCAGTGAGCTGCACACGAGGAGTCTGCGTAGTGAGGAGACAGTGTTCGGGAAAGCACCTTCTGATGTGTAGTCAGTCCACTGTACAACTAAATATACAAACGGTATGGCGTGGCCAGTTTGTTGTCATTCACGTCAAAACCTCAAATTGAGTAAGCAATCAAAGCTTTCCATATAAACATCAACATTTGCAGGCTTTATTTATGACGTGTATAGGTGGTTCTGGTTAGCTTAAAGCTTTCCGTGCAAAAAAGTCTCTGCCACATGGTGTAGACCTGAGAGCACAACATGACGTATTTCTATTGTTAGGTGCTTTTAATAATTCTTCAAAATACAAGAAAATCTCAGCAAAATTGGCCGACAGTGAAAAATAAAATGGAGGACACCCACTGCGTATACGTAACATTTCCAATCCAAATGCGAATGAGTTCGTTTTAGAGATAAATGACCACAATATAACCACAACGGTCATTTGTCACATTGATAGCGAAAAGCGATTCGATGAAATTACCCAAAATGTGATAAGAGCTCGATTTGTATTATGTAATTTCATGGAACTTATGAAGATGATGGGTGCCGTGTCTTTCGCAATCGAGAAAGGAATCTTGTTCTTTCGAAAGAGACAGGATGACGTCGTGATTTAGCTTAACAAAGTTATTGTTCTATTTATAAACAAAAATCAATTTCTCTCTATAATTTGTAAGGCTTAGTGATACAGAGACAGAGAAAATAGGAAACATCTAATTCTATCTTTATAATTGTGTATTATTATGTTGCAACACAAAAAATCACAAACGTCCCTGGTTTGAAGACTGCTCAGTGCTCATCTTCTCTGTAATAGCTTTTTCAATCCGTGTTTGCACAGTGCACACACGTTGCTTTAAAACTATGTCAAGGCCTGAGTGTACATTTTGATTTTCCCTACAGGGAACCTGGTTCACTGTACAGCATTTTTAAAATTGCAGTTTTACATGCACTCCAACTGTACGTCTGTATTAGTAACACATAGAGCAGAGATAAATTGGTTTGAGGGGTTATGCGACTGCAACTCAGCCTGTAGCATTTTTATAGGTGGATCTGAGGGGAATCGAAAATGAACCCCTTCTTAAAAATACAAAAAAAAGAGATGGTGGCGGATGAACCCTTTATGGGCCCGGACTGTAGCGCCACCTTAAGTAAGTAAGTAAGTAAGTCTTAAAAATTAAAGAACTTGAAAAATTACACTCCCCTAAAGCATCTTCATTATATTCTCTGTCATGTATTCCCGATTTACAGCATTTCTATTGTTTTTTCTACACCAGATAAGCAAGTACGCCGAAGCTGATCTAAAGTTTGAAAGCTATAGTATCATAGTTCTTCATCAAATAAATTTTTTTAACTGAACGCATTTGAGTTACCTATGTATTTAAAGCTGGTAATGGATTTATTATATAAACAAGGGCCAATTGCATAGTTTCTATTTGTTTTATGATTACACTTACTTACTTCTTAAAGTGGCACTATAGTCCGGGAAGGACCTGGGCCTCAGCCATAATATGCCTCTCCAGTTATCGCGGATTTTGGCTAACTGCCTGCAGTTGCGCACACAAAGTTGGCTGAGGTCCCTTCCTCTTGCTACCTACTACTGCGCTACTGCGTTTTACCACCGGGTTGAAATGGAATACTCTTCGGGCCGCAGTGTTGTCCATTCGCTCTACATGTCCCAGTCATCTTAGATGATTAATATGCACTTTTCTGATCAGGTCGATGTCGCTGTTCAATCTCCTCCTGTGAAGCCCGCGCGTCAACGCAAACGAGACCGAAAATCACTCGAAGGAGACCTTCATTCGCCCTTCATATGCTTTTGCGCTAACAGGACTGGGATGGTGAGGGTATTGTATAGTCTCCTTGTTAAAGGCCTTTTATATAGTGCCTTCTTAGGCCAATGTAACGGCGATTTCTGGTGAGATGTTATTTGCAGAGTTAATAGCGGAGCCGATGTTAATAGCGGATGCCGAGTCCCCAACTACCTCAAAGCTGTAGCTGTCTTTCGTGGAGCTCTGTCCGATTTGACGATGCTGTGTGGTATATGTTTTGTTTCGCCCTCATTCACTACTAAGCCCATTTTTGGCGCTTCTGTTCTGACACTAGCCAACGCACCAGTGACAGCTTAGGTAGGGTTGGCTTATTCCGGCCAACAATTTAAAAAAAAAAATATCAAAAACTTAACTTAGCAATTCAATTCAATCGCGTTAAGGGGCCTGCAATTGGCAACTCTACCCTATTGTGTTTTGCCATGTCATCAGCGTATGCATATATAGTTGCACAGACTGTATTGGTGTTGGCTTGCGAGTTTTACAAATGTTCTCAAGTATTTTCACATGCCGGTCCTAAATACTTGGTGACAGCCTAAAGTCATAAATACGTCATTCACCTCATTCGTTCGTTATTTATAAAAAGACATCTAATGCCAGACTTTTCCATTCAAAATCAATGTGTGATTGTGTTGATTTTGAAAGTAATTGGCTGTTTAAAGTGGAAGAGCGCGTCATCGTCGATATTTAGATGCCAAAACATTTTCAATAACGATGCAAACGCAAAAACAGTTTGCTATTACTCAAACTCAATCAGTTGGCCTATTTTACGGAACATTTTTCTCAGTAAAGTAAAATAGAATCTTTTGTTTGTGTTTTTCACTTTTGGGACGAATGGAATTAACTTAATTTCTGTTCGTTTTCTTAGTGTAAAATAAAAGACATACATACGTGCTTAAAACAAAAGAAACCATTCTTATGTCGTTTTCCATTTCAAAAAATCAATCTTTTTTTTGATCTAAATAACTTTTCATGTTCCATTGTGGAAAAAATCAATTCTTTTTTGATTCGGATTCACTTTTTGTTTCGTGAAAACCAAAATAAAGAAATACATAAATAGCAATAGATATAACTTTGGAGGAATTATTATCTTCATCGTCTTCCTCATCATCTGAAGACTACGAATCACAGAAACTGCTCCATTTGTATTTACAACAGTGGAAACATTTTTTAAGTCGATATCCATAGTCGATTTTTCCGAAAACGAATGCAATTTGAACAGCTGATATTGCTGTCAAATAATGCACTAATCCATTTACAAAAGAAGATCAATTTCGTTGCAAGTTCCATGAGCCGCGTTAAATCTGAGACCTGAAAAAGATTTTTTGTGGTCCCAATGGAAAACGACAAGTGACGTTTTTCAATTGTATATTTTAAACTATAACAAAATAAATTTCCTAACCTGCTTCATGATTGCATCTAGCATCATGCATATAAACATCTATTTATGCGGCCATTTTTGTATAGACATTGCAAATTTAAAGACAGTTCCTATTCTGTTTGAGCTGATTGCACGAGTGTTATCTTCGACTTTCTTGGTGGTGCTGATTTTAATGCTTCTTTTGTTGTGACATCTGGTAACGTAAGGCGCGAATAAATTGTATTCCTTGCGTTAGCCCCACAAACATATTCACAGCAAATAAACTATAGTTCTTCGGGGTGATCACAAGCGAGTATCGTGACCAAATAATACCGGTCAACGCTAATGTGCCAGTTTGCTGCATGGATAATATCTCCACTGGTCGTTTTATAACATCGGAAAATCCTGCGGCTACAAGGCCCTGAAACAGACATAAACAAAATTTGCATCAGAAACTCTTAGTTGTTAAACTTTCGACTCAGATAGTTTGTTAAGTGGTTGGTACTGGTTTGCTGCCGAAACTCTTATCTTTAGCGTGGAAACATTTATGTGAGATTAGAAGTTTAACTATTGATGATAGAGATGCATACTGTTGCGTGTGGCCAGACGTAAACACTTTGCGATAACACCAGCATTTCAGCGTTTTATATAGTCTATCTTTGGCACGTGAAATGTCTGTTTGACAGCAGACGCACGGTTCTTAATTATTATATTCCTTGGCTTTGACTATTAACCTTATCATATATAGCAATTTCTTAAACATAAACTCAGGTTTGACATGTTTCAAGTATTTTTTCAACTCACCCATTTAAAGATTGGCCCCCAAAAGAACACAGTTTTCGGACCTGAAAGTTTTAAAATATTCAAATGCATCTCCCTTTACAGTTACCCACTTTGCATTTCAACCTGCCGGATGCATCCACAATGGCCGCAATTTATTCGGAACAAATTTATCTGCCACATTTATAACTGCTGTGTACACCTTGGCCATAACTCTGTAAGAAAGTGAACACTTTTGAGGCGATGGTATGAAAACCAAACAACATATTATATGGTTATTACCACTAGGGAAATTCAAAAAAATTTAAATTGTTTCAACAAAAATATTTTACTATAAGCGAAATGATTAAATTAAAGCTGTTGACATGATTTTTGCAAGTAAATAGAAAAAGTACGTACAAAATATGAGAAGTTAAGAAAAGTTATTTATGGGTACTTTTCCCACTAAACCATGGCCATTAACTATTGTTTACTTACAAATGGTAGTAAAAAGTCGCTGCAAGACCCTTGTCCAATTTAATAAAAACAAAGATTCCTATATCGATGATTTCTTACAAAAAAAAAAAAAAACCTACAGTTGGTATGTTACCCGAAGCTGTTCTTACTCGTACTAGTTATCACTTACTACTTACTAATATGAATCCAGCTCAGCGCGAAAAGGAACAACTATTGCGAGATACAAATATTCATTTTTGTTGTCTAGATTACATTTTTCGAACCCGCAGTGGTGGAGTTTTCAATATAAAACTATCTATTGTGACCTACCAAATATTTAAGGTGAAGGTCAAATATGATTACACGTACGACGCATTGACTGAGTATTTTCTAGTAGTTTGTGGTGCTACTAATCGAATTGGGGATCTTGATGTGCACTGTTAGACTTTGGGTTTCTTTTGTTTGTATACATCTTCAGTATCGGAAGGCCATGATGAGTAGGAACTTTGTTGTTTGTTGTTCTAAAATACTGAGAATTGGGTGCAGTGGGCGCAGTGACTTAGAGCCTTACCAATAAACGTGTTTAGTTTCGACTTTAAATATTAGTAGTGGCTATATTTGTCCCATAGTGAGTTTCCGCAAATTTAAAGTCGAGACTAAAATTTGTTATTAGTATGATGTACTACTAAGTGAGGGGTCTAAGGTTCAATCATCGCAAAAACACAGATTACATGTTAATGCTTTTTTCCACTGCGCCTTCTCGTCTGACAAACATCCAAGTACAACTGTCATTAAGGACTTTTTTTTTTAATAAATCCCATGCACCGTTGGCTGACACTGCGACCTGAAATATCTTTTGTGTCAATGGGAAAGGTAAATCTAAGGAATGTTTGACCTGCTCCTTGATGAAAGCCAACAAGTCCTTAGTAGAGTTCAATAGATCTGCTGGTATACGCGTCTCTCTATTAAAGACAATCACAGGATTCGACATTCTCCGGACAGAATCTGCATTCTGTATCCGGACATAGGTTCACTGTGTTGAGGTGGTATCTTAAGCAACAATGTTCATTGAGGGCTTCCTCACTAGCTTTCTTACATTATCTTCACTGAGCCTAAGGATTTCCTTGTAGGAGAAAGGCTTAATTAATTGTTTGGATTGTCTTAGACCAGGGACATTTTCCCAGTGTTTAAGACGAAGTTGTTGTTCCCAATCATTAATAAGCCTAAGCGCAGTAGCCCAATTGACTCTGCAGTAGGGTTCAGATCTAAAGAGAACTGATTCGGAACCAGCCCTAGCTAGTTTTTCCGCATGTTCGTTGCCTGCAATACCCTGATGACCAGGTACCCAGCCAAGTTTGACATTGTAGTGTTTGGCTAGGGCTTGCAGCTCATCCTGACAGCACGTAACTGTTTTAGAGACTATAGTATTGGACGCTGAAGCTGTCGAAGAAAATCTGTATAATGGTGCCAGTGATGCCAACTAACGAATGATTATGCCTTTTAGGCATAGTTCCGTGCTTGAGGCATTGAGAAATAATTTTTAGAAAAGAGACATAATTTTTTGTAAATTCAAATCAAATTCAAATACATTTTGAATTTGGTATATCTGTTACATTCATACAACTGTGCGTCATGCTTATTTTCCAATTTCCTACTTGACTTACTCAAAAAGCCCAAACCTTAGATTACAGAGATCAAGAAAAAGTTTTATTTACCTATCGATCGACCAACATTTTCTAAGCAAATTTTAATCACCTTATAGGTTCGTTGCATTTCCTTTGTCAAATATGTAATTTTTATCTCTTTTAACAAAAAGGCATAAAAACTTCGATTCGGGTTAGCATCACTGAATAGCGCCTTTTATGCCATTTTCGGTGATTAGATCGACGCAAATTTTAATAGCATGAATTTCCGCTGAAAGACCGTGGGATACATTCCCATGGGTATCGAGACTTTGGTGTTGGCTCCAACGACACCTTGTGATGCCGAGACTGGCTTATTTACCGTAATTCGTTCAAGTACTTTCGGCCACCAGACGATTGCCGCGTACGAGATAATGAGTCCTACAGTCATTTTATACAACCAGTGTATCATTCTGGGATTAAGACCGGTACAGACATCTACAGGCCCACATAGCTCTAGTGGCATGCTCTGTGGCGGACTTGATGCGTAAGTTCCAGTTCAGTTTCTTATCAAGAATATTTCACCCCATTCGAGTAACTTAATGTAGTTCCATTTAGGATAGTGGGTTCTAAATTGACCAGTTTCCTTCTGGTAAAAGGAACTAAAATAGTTTTGTAAGGATTAATAGATAAACCCTCCGTAGTGCAATGGTAGCACAATGCTTTCCACTAATGATAATTGCCAAATCGGCGGCATATCCGATGGCAAGAAAGAACTTTCTCAATTAGCCCTTCCGTCCCGAAAATAAAAATTCACACAAAACTAAAGGTTATTGTTGAAAGAACCTGTTGCTTCAACTATTTTTTTTTTCAATAAAGTAGGTATGATTTTTTGAAGACACACGCAAGTTAATAGTCGCACGTTGACCTCCATATCTGCAGGCAATTAGTTTTATTGAATAATTAATTTGGCTTCGCTGCTAAAACGGAAAAAACAAAGTAAAAGACAAGAGCTGAGACCCAACATCGAGAGAACGTCGCAATCGACAGCTGTTACTAGTTGCGGGTTATAGCAAAAGCAGCAAAGTCAAACAAAAGTCGTTAGAATACCAAACAAATACTACTGACAACAATCTCCCGAAGTTTCCTCATTAGGAGGACGGTACAGTCTCCTTGTTTCTTGCGCCACCACCGCTTTTATGCAATTCGACCGAACAAACCACAATTCCAAATAGCAATAAAAATCCAAAACAGTTTCGATATCTATGAGTGTTTATATTTGTAAATAAATATGTAATTTGAAGACGTAAAAAAATCAAACTATTCCAGTAGGTTCCAACGAATATAATGCAAACTTAGGATTTAAACAAGATAATAGAACAGAACAGAACAGAACTCCTCTGCCTTCACAGATATTTTATAACAAATCGCTTTTAAGAAATCTTATTTTTCATTAAATTGTTTAAGCATTTTGATTTAAGATTTCGATCTCTCGGTATCATCGCTAATTGTTTTTCTCTTTTATTTACAATTTTCTGCAATCTTTGCATTTTGTGTGTACAATTCAAAAAAAAAAGAAAAAATGAAAAGAAAACAATAAAAAATTGAATACCCAATGTGGTTTTTAGCTATGCTCGATAAATCTATTTCAACTACACACTATAATTCAGAGAGGCAGAAGACAATACAAAGGCAAAGAGAGAAAGACACAGCGAAAGAAAGGAAGAGAACCGCGCTGCTGAGATAGAGAATCATGTTCGTAGTAATCCTTTATTTGTTTTTTAATTGTTTGTTTTGTTAGTAATTTATACCTAATTTAATAAATAGGTATTAATCCAATGGAAAAAATAAATTTCTGTTTTTTTTTTTTATACTTATATAATTTTTGTTTCTTCAATAATAATTTTTTTTAATCGTTTTACGTTCAGTTTGTTGTTCTGATCTTGAAAATTCATTTAATATATATAATATATATATTGACTCTGTGTTTTCTTCTTGTTGTTGTTGTGGTTGTTGGTGTTGTTGTCGGTGTTGCTGTTTGTGTTTGTGTTTAGCTCGCCTCGCCGAGAAAGTAGTTGCAATTTAAAATTATGAATTTTGTTAAAAGTTGTATGTGCCATCGGGTATCTGTGCCGAATTTGGATTAAACTGAAATGCGCCGCCTTCAGCAACTGGACCCAGGTTGCTCTGCTCTGTCTGTAAGGGTATAAACGAAATGTAATAAAATGGACGGGCAGCCGCAAATGGCACTCTTACCTCTTCGGAAAAGTATTGCTCGATTATTTCATACGCCAGTTTGTAGATGTCAACGTTTTCGTGATTTTGCAGTCTTTCGATTTTCTCCAGACCGTCACATTCTTCAATGATATTGGCGATTTGGTGTACATGGTCTTCGGCCATTTTGAGCATATTATTGAGTCCATCGAGGACAACCTGAGGAGAGAGAAACGATTCCATTGGACAATTGCCACACATTAAGAGCGCGCGGCGGCCGCTATATACTACTTACATTAATCACTTGAGCGTCCTTGCATGATAACAAGTCACAGAATGGCGGAATAACACCCTCACGGATCAACTCAAACACTTGTTCTCGATTGCCGCTGATGGTTAAATTGCTAATGGCCCAGGCGGCTTCTTTTTGCGTCTGGAATTCACCCTTGCTCAGGTTTTCGATGATCTTGGGCAGTAGGCCAACATTGATGACTGCCTGCACTTGCTGTTGATTGCCAGCCGTAATGTTGGACAGGAACCAAACAGCCTCCTTGCGAATCTTCTCCTTCAGATGCGACAACAATGCTGGGAAATGTGACAAGGCATCGTAGTTAAGCACGACTTGGGTTTGTTCATCTGAACCGGTTACAATGTTGCCAACCGCACGTAAGGCTGCCGTTTGAACTTTCACCTCGGCATGACCAAGCAACGGAATCAGCTTGGGCACAACACCGCTATCAATCACCATTTGAATTTGATCGTTGCCACCATCGGTCAGATAGCTTATGGCCCACACCGTATCAACGAGAATGTTTGTGTCCGTGTGATGTATTAGCATGTTTAGAGCGGGCAATATCTCCTGAATTGTTTTAGCTGGTGGTGGTGGATCTTTGTTGCGGCACAAGTTCACAATTACCCAGGTTACGTTGCGCAGAAACGAAATTGGGATGTCTGGATTGATAAAAGATAACAATGGCTGTACGACACCATGTTTGATTACTAGATCACGCAAGGTCGGTCCATCGCCGATTATGTTACCCAGAGCCCACACAGCCTGTTCACAAACAGTTGTTGCTGGTGACGAAAGCAATTGCAAAAACAAGGGCACTGCACCGGCATGTACAACCTATGAAATAAAAGACGTTTATTGCAAGTTAGTGAATTCGAGGTATATTATTGAACTGTGATGAAGCCAAAGTTGTTTTGTGAAAGTTAGGGCTTCTCCGTAAGATACGACGATCGTTTGAATGGCAGCGCTTTTACCGGTCCTTCTTTTGGATGGGCATAAAACCAACAAAATGACTGGCGTACCACTGCATTTTGTCAGGCTGTTGCAAGAGCAAATTGAATGAACGCAATTTGGCAACGCATAATCTTGTATTGTGGGAGCTATATATACGGAAAAGATAATTTCCTTTTTTTTTTTTATTGCGTGCAATTTCGGAAATATACATGAAGCCTACGTGCCTGCCCATGAAGGCAGAAGCTAAAGACGAGTTTTCTTCTGAAATTAAATGGCGTTTACATAAGAAAAACGTCACAAGGTGTTTCAGAAATTTGTTTACAGAAATTTTGGGACAAAGCAAGCAAAGCTACAGTTCTATGTTCACAAGTATTTTAAAAATAATCGGCGCACTATGACGAATGAAAATATGTATGCTCTAGAGAGTTCGAAAACTACATTATAAGGACGTTGCCACTGCAAAAACAACTCGTCAAAACACAACCTGACAACCACTGCAGACATACAATTCGCTAAGTGTTTTTTTTAGAGACAACAGCTATACACCGAGACAAAACTTAGTTTAAATGAAACACAAAACACAGACGACACAAGCATTAAAAGTCCTTACAAATGGACACGTCTTTAGTTGATTTAATTTCACCAATTCGTTAATAAAGTATATTTGTCACGTGCACCTGAGTATAACTTGAGATCCAACAATTGCACAATTAAATTCAGTAGAAAATCAGCCATAACTCGAAAGGGCGGAGGTTTTCCAAAACGAGACGAATAAAAATGAATTTTTATGTTGCAGGAATAAGCCATTACTCCAGTGTCGTTTTTTGTGCTTATTACTTTTAAGACGCTGCTTATCTACAAGTCCTTCAATATACCTTAAGATTTTTCATTATTATTTTTTTTTACATACGTAAGTGTTGTCCTTTTCATTACCCACACCCTAAAAAGGACTATATATATCTACAGTTACATAACTCATCGAAATATGTCAGGACAGTGCAATACACCGTTTGGAAAAGATAGTAAACATGTGATGACTGGTTATAAATGCCCACTGTGCATCAGGAGCATCTGGAAAGCCAATTGTATCGACAAGGATTCCCTCATTCAAATGCCAATACTCCTTTCTACTACTCACTACTGAATTAAGAAGAAACAACTTACCTGATTTGTTTGTTCAGATGTACCCGAAGCGATGTTAGTCAATGCCCATGCCGCCTCAAACTGCAACATTGTGTGGTCATGTCGTTTCAAGCAGTCAACCAAAATTGGAAGAATATCACTGTTAATCAAATCATTAATTGGCGGATTCTTGTCGGATGACAATAGTTTGCGAGCAGACTGAACAGCAGCCAATTGCTTATCGGCATTCGAGGAATCTGCAGCGGCTTCAGCCAACTTCTTGAGATTGATCGCACTGGAGAGCGGATCCTCCTCATCTGTAATTGAATCAGCATTGGGAACATTGCGACGCTTGAAAATAGTCTCTTCCCTTTTGTTTTTTCGCAGTTCTACAGTCACTTCGTTGCGCCGTCTTCGCATCTCCTATAAAGACAAAAAAAAAAGTCATTCAGAATTTTAGGTAAATTTTTCTTTTCTTTTAATTTACATTATACAATGTACGTTCAAACTACATATACGCTTCTAGCCAATTAAAGTGATTTACAATACAAAAAAAAAAAAAAAACCAGCAAAAAACGAAATGAAAAAAAAAATGAGATTTGCCCTTGCGGAGAAAATTCCAATTCCCCAACGCAAATGGCTCATTTAAGTTTTTGATCAAACACCATTGGCCAGCACAATACTACATACAAATTGAGCAAATTTCAAATAAAATTAATCGAAAATAATTACATCTTGGTCTTTTCCTTTGTTTTTGAAGTTCTGAAGACGATTTACATGTGGCTCGAGGGACGTCATTTTGATTTGTAGAATTTTCTACAAGACAAAAAAAAAAGAAAATATTGGAATTGCGTGAATCATACGATGAGAAGAAAAACTTGTTCAGGCCAGTGATGGCGATTCAATATTTACTTGATTCTAGTCAAATTTGTTTTTAGATATAAAATCAAAATCACTGTGAAAATTAAGTTATTTAAAGAGAATTTCACGATTGATGCGGAATTGCAATTTTCTTTCTACTTCTTTTGGGTTACACACAAACACATTCGTACAGCAGCACCACCGATTTATCGTTTATTTCCCTTTCGACGTGAAGTTGGCTGGCATTTAATTTGCCTATTTCGAATGCGGCCATCTTTGATTTTCGATAATGTGGGAGGAAGTACCGGAAATAATATTTTCTCACGAAATCTTTTGCAACTTGTAAGCGAGCTAGCATAAGGCCTTTTTTATTATGCTCACATGATCTATATAGATCATTGATTTCCATGGTTTACAACAAAAGTTGGATCTCGTACTATTGTTGTAAACCGTTGATATCAATGATCTATAATAGATCATGTGAGCATAATAAAAAAGGACTATAGATAGTAGGTACATTTTTTATTTAAATCTAATTATTCAAAATTAGTTAGCTTAAGAGTGGAATTATCCAGTTAGAAAACTGTTTAAGATTTAAGAACAATAAAGTATTTTCATCTGTATATAGAAATTCGAATAAATTGGACTTATTGTTATTTAAGTTATTATTTGTTCATGTTAGACTGGCTTAAACTTATTTAGTAATTCTTATTTGCTTTTTCTGCGTTATAGTATTTACAATTGTAAGAAAATAATAGCTTGTATATTAACCAAGGTGGACTATTATACAAAAGCACCCAAATAACTGTAGGGCCTTAAACAAAACAAACGAATTTACTTTAAGACATTTATTTAAAACAACATTTTGCAAAATTTCATAACTATCGTAAACTGCATAGTTGGATATGCTCTAATTGCTAATTGTATATTGAAAAGTGTAGCACTAACATTGAGGAAATTTATTGCTCTTTTTGGCGAATAAAGTAGTGGACAAATAAACACCGGCTGAATTTTTGGTGCAAAGCTCGCCAATATAAGTATATTCGAAAAAGTGTGTAATTGCAAAGATCTATAATTGAATCGATTAGCATCAAATCGATTTGCAAAACAAAGAACAGGAATTACTCATAGTAATATAACTTTACTATGCATAAAATAAGATAACTATGCACTAAACCATTCCAATTTACGATTTTCGAAATCAATTTTATTTTCAAATTGAAATTATTCACTGAATTCATTAAGGTTTTTTGTCTGTGTTTAGCCTGGCAGCACCTTTCGAAAAGCACTGAATGTACTATTCTTAAAGTTTTGACTATCACAACTGACAGTGACAGCTGAAAGAAACGATTGCTCCATATTTTGCAAAGTTCTAGAGAGAAGTATTTTTAAATAATTTTCTGTGAAAATATGTTGAATAAATTAACAATTTCCACATTATAGTATTATCCTCACACAACCATGTCTGCTACAGATGCTACAGATTCTCCCATTATCAGTGTTAAAATAAAACAGGAAAAACTTGACCCAGAAGTCGAGCGCAAGCTTAACCCAAACATCCTTCTGCCAGACTCAACCAATCCACCAGATGGAGAAACAGAGTCACAAGCCGATGAAAAGAAAAACATCGAACCTGTTAAATCTTCCAATGAAATCCTTGCAGAGCTCTTTATGGTCTTTAACGCCACACCGCCAGAAGAATTGCTTAGCAATGACAAACTGGCCAAGAAGGCCAAAAAGGACAAGAAATCCAAGCACAAGAAGAAGAAGAAACGAAAACGCAAGTCTGCTGAATTAACCGATATATCCGACATCGAATCACTTGCTTCCTATGAAGACAACAAGCACAAGCGTAAGAAACACAAACGCAAGCATAAGAAGTCGAAAGACAAGTCGGAGGAAGAAGAGCAACCGGCTGCCACCGAGAGAACTGTGATAATGGCTGCTGATTCTTCTTCGTCTAGTAAGCTGAAACAATCTATAAAGAAAGAACCTATGGATAACATTGAAATCAAAGTTGAAAAGTCGTCCAGTAAGAGTGAGAGCCGAAATAGAGTTGAAGAACGCCTCCGAAACTGCTCGCGTGTGGACGAAGGTTCGGATATCACACTTTCTGACGAGGAGACGTACTTACGCGAACGAAGTCGGTATAAAGAGTTAAGCAGTACTGAGTCCGCATCAAAACGCTCAAAGTACGATCGTTATCGAAATGTATTCTATCGCAATAGCAACAACTACTACTCGAGCGAGCGCCAAGAGCGAGGTCATCATCACCGCCATCACCATCGTTCAGGATCAGGGTCGAGGACGCGTTCCCGCTCGAAGTCTCGCACAAGGTCACCGCCGAGGGATTTAGGAATCGACAAGAAGCGCTTGTTAGAAATTGCTCGAAAGAATGCGATATCAATGTTTAAGAGTGGCTCGCTGCCAGGCTGTGCCGGCATGAGTGATGAGGTTAAGGATAAAGTTCTCATGAAAATGCGATACGGCGGCAAGACGGTACAGGATTTGACGAACTTTTGCCGAAAGCTGACCTGTGGTGATAATTATGATGATCTGTCTGAGTTTTCGTCGGATGAAGAATCCGATGTGGACAAGCAAGGTAATGCCAAGGCCTTTCACCACCCTTTCGTGCTGAAGGACCGGGAACCAATCGTCATGCATATCAAGAACGCCACGCCTATAGTTCCAAAAACTGCGGACCAAAAGAAAGCCATAACCATGCAATTTCCGGTTTCATCTGGTCAGCAGCATCGTCTCACGGAAGGATGGGTGCCTGTGCCGACAAAGGACCCCGAAGTGGCTCCGCCCATACCTATTGTCGCGAAACCAGCAGCGAAACCAGCAGCAACCATAAAAAACGTGGGTGTTCCCAAAAATGTATTTCAAAAGCAATTGCCCGTGGAAGAGCAGCAGCCAGCATTCAAGCCAGTGAATGGAGTTCCTCCTAACGCAGAAGCGGCTACACCCGATGCGGTACCAAATACTGCTGCCTTACCTACGATGGTTCCTCCTCCAGTGTCTACCGCCCCGGTGGTAGACCCCGCACCAAAGCCGACAATTTTCCCAGCAGTCCCGCCATCAGTCGATGTCTCCACGATCATTAGTCAACGACTGAGTGCAATGCGTCGATTGCAAGAAAATCCCATGGACTGTGAGGCGATCAAAATGATGTACACCTCCCAGAAGGAGATGACCTCTTGGGCGTCCTCCAAGCACATGCCTGGTCAATTCACAGGTAGTACTGGTGCTAATATTCTCACTGCGAGGGAACTTACCAGTGGCAGTCAAGCATGGGCGCGCAAGGACCAGTTGACATCAACTGTCCCTGTTAGCGGCGGAATGGGAATGCATCTGCTCAAGAAGATGGGCTGGAAGCCGGGCGAAGGTCTGGGTCGTGGGAAAACGGGATCACTGCAGCCGCTTCTGTTGGATGTAAAACTCGATAAACGTGGTCTTGAAGCAGACGAAGAGATCAATGGTAACCGGCCACCAAAACAAGCACCCAACCCTAAACGAAAGAGGAATCCCACAAGCGGGCAGGCAGCAGCGAGGCAAACTCTCGACGAAAAACATCCCGTGTGTCTGCTCAATGAATTGTCTACGAAACGCAAGTGGACTCCGCCTATGTACGAATTGGTCACCGATGAGGGCCCATCCCATAGCAAGTTCTTCGTCTTCAGTGTGAATGTCAATGGCCAGATCTTCAATCCCGGAACAGGTGGCAATACTAAGAAGGAGGCAAAAATGCTGGCAGCCAAGTACTGCCTCACTCAGATAGGGGTTTTGTCTTAGTCAGTGTTGGTGATAGCTTCCTGTAAATATAAATTGTGATGATCTGCATGTGAGTCGGTTCCCTGGTCTGTTTCGCACAAATGACGGTTGCATGGGAAAGTAACTATTCATGCAGAGTAAATTGTAACTTAGAAACGAAAGACCGAAAGTCATTTAAGTTACGATTGTAGTTAGTGTTGTATTTTAAAATACGTTTCCTTAGAGCCTTAAACAAAAATGTATCATCATCGGAATAAAATAAGAATAGCTCTCCAAATAGTGTTGCTTGTTATTCTTGTTAATGAGTTTATGTTGTATCATTTTTCAGGTCGGTCAAAGAACTTTTGATGTGCCAAAAGGTAACGTATGGAAATTGTAATACATGTAAAGATAGTATTACGAAAATTTGCCCTGACCCATAGAAGGGCTCTTGTAGTTTCCAATTGCTTTCATTCTTCTGAAATTAAATGGAACTAAGAAAAATTGCTCAAGCCACTGGTGGTATAGATCTGTTATCTAAATCACCAATTGGAAAACAGGGAACCACCCAAAAGAAAAGCAGGGTCATATAGAACCCAATAACAATAAGATCTAATAATCCCGAATATAATACCTAACCTACACAAGAAATTAGGGCTAAAATACACAATCATTAAAAGAGAATGGGACATCAACTGAAAACTTCCATATTGATTTAAAAGTTGCCAAATGAGAGTTGTAGGTATTCCAACCATATTGATAAATTCAAAGATATAAACAAAATATCGATCGCTTCATGCTGTGCTCTAGATATATGACTTAATACGTTAGACACCCGCCCAATAAAACAAGAAACTTTATCCAAAAACA
Organism: Cheilosia variabilis; assembly: GCA_951230905.1. NCBI lineage: Eukaryota > Metazoa > Arthropoda > Insecta > Diptera > Syrphidae > Cheilosia > Cheilosia variabilis. The sequence goes on along the minus strand of OX579676.1, from coordinate 144,525,447 downwards.
ACCACAACCTTCAACATGTCTGAGAAACACTTTTGTACTAAAGAAAAAACCTGAACAAACCCTGATTTGCCCTAGAAAAACCAACAACATATTTCTGACAGTTGACAGCAAACAATCAACAACAACAAAAAAAGACACAAAAAACAATTCCCTGACAGCTGTGAAAAATTTGTGCAAATGATTCAGGAATAATAAATTCATCAGTAAAATAAACTATGGACCTCACAGAAAATGGAAAAGACGATGAAAAATTTGCTATATTCAAACACGACGATCTGTTTAGTGAAAGTCTTCCACTAATGAAAGAAATAAGACGCCAGGGAAAGCTCTGTGATGTTACGCTCAAGGTGAGTCAAAAAATTCCGAAGAACAAGAAAGCGAAGAACGAAATCGATCACATTATCCCTCAGGTTGAAGATCAGTCGTTTTCTGCCCATAGAATAGTCCTAGCCGGAGCGATTCCATATTTCTATGCCATGTTCACAAACAATATGGCCGAAAGCAGAATTAAGGAGATTACTATGAAAGAAATAGAGCCATGGTATGATTAATTTTTTGAATAAATAACTATTAATTCCTCTTTATTGTGCTTACAGTGCACTGGAGATTCTTATCAACTTTGCATACAGTGGCACTGTTCGAATAGATAATCAAAACGTGCAAAGTTTAATGGTGGGCGCTTCATTCCTTCAGCTGAACAAAGTGCGGGATGCTTGCGCAGATTTTCTGATCTCTAGGTCTGTAATTATATCTGTGGCTGAAAGTTTCTATTTGCAAAAGCTATTTTCGATTAAGATTCAACCCACATAATGTTTTGGGAATTCGCCAATTTGCCGACTCACTAGCCTGCACCCATTTGGTGGAATCAGCAGACAAATACATAAACCATTACTTCTCCAAGGTGTCGGATTCAGAAGAATTCCTTGCTCTCAACTATGATGAACTAATTGATCTCATTCGTCGTGATGAATTGAATGTCCCCACAGAAGAAAACATTTTCGAGGCTTCTATGCGTTGGGTAAAGTTCAACGAAGACAAGCGATCGGTTATCTTTCCGCAGGTTCTGTCTAGAGTGCGTTTGCCATTATTGTCACCGCAATTTCTTGCCGATCGCGTTGCACGCGAAGAAATGATAAGAACATCACACCAGTGTAGAGATTTACTAGATGAGGCAAAGGACTTTCATCTTATGCCAGAGCGAAGGGGACTGCTTCAGAGTTTTAGGTTAGCTTTCTTTTAAATCTGTTAAAAATGAGAGAGACATTTTTTGGATTTTATTCCAGGACGCGCTATCGCTGTTCAGATTATTTGATTGGGCAGATTTTCGCAGTGGGTGGACTGACCAACAATGGAGAATCGGTTAGTACTGTGGAGATTTACGATCCTGTTACGAAAAAATGGAAAATGGGCGAACAGATGTCTATGATGAGGTATGTTTGTAATTTTCAAAAAATGTAAAGCTCCGTTGTCTCAGTCTGATTAAAAGTATATTTTAAAAATCTAATTAGGTCCAGAGTTGGTGTTGCAGTTATTTGGGGAAAACTGTATGCATTCGGCGGATTTAATGGCACTGAACGTCTGTCGACCGTCGAAGTTTATGATCCTAAACAAAACAAATGGTCTCAAGGACGAGCAATGCTCTGCAAACGAAGGTTAGTATTCTAGTGTGGTAGATTCGAGGGGCCTTTTGACTGTAAAGGGTAAAGCAGATTGAATTCGAACCCATTTTAATGTTGCTTGCAACGATTTTTCTTAAAGTCCAATGACTTGGCCCGCTCCCCTTACCCTTATCGTTATAATTTGTATACCTTCAGTGCTGTTGGAGTTGCCGCTTTAGATGACAGCGTTTACGTTTGCGGTGGTTATGATGGCGTTACATCGTTGAACACTGTCGAGTGTTACAGTCCCAAAACAGATGCTTGGAAAACCGTAAGAATTTGCTAAATGATCTATAATACCATCATACCGCAACTACTCCCTTTTAGGTCGCTCCAATGATGAAATATCGTTCAGCAGGAGGTGTCGCATCTCTGGGAGGATTTATTTACGCTCTAGGCGGTCACGATGGTCTGTCGATTTTCGATTCTGTCGAACGTTACGACCCCGTTAAAGATGTCTGGATAAAAATGAAATCAATGCTGAATAGGCGTTGTCGCCTGGGAGTCGCTACTCTGAATGGACAGCTATATGCTTGCGGTGGATATGATGGCAACTCGTTCCTTCGCTCGGTAGAAGTGTACGACCCAAACACAGACACATGGAAGCTGGTAACTTCAATGCACTGCAAGCGAAGTCGTGTTGCTCTCGTCTCCAATATGGGAAAGCTATGGGCTATTGGCGGTAGGTGTAACGATTTTCAAAATCATTGTCACAATTCAATAATCAATTTCCATTCTAGGATATGATGGGGAAGCAAATCTTTCATCCGTTGAAGCGTATGATCCGGCGACTGATGAATGGGTGTTTGTACCACCTATGAGTGCCCATAGTGGCGGTGTGGGAGTTGGGGTTATACGAATCCAGTAAAACAGAACGAAAGCACTTGGCTGGTCTTAGTTTGTAAAAATCATTCCGAAATTAAATTTCTGAAAAGAATTATATTATAGGTGGCGATTCTGAAGGAAGTTTGCCGAAAAGAATCTCTAGTTGTTAAGATGATTGAAAATTTGAAGTTATTATTGCTCTCTGTAAAAAATATATAACCGTACATATAAAGAATGCGTTGCTCCCATTATATTTAGCTTAAATGTAGTCGTTCACTCTGACGTTTTCTTTTATCAGCTATGTTGCGAACACTGTTTATTTGTGAGCAATGAAGTTTGAAATTAAATAGTGTTGTTCATAGATCGAAGATAATGTTTGGTTTTAAAAAAATTACTCTACACTCCTCGAGATCCAATTGGACCAGAAATTCATAGCTGTTTCGGATGATTTTTTTTTTCTTATTGAACTTTGGTCAGCTCCATTCCATTCGTTGAAGCAGTAGAAGAACAAACAAAGAAATGTGACTGGAAACTGATATATATCCAGAGCTTTGCGAAAGTGGCTGTTCCTGGACATAGTCTTTTGCGACCGAGGGTCCTAATACGTACTTATGCATTGCAGTAGGTATTATTATTTCACTGACCACACCCATTGTCCTGACCAATAGGAAAAGATTTAATGAAAAAAAGACGAGTAACCCGTTTAAAGGCAAAAAAAGTTCATATATTTTGATATATCAGTTATCTGTAAATGAATCGAACAGTATCAGATGGTTAGCAGAAGATTAGCATAGGCCAGACCTACGTTCAAAAAATAGGAATAGGTGGCGAATTCATCAACAAAGTGCAGAAACAGAAGAGTAACTAAGGAAATCGTTAATCATCAAGTTGAAAGGGCCGCCTTCTAGTCGTCGCTGGACGATATCAGCAGATTTGCAGCCAGATTCTCGTTTTTCTCGCATGCGAAATATGCTTGTAAGACAAGGTGTTCCGGGAAGCCCATCGCTTTTAGTCTTGAAATCGCCTCCCGATCTTGAGCAGTCATCTGAATGACGGCAGACACGGACTCACCGTCACCGGATGCGCCAGCTCTGGTTGTTCGCTCGGCTGTTGGTTCAGCTGATGCAACTGATTCTGCTACGGCTGCACGTACGCCTTCGCCTGTTGTCGTTGTTTGCCTGGTTGCAGTACTGGTATTATCTGAATCGTGTGGCTCATTCAGCATGTTCAAAAATGCGTCTTGGTTCTCTGAAATAAGCTGCAACAAAGCGGGGTTTGATTGTCCGATTTGTTGAAGAACAGCATTCAAAAGTTCCGGATTCTGATGGACGAGCTCTCGCATTTGCAGAAATTGTGGCTGGTTCCTGAGAAACTCCAACGAATCTTCTCCAACAGAGCTCTCATTGCCAGTAGTTGATCGCTGAGAGGCTGCGGCAGCGGCCCTGACTTCTGGGTTAGCTGCTGTGCTCAACTCACTGTCGACTAAGGCGTCGTCCGGTATTCCGCTGAGCAAGTATTCAACTGCTCGATCTGGATTGTTAAAGCTAGCTGCCAATGCTGCCTCTGTCATTTCCCTGGTGTAACCCATCTGCATTATCGAATCGACCATTCGATTATATTCGTCGCCCATCAAAAGAGTTGATTCAGCGGCGGCCTGTACCAATGCGGGAGCTCTGGCGCTGCTCTCGGTTGCGACGGCAGCTGTAGTTGTTACAGCAGCTGCTGCAGTTGGGGTTTTTTGAGGACTTGCGGTGACTTTTGTCTCAGACTTACTAGGAGCGGCCGCTTCTAATTTCTTCTGCGGCGATGCAGGTTCATTGGTGCCTGTTTTAGTTTCAACCTTTGAACTTGCGGCCGGCTCGTCGGCTTTCTTAACCCCAAAGTCACGTTTCAAGATCACAACAATAAATTTCTTTTCGTCCACATTATACGATGCGACAGTTCGCTCATCGTCTAGTATGACGCCAGCGTAGATGAGTTTTTGCTTTTCGACTATATATTCGCTGCCACGGTCTGTGAATATTTTCTCCTTCAATTCCTTAACCGATTTCTCTGCATCGAAATCGATTGTGAACGTTTGTTGCTGTAGATTCTTCACGGTAATGATCATTTTTTTCTTGGTTCTTCTTTTTTTGTTCTATTCTGAATTTTATTATAGCTTAAAGCATATAAAAAACAACCGAAAACTTCTTTGTTTCTGCGTTTATAACTTAAATGTGTTCTTCGAAATATAAATTTGTCCTCTCTTTGTTTTAATGGCACTTATTTTGGGGTGATTTTCCTTTAATAAAATGCAGGAAATTTCGAAGTGAACAAATCCGATTAATTCAACGTTTGACAGTTGTGCAGAGTTGGCTGTTGGAAGCGTTTGGAAAACGAAGGCAACGTTCAGATGGTTCAGGTAGTTAGTGCCGTCATTAGTTCGACCATTCGATGCGAGTTAATACATTTCAAAGCATAACAGTTCTTTAAAATGCGAATGGAATTTTATTGGAGCAGCCTGCACAATGCTGAATTGATTTCCATTGAAAGCATTCACAAATATTGCACATATGCGCAATATCTCGTAAGTGCATATTTTGACAGTTGTAATGCGACCAGAGGCTGCTGTACCGGCTGTACTATGCACTGGGCTAAACGCTTAGTCATTTTGCATGAGTACGTCGCATTCATTTTTTTTTTAAATCGATTCCGATTGGTCTGAAAACCCAATTTGTTTTTCGCCATTTCGCTTCTAGTTCAGTCAACTTAGGCCAAGAGATATGTTCAATGAGTGAGTCCGGTTTTGTACACTTTAAAATTTAATGAACGTTATAATGAACCACCATCGTTTTAAGGTATTTCATCACTGAATTTATTTTTAAATGTTTATTGACAGGTTTTATGAGTAATCATATACATATGTGTAGATGATTGGTTATTAAATGCAGTAGTGTGGGTGCGTTAATTTTTGTTAAAATACAATAGTTTTAGATGGATGAAGAATTTTAGATTATTAGCAGAACCAATTGACCCATCTATTTAAAATGTGTTTCTGCTGGTTTTTTATTTTTATTCTTGTGAGACGTGAATATTTGAAAATTAAATTTTGCAATAAAAAAAAACATTAAAATATCGGGCTGTTTTTTACTTTAATTTTTTATATAAAAAAAAACTGAATATCTAGGTAAATTAAAAACAAGCTTACCTCGAGTGTTCGATGCGAATATCAAACAAAGAAAAGCGTGCGATTCACAAAACCAACATGAAAGACCTAAATTCGAACACAAAAAATAAGTTATATGCCAATACAAAGAAGTTTTGGAGAAGCGATGTGCAAATTTACGGAGGAAGTCAACCAATATCTTAATGATGGGGCACAAATTAGGCGTTTTTCGATTTTTCCCCAATACCCATATGAACTTTTCCTTGGGTGGGAGGTAATATTACTACAATTGACAATAACTGTCATGCTATCCATATAAGAGATTGACAGTAACTGTCATGCAGCCATTTAAGAGATGCACACAAAGCATAATATTGAGAATAAAAACAGCCAAAATAAGATTTATTTGTATTGTAGCTAAGAGTTGTTCGCAGAGGTCGTATGATGTCATTCTTAACTTCTTAACATAACATTCTTAACTAATGTCATTCAAGTATCATTTTTTCTAAAACATGTCGACCTCTGTAAGTTCCTTTGTACTCGTTCCTTAAACTAAAATAAGCCCAAACTTTTTCATGGAAACTATACATATACTCAGCAAACCCAGGCGTTCCGAATTTGGTTGGCGTCGAGTTACTAAAGCAATCCCTGGCGATTAATAATTCGTGTTTAATATGGTTGACGGCGAATACCGATGGAGAAACCTTTGACAATGCAAAAGATTTGTTTCATTCTTTATCGCAGTAATATTGTTTGTTTTATAATTTATTATTCATTAGCAAGAAATAAAATTTAACATCAGCTACCTACTCGTTTACACACTCGTCTACTGTACGCGTCATTTTTAAATGCTTTAAATCAACATATTTCCAATATCCTACTCTGAATTTCCATGAAGAGCAAGGGAAGCCAGTAAGCACTTCGGGCACCCAGTTACAAATGAATCTAATTAAACAGTAATTAATCTACTTCCACCTCAATCTATATTAAAAATTGCCACAATTCCTGGGTATCAGATGTTTACCACATCAAGTGCGAACATTTTAATTAAATCATCGAGTGCAAGTGCAAATAAAAGCGCATCCAATATTTGACTACAAAAAGTGAACAATCCCTATAACTCAGCAGACGCACTATGTTCGCAGGTGCTCTGCAAAAGCCCTGCACGAACACAAAGCACTCAACAGGTATTGGGTGCATTTTTCAGTTTATTCAACGGATTGATTGCGTTTGCCATTGAAGTAAACACCATCCGTTGGGGCGGGGACGTGACACAGCCCTGTGAAACTCTATTGTATCGACAGAATCGAATTTACAGTGAAAACTGAAAACAAACATTGCCTGGCCACGTTGCGGGTGTTTTAAATTCAGCCAAATTACCGTTATTAATTAGGACTTAGTACCTATGCATACATGCTATGTGTAATGTAATGATATTCTGACTGTAACAAATGAGACTGAGGTTTACGTGTCGGTTCAAAATTAGATGCTGCGGAATTTTTTTTTTTTATTATTTACTCAAAACCGATGCTCGCGATTTCAAATATTTTCCTTCGGCTAATCAATCAATTATTGAGATTGCGTGTAGGGTGTATATGAATAGTCATCACTTTCATTAAGGAATTGACTTTTTTTTTTTAAATAAAATGCAAGCTATTGACTCAAACTCAAAAAAAAATTGTATTGGCTTAAATTACTATCAAAACATTTATGAATGGAATTCGACTTTGTTCATATGTCCACCACGGGAACGTATTCTCGATGACTCGGCCGTACATTTCGACCGATACGGGCGCTATTTCTCGTTCAATATTGGCTATAAACTCCTTTTACGTCGCCGGCTTGTAGGCAGAGACCAATAATTTTATGTAGTCCCATACAAAAAATTCTAGAGGCGTTAAATCACACGATCTCGGGTCCGTTTCGCGAGATGACACGTTCACCGAACTGAGACTTCAATAGCTCGATTGTTGCACCCGCTGTGTGGCTTGTGGCACCGTCTTGTTGGAACCACATATCACTGATGTCCAATTCATACAATTGCTTAAAGAAATAACGTCCCAACATGTCTCTGTAGTGAATACCATTTGCCGTAAGGTGACGGTCATTTTACATAGTTGGCGCAACAGGTTCGTAGACCTTATTCATTTTCATCGACAAAAAAAACGGCCCAATGACACCACCGGCATGAAAACCTCACCAAACAGTGACTTCTTGCGGATGGAGTGCTGTTTCATGAAGCACATGAGGGTTCTCACCTGTGTAAAGCATATTTTGGTTATTGACAAAGCCGTTTAACCAAAAATGCGCTTCATCGCTGAAGATGATTTTGCGATGAAAATTGGAGCTCACGCTCTTGAAGTTGCGACCACCGACTAGTAAATTTCAATTATTTGTAAACGTTGTTCCTTCGTGTACTTCACCATGATGAAAATTATGATTTTACTAAATATTTTGACATTGACAGTTCGGTAATCGGTTAAAGGGTGCGTTCAGACTGAAAGTTTGAAGCTGTCAAGTCGCTAATGAAAGACTCTTTATAATATAATACAAACAGAAATAAGGCAGAGGCAAACGTGTTCTAAACATGCATTTGAGACGAATTAATTTCTGCTACTGTTTGGAGCGAAGAGTTACTGTAAACGAAGCAACTCCGACTTCTCATAGATTAGAAGAGTACTTGATTTGGAGACATAATTATTCGCATTCCCTAAAACCATTATTTTGCAAAAAAATAATAATAACATGGACATGGCATGTACATCGCCTGAATACGAGTATATAGCGATTGTGTCAGAACAGTTCAAGGCCTACTCCCATATTCAATTGCCACTTAAATTCGGTAACCTTAAAAAAGTCGATTTCCAAGTATCGTTTCCTTTTTTCGGAAAAAATAATGTCCTTGTTAGGTAGTAAATGCACTGGCGAGGTGTAAAAAGTACGCGTACGCTAAATGTATTTCTATTTCAATCACAGTATAATCACCCGCATTCAGTTCGTGCTGCTCAGAGTAAATTTCAGATATTATCTATAGTATCTATATTATTACCGAGAATATGTATACCCCCAACAGGCATGACTCGAATATCGCTGCGTGGAACTCCGCACATACACGAATATATCGAAGTATCTAATAAAATGCAACCGTCCGCGATAACCCAGACCGACAAATCTAATATTAGGCCAAAGCGCTGCGATAGCACGCATGATTAAAATATTTCCCACTCTCATAAAAGTAATTTAATTAACATTTAGATTAGTCTGAATTGGAGTCCCACATTATTGGACGGTGCAGTGAATCAATTCCCTGAATGGAACACCAGTGATTTAATTATCGGTACCATAAAACGAAATCGACGCACTCATCACACGATAAATAGAATTTGAACATGCATCACATCCGCCTTCAATGAATGCCGCAGCACACAATTTTCCAACCGACCAATAGGATGATTGCCAATGAAAGTACATCCTTCTTGCCTACATATGCCAAAAGAAGTAAATGATAACAACAGCAATTATGTGGGCGATGAAAAGCTTTGATTACCGTACCCACCACTATCCATAGCCCACACATAAAGGTGTCCCTGTCGCCAGATGGCATACTCGGATGTATTTTTATAACAGTTTAAGCTGTAGTCCTTAGGGCAAAGCAATTACAGAGATACTTAGCCAAGTAGATCTTAAGAGCTTTCAATATTTAAAAACGGTATGGTCGTCTTTGCTGCCAAAACTATAGCAGTGGCATGATACTATGATGATGGGGTAGTCGTTTTAATGACAGTTCCTCGTCAACGCATTTACATAGCAAACTTGAGATTGGTATTTCGTCGGAACTAACAGGGATAATACAGCTCCAGGCAACATGTGCATCTCGCATATACGGTGTACACTCGCGAAGCCAATAAAAATTATGGAAATGCTGTGCTGGCTCTAATTTGCATATAAATTATTGTTAACAAAATAGGAAGGATTTCTTTGAACTTTTTGCATAGCTAATTTCTCAACTCTTTGGCGTTCTTTGTAACGAACCCGAGCCAGGACTTGTACGGAAGGATTTTGTTTAAAGGTCAAGGGTGAAAGGGAAAGAAATATTCAAGGCGGTATGGCCGAATCAGAAATAAGAGCATATGCAATACATAGGTAAGTAATAAAATTTGTTCGAATTAGGTGAGGTGGCTGAAAATTCCCAGAGGCCGACCGAATAGCCATCCGTTACTGAGTTGAATATTTGGTATTATGAGCATCCCACTCACGAGTTGTTATGCATTGTTACAGTACAACATTTTATAAAGCTAGATTTTTGTTGAATGTCTCCAAGTCATTGGACCAGCAAAACTTGGAATCATACACAGGAAGCAAATTCATTCATTCAGTGCTGTTTCTTAGTTCAGCTTGTAGTGTTTGGAGCTACTGAATATACTTCCATTTATATATTTATAAAGATGGGCACACTTCCTGGAATGACGAAAATTTCAAAAGGTTAAAGTGATTAATAAAATACCAACCGTCCGTTGCCTGATGATTATTATATCATTTATTACTCCAAGAAATTTCAAGTTAAAACAAATTCAGCAAAGCTACGAGCATATGTCTGGTTTGACTATTAATGTGGTATTCGATTGGGATTCGCTCTCAGATTTCAGATTTCTGTGTCTAATCGAACATAAAAACGTCACTTGTCGATATTGATATTTGTGGGATTGGAATATGTGTAGCCTTCGACACTTTTCTATGCGTTCTGCATTCAATGGTTAAATTATATATTAAAAAATTCTAAATTTGCGCCCAGATTTATTTGTTAACATTTGTACATAAATAATTAACAAAAATAGATCCACCCGATGCGAAACCGTAAGCAAACTCCATTAGTTGTCAAACTCAAACGCACTTGTATTGGTAAATCGTGAGGAACAACGATAAAAAATCTAGATTCGCAAAAGTGATCTGAAATCGGAAAAGGATTGCTTTTTTTCGTACCAAACGAACATAAAAAGTGTCCTAAGGCAAAAAGAGAATGCTCTGTGAGTGCCCAATCGAATACCACAACAACTTCGCATTGTAAGGTCGGCCGCACATTGGATACGAATTTTTATCATACGCAAAGTATAAATACTGGTACTACGAATTGAGTTCGCACACTGAATACGAATTGAATTGAATATACACACGTACGACTAACTCGCAGCTAGTGTTCGCACTATCCCATAGTACTACTTGGAAGGTTCGGGATCGTGGCGGCGTGTTCGCAAGAGTGAAATTCGTACGAAAATTATTGCAGTATCAGGCCGGCTTAAGAAAAAAGAAATCTGGCTAAGAAAAGCTTTGTCAACTTTATGCTAAAGCAGTCACTGCCTTTGGTGAAAGTTTCCACGCCATCCTCAACTGTCTAGGTTTATATAGAAGACTGTAGCGCTTAAGGCAAACAATTGAATACAATTCTTCCTTCCAAACCAACCGGTGAAGCTGCGAATGTTTGTAATGCTATGGAAACTAATGCCTACAATCATCAATTCTAACCAGATTGCAGAAGTGCTAGAACTAGAATTCTACAGAATAGATGAATGGGCCGCTTAGTTTTTGTTATCTTAAAAGGTTAAAAGCACATAAACCTCGGTTATATTTGTGAATGTTTGATGCTATTGCATAGCGTAAAAAATGACTTTCGGTAAAAAATAGAAACATATATTGAAAGCTTCGCCATCTCTTCTTTAGCCATCCTCAAAAAATACCTAACCAATAAAAATGTTTTAAAAGGAAAGCACACGACAACACAATGAATTTATAGCCATTCCACAGAGCATTCGTTTTATTTAAAATTTCAGTCCTCATCCAAACATATAACCTACATCCATCCTTCACATTCAACAGGTGTCCTGCGAATGTATCATTAGCGAGCACCTCACTGGGGAGGAGAAACGTATCTTCAATGAAAAGCCCAATGATAAGTGTATTCGACATTGCGCAAGACACAGCTCATTCATTGCTTCTATTACTATATGTTGCTCCTGCTGGCTACAAAGCACTAAAACAAAAACCAAGTGCTACCAAAAAAAAAAGAACACATTTCTCAAACTGAACTGCAATCCGTTGGATATTTAACTTCTGTCCGTTGTCCTCTGACAGTCAGTTGTTGCATTGTAACCGGCAAATAAACATCTCAAATAACTCGGAGAATAAGGATCCAAAAAAACTGTTGCGTATACATTTTAAATTAAGTCGGTAGTTTTAACATTTATTTGGCAGTTCAACTAAATAAAACAAGAAATAAAAAAATCTAAAATTGAATTAAAAATAGTTTTAAGAATAAAAACGAAATTTATTTGTTTTAAAAAATATCCTTGCAAGTGAGTGAAGTTATAAAAGTTGAACTAACAATTATTTTTAAGTGTTAATACATTTTAAGAGGTGAGTGATTTTATTTAACTTCTAGTTTGGCTTTATGTATCTTTAGGTAACGAAAAAGAAGAAAATGAATCATTACTGGTTTTATCATAGGGTATATCAGGAAGTTTTTTTCAAGATTTTTGCGCAATACTTTTTATTATTAAATAAATCCAGAAAGGAAAACTCAGGATATGTATGAACGAGCACAATTTCGTTTGAATTTAATTTTCAAAAAAAATTTCAACAGTTTTTTTGACTAACCGACAAATCTAGTTAAGAATTTCTCGACTGAGTACTCTGTTGGCACTTCAATGTTACCTATACCTGACTTAGTAAAAGTGACATCAACAGTTAGTCTTTGTGACATCCAATTTAGTCTTTGTGTTCAGGTGAATTCTAGGCCAGCAAAACTAGATTTTTAAATGAGCCCAATTCCGCATTTAAAAAGAAAAATCCTGCTACAAATATGAACTATTATAATTTAGAGATACCCATAGATAGAAAGGACAATTCTTCTTTGAAAGTCATCGTCGATTTTGTCAAATTTTTCGAGGTAAAAATACTGTACTTGCAACATAAGATAAATGGTGTTCCGACACTGGACCCAATAAGTATAGTCTGGTATACCGACGGGACAAAAATGGAACCCTGAGTCAGAACTGGCGTCTTTGGGCCTCATACTAAAGTATCGATACCTATGGGAATGGGTCGAGCGGAAATCCATACTATAATATATAGCAGGGCAGCTTTGGAAGCGCCCAGCGTCCAATACAATGGGCTCTAAAACAGCAAAGTGCTGTCACGATGCCATGCAATCAAGCCAAACACACAAGGTCAAACTCGGTTGAGTACCTGGCCATCAAGGTATTGCAGGCAACGAACATTCGGACAAGCTGGCTAGAGCTGGCTCAGAATCCGCGCTCCTTGGGCTAGAACTCTTCTGTAGAGTCAAATGCGTTCCTTTGAAATGGGAACAACAACCAGCGTGAAAATGTCCCTGGTCTGAGACAATCCAAAATATTAATTAAGCCTTATTTTCAATTTCAGATCATCGGTAAAACGTAGCTGTTTTCCTTTAAGAAGGTAATAAAGCATATGCTTCATAAGAATCTTGTTTTTTTTTGTAGAATGTAGCTGGCTTCTATACGATTCACTATCCCACGTCAATTATACCTCAAATTGGGCTTATAAATATTCCTAAGGTTGGGCGTTTTCCCTATAAAAGCAAAACAAGTGCTGCTAATTATTACTCCTTATAAACTTCCCAGTAATAATGTTCTATTTAATTTCTCGAGAAGCATGTATCACAGAACTTTCCAGAATGATTTGTTTGTTTAAAGGCGAGAAAATAACTTAATTAGTTAACATCTATTGTTTTTTTTACCGCCTTTGCTAGTGTATAAATCAAATAATTCCACTTTGGGCTTGCTTTTGCTACATTTAGCTGACCGACGTAGGTAAAATTGTGCGCCTAATTTATATTCAGAAGTTGTTTGCGTGGGGCAAAGCTCAGTTTGTTGGCTTCATTACATACTTACTTGGTGTGGTCCATTTATTCACGAAACTATCCCTTTTTCCTCAATCCAGTAACTCGCACTGACTATTTGTGTTATGCTATTGGGAAATGTATTTTCCCAATTGAATCTTATTTCCGTCTTGCAAAACCAAAGGCCGGCACTGGCCAAGACATTGGACCTGAGCTATTCTCAGAAGTTGTAATTCCTAAGGAATCCCCCCCATTCTGTTTGTTGTCAATATACGACGGGAGTGTATGGTTAACTTAATTGCAAGGACAACACAAAGTTTTGTTTATAACCGGAAAATACGTTTTATTAGAGGGATTAGTTAAAGTTACTTAAGTAAGTTAATACAGTCCGTGGTGAACAACGGCCTTAAAGAGCAAAATATTATTCTAGTTGCCTACTAACTTATTATGCATTCGAGTGAAGTTGTAACAACATTATATACATAAGCATTTATTAAAGCTAACAAAATGCAAATTATTCCCAATTCATGCACTTCTGGCGGATGGTTTTCCTTGCAATTTATATTTTGAGGTTAAGTCTGATGGAGTTCCTTTATTCGCGTTAATTAAAGTTTGATAATTCACGGGAAATTTTTGTTAAGGGTGAATTAGCATTATGTGTAAATATGGCGTTTTTCATTGAAGATCCCAGAGAATTTCCCCGAAATTCATAATTGCTCTCTTCAACGGAATTGAGGAAGAGCACTTTTGTAATATATTTTCGGATCACATAGCGCAAAATTTGTTTCTAATGACACAACAAACATTTCAATTTGACATTTTGCTAGTATGTGTTGATGAGTTCAGGGCAATTCTTTTAAAATATTTAAGACACTTCTGTCGTGTCAAGAATTTACCTCGAAGTGCACTTTCTTTCCAATGAAACATAGAAAACATAGAAAGAGCACTTCTGGATTTGCTCGAAAACCTCGAAAGCCTGGGTCAGATTCTCTTAAAACGTTTTCGTGTGCACGAGTGATTTGCTCTTAGTTGCAGAAGTAAATCATTCGTGCACACGAAAACGTTTAAGCGTTTCGGGGTTACAGAAGGCCGACCCTGGGATATATCAAGAACAACTTCCTTCATAGAGGCTTACTGTCAGAATACTCTTTTCGCACCGGTCCGTCTCCTATCGCACAAACTAACAAACTGGAATTGATATTCAAATATTGTTTTCAAATGTTTACAACTTAAGCCCGTATGACACTACATTTTTTCCTCATTTTTATAATGGTGAAAAGTCAGCGGTGTGTAAAAGAGACTACAAGTGTATTACGAAAGTGGTAGCAATTGTTTGCAAAGCAACAGCAAATTTTCAATCGAATTTATTTTTAAATAATCGTGAAATGTTAAAATGAGAGCCTCCAGCAGCTGATAAATGTGATTTGAATACATTTTTAATGCATTTTTGTATGTTTCTACATTAATAAAGTTGGTGTGTACGCACTCACTCCTATCGGGAATTTTCGTCCAAATTTTTCGTACTGCTCTGGTTTCATTTTAAAAGCAGCAAAAAAAATGTATTGTCATACGGGCTTTAGGGTCAGATCACACATTTATTGCCTGATACTCATAAATATCTACTAGATGGCACAGTGTAATCTTTTGTTATTATAGATTTTATCCATCAGAAAATGTCCGCCCTAGTCATTCGAAAGGTTCATTCACAGATTTTTTTACTAGGTCGATGTCGCTGTACAGCTCATAGCTTGTCTTCTTTAAAACACACTAACGCAAACAGGACCAATAACCTCATGAAGCCTTTTTTGCTCTCGAAACGAAAAGGAATTCGTTCATCCGCATTTGAAAGTGTACTTGAAGGGCTCTAGAGCCAGACCGTTGCAGAGTTCTGAAAAGTCGCAAGAAAAAGGGCCAATGAAAAAAAATATTACCACTTCTGAAGCTATTCTGAAAATTTCGAGTTTTTTAACAATCACAAACTCTCAGACACTTTAATAGTGCTGTAATAGGCAACTGCGTTGCATTTTAAAGGCTTTTATTTGGAAATAACAGCGCCTTTTCCAACCAAAAGTAGGGCTAAAATAGCAAAAAATTGCTGCAGACTCTCGAAAAAAGCGCCAAATTTGCAACTCTAGCCGCAAAATGGTTACGCTGTCTAGAAAGGTGCGGAAATTATTAAGTCCTTATACAGAGTCACCTCAGTTGTTTAGGAGAGAGCTTTATCTACTCTAAGCTCACCTTCATAACCTATAAAAGTAGATTGACAAGAGGTATATCGTTCGATTTTAGATAATAAGTTTTCATTTATATGACAACAGAATCAAGATATACAGAGGCCATTTTTGCTCAAAGTTATTGCTGTCTACATATTTGGATTTCTGTTCGATTCATCGATGTAAACTTTGTTTTTCCCCCTTAACCATTTTAGCTGCATTTCAACCAATTATGGCAACAAAACTGTATATAAAATAGGCAAAGAAGCAAAATTTCGTTTTCTCTCACTTGTGCCACGTGGCACTACCCTAAGGCTAACTACAGAGCTACCTTGTCGTAAGCATGCGACAACCTGTTGATTGAATAAATTGGCGACTAATGCCAATAAGCAGGCGAACTATTTTCTCGGCACGTAAACTGTGCCAACGAGAGCTTTTCAGCGCACCTAAGAATGCATCTGTATCAACAAGACTCATGGAGAAAGTGTGGAACAAGTGTAATCAAATTGAGTCCGTTTGAGAGGGATTCGCAGGGTTAAATAATCAGATTTTACAATTAAATTTGTGGCAGAAAAGAAAAAAGAGAAAAACCGATTATAAGCGAAAACTTTTCACCCAACGACAGGTAGGTATATTAAAATCTTTTGAGCAGTCAGACCGACTTTCTAATAATCCCCGCAGGACTTCCGTTAGAGGTTCTTTACAGCGGGTTTTCCATGGATTGGAAGAACGTTTATTATAACTTAAATATTCCGAGCAATAGTAATCTATGTGTTTGCTGTGCCTATTAAAATCATTTACAAAGTATTCGTGTCTTTCTTCGTATGGAAATTTGTATTTCAAATGTCAAGGACATAAGGATGGCTCTCGTGGTTACACTTAAATGTGCATATTTTAGACACATAATTATGTACTACGACCAGGAAACGTGTAAATGAGAAGACTAAAGAGTTTTCCATGTCTTTCATATGGCGGTGAAGATTGAAGCACCCACGTGGGAGCGATAGCAGACCTTATGTGAAACCTTTGCATTCTAATAGAGTTCCAACTGATGAAACATTCATTCTTGGAAAATGTACACAAAAGTCCTTTTTGACCAAACACCTGTTTAGGAATTAAAGATGATTCCATGGGTGTAGGGGTTAAATAGATACAAAAGTTTGTAGCTTAAATTTTGGTAAAACAGCGGACACATGTCTTTCGTGCGAAGGAAATAAATTAGTCCCTTGAGATGGATGCTTGTGCTGATGGTGTGATGCTTAAAGTTCCCTGGTTTAATTACCTAAGCCGTAAACTTCTTCTAAATTGGCTTCTGTGGAAGACTCATGGCTTTCGTTCTCTAAATTTAAAGTCGAAATAGAGGGTGACCGAACAAATTTAAATAAAACAACAACGGTGTGAGATATAAAATTGGTTCTGGCTTCATTTTTAAGCTGCATTCATCCCGTTATGTGTGCGATAACACGGAATTTAAATGGCCACCTCGGCTTCGCTGGCAGTTCTTCAAGCGCTCGGTGGAAATTTTGATGGCACGGCCCAGTATGTAAAGCGTTATCCCAGCAAACAGTTAACCTTTGTGGATGCACTGATGCTCACTCGAACACTTTTGGATTGTGTTCGCTTCAATAATGGTAATTTCAAAATATTTTCTTACAATTACCGCACGTTCGGCAAGCGTGAAACGATGCAATGGCAAACTTTACTGAATATTTTGACAGCTGGAACTGTAACTTTGACACCACATGGAAAAGTATCATTAATACAAACGACCTTCATTAAGAGGGTAACATATCATAAATATTCTTAAGCTTGGTAATTATTTCAACTGAAAGAACACCAAGCACCAGCTGAGTTTGTTGATACACATTAACTTAACACTTTATTTTATTCTTATTAGTTATTAAAGTGTAATGTTTGGGGCGTCTATTATTGTTCATTGCTAGATTTCCTGTCGTTGGTTTTAATAACAGCAGTTAATAAAAAATAATCTTAAGCTGGAAGCAATTGTAGCAATGTTTCTTGGGTCAAAGTAATGCCCAAGTTATTCCATTTAAATCTTCAAAGCGACAGAACTGGACAGTGCACATTACATTACTCCGCTCGATTTAATTTCAATTCTACGAAATGACACCGTCACAGCACAAGCTTTCGACAAACTTTTCGAGTTGATTTCAATTTTAAAACTGTAGTCGAAAAATATTTGTGTAGCTTTCGGAAAGGACCACATATTATCTTCTGTCATCCGGATTAACGGTCAATTGAGGGCCAAACTATGCACGTTTGTTTTCTTTGGCATTTTTGCGGTAGCTATATGGAAGTGCGTGTTGTAAAATCCCACCCGTCATCTTCAGTTTCAGTTGAGCTATCAGTTAAGCTTTCAGTTGAACTGATGTCTAAATGCAAAAATGTAATCATTTAACTGCAACGAAACGAAAACTGAAACTGATGGAATTCCCATAAATTGTCAGTTCAATTATCAGTGAAACTGATGTGTAAATACGTTTTAGTTCGGTTGTATTATTAATTTCACTTGGCAGTGGGGACGTTCAAGTATCTAGTTTAGTAAGTCTGACAGCTGTCTGAATAGATGTATATCGGTTTTGATTGGCTGAAATCGGTCATATGAATGTAGAAAAACTGTACTATTCAAAAATACGAACTGATTTTTATAAAGGTTATCTTGGTATAGGGACCCAATTGATATTTTGTCCAATGGCCTTTTGGCCAAAGTGTGGGCTAAATATCTGAATTTTCTTTCCATTTTCCAATCAAAACTCTCACCGAAGTCATGTACAAGGTGGCGCAAAAATAACCTTCCGATGTTTTTTGGCTGTAATTTAAAAAAAAAATGAAAAACTTTGATTCTTCTTGTGGATTATTTTTATTTGGTCTTTTAATTTTTTTTACATCAAGACGAGAATATGATGTCATGTAAATAGCCGCCGCCACAGTTGATTGTCATTTGAGCCCTTTTTATGGCATTTTCCATTCCTTTGGCCAAAACTTCCAGCGATAGGTCCTCACATTCTTGACGGATTTTGTCTTTAAGAGCTGCAAGAGTCTGAGGCTTGTTGACATAAACCCGCGACTTCAAAAAGCCCCACAAAAAGACGTCTGGAGCGGTCAAATCAGGCGATCTTGCTGGCCAGTGCAAATCGCCAATCGCCAAAACGGGAGATTAGGCGCCCGGGAAATGCATCCTTCAGCATATCGGTTGTGGCACGTGCAGTGTGTGCCGTTGCACCGTCCTGTTGGAACCACATGTTTTCCAATTCCAATTCATCAGGTTGCGGCAAAAAGAACTCGTTGATCAATGCTCTGTAGCGCTCACCATTCACAGTAACCGTTTGGCCCGCGACGTCTTCGAAGAAAAAAGGTCCGATGACTCCTCCAGCGAAAACAGCACACCATACATACTCCGGGGTCTGCCACGCCTGGCAGCATCTCGTGTTGTGCCAGTCTCTTCGAGGCGAGCGGCTAAACGTCGCAGTGTTTCACCAGTAGGCGTTGGACGGCTAGGAAATCTGCGACGAAATTCACGTTGTGCCAAAGTCACCGACCGATTATTGCTCAAATAAATAGTCACCAATATTCCGCGTTCTGGAGCAGTGTAGCGTAACATTGTTTATTAACGTGTATTTCGCATGTGTTTACTACACAAATGTCAAAACAGAACTGACATTAGGGGCCAATCGCAAAATTTATAGCATTTTCTGATAGGAGGATTGCTTTTGCGCCACCTTGTACAAGTGTTTGCATTGCAAAATTATTACGAAATTACACATGCCCGCATATGTTCCCATTCCTATTCCACAAGTTCATTCATATGCTAGAGTGCACTTTACCTGCAGCCACCATCGCCATGATTGGCCTCAAGCGGGGTCGTTTCTGGAAAAGTTATTCACATAATGTCTTCTCAGAATGAAAATACATCCATATGCTGAGTTATGTGGAAAGAAAATTGCCCAAAACCCAAGACATCCCACATCGTATACAAAAACATTCAAATTCCCTCCGCCTAGAGTGATCCTATGGACCTTTTTCCATAAACGACACTTTGCTTTGGTGCGTGCGTCGGATTGGCATGGGACGACAAATCATGTGAATTCCTAATCACCGACCAGCATTATACTCGCACATATGTGAATCAAAGTGATGAAAGTCTATGGGAAAATGTCACAGAAGACGGCCGAATCCCATCCCAACAAAAAGTCCTAAGTATACATTAAAGAAAAATAAAGATTGTTGTTGTTGAGCTAATATGCTAATAAATAAAGGACCAGCCAGTAGCAACCGAGCAGCACAAAAGGCGAATTGGAAAAAGAGTTGTAACCGTCACCACCGCAATCGCAAATATCGCCTCCGGCGAAAGGCTCTGTTGCTTTCTTATTAATTTCGAATGTTTAATGTTCATGTTCATGGATTTATCTCACATATGGCCTTCGATTGGGATGATGATGTTGATGATGATGATACCCGAATGGGATATCTATTTGCTGTTTGAATTAATTAGGTGCGAATGCCCGTCGGGTGAAAGCCAAAAAATACTCGTAGTAACTGCTGATTTTATGGGTAAACTCTGAAATGGAGTCAACAATACAATTTAGAATCGCAGGCTTTGTGCGACTTGGCATCATGCCACTGAAAAAACTATTTTTGTAACTTTACCCAAACCTTTTACAGATACATTTAAATGGCCCAGAACTTTCTGCTGCTGGCAATCCTATGCACTTCATCATTTCTGTCCTGGGGCGTTAGCGGAGGCGAGGTTCACAATGAAAAAGCCAACAGTACCAGTTTAGCAGTTAGTATCCCATGAAACGTAAACTTCTCCTCTTAATTTTTGAAAATTTAGTCCAGAAAGACCAAACGTGCAATTGACTTGGACAGCGCAAACTTCTCCAACCAAAATGATCTCGGTCTCCACAGCTCGGCAGATACCAGTGAGTCGAATGAACTCCCTGCGAGAGATGACACTTCGGGGTAATTAAAAGACATGCAAATTTTTTTATAAATTCCCACTTACAAGAGATATTTCCATTTAAAGAACTCATCCCTTGTCAGTCGTCAAGAGAGCCCCGTCAGGTTTCACCGGCATGAGGGGTAAGAAGCAACAGGAATACACCGACCTCAGTCCCAATGATCTCGATTGGGGCCTTGATGACGACTTCCCCTACAACGATATTCGCAATAAAAAAGCACCATTGGGCTTCAACGGTGTCAGGGGCAAGAAAATGGACTATGAGGCTAGTCTACTGGATCAGCTGTTACGCCGGCTTTATGAAGAACGCAATGATCAACAGGAATCGTATAGGTCTCATGTCCCACTATATTTACGAGGCTATGAGGATTGGGAGAATTCACTTGAAAAACGAGCTCCAGTCGGATTCACCGGCATGCGAGGGAAGCGGCCCTTAGATCTGCCATTCGACGGTGGAAAGCGTAACCCAAATGCATTCTTTGGGGTTCGCGGTAAAAGGGACTTCAAACGATCCGCAATGGAACAATTTGTAAGTATGAACAATTAATTCGTGTTTTATTTTGTCACCGTAGCTTGAGAGTTTTAATTAGAAATTTCGTTATTTCGACATGCGCGGCAAGAAGCAGCCCAACTTTCTTGGCTTTCGTAATAAATTTGTTGGCGTTCGCGGAAAGAAGGACACGACTGCAGCGGCATTGCATGGACTCGAACCACAGCTGCTTGAAGTTCCAATCAGCAATTACAGATCATCGGCGAGATTTTTAGTTGAACCAGCCGAGTTTTTCACATTGAAGAGGACACCCAATGGTTTTGTGGGAATGCGTGGCAAACGACAAGTGAACACAGGTAATGGATTCTTTTGTCTTATTTTACAACAACTTCCTTCAAACTGTGTACCAAATTTTTGTCGAAAAATATTCAAAAATTAACCCGTCCTATTCTGACTATTGAAAGAACAAAAATGAACACAAAATGGTAGGTTTTAAAAAAAATATCTTCTTTATAAATAGGCGAAGGGAAAAAGTTCGGAACTACTTTTTTTGTTGGGAAGATTGTGCAAAGATGCAATGCTGTGTGTAGGCCAGGTCACTATAAGGGTACAATTTCTACCACTAGGCGAACTCTGTTATAAATGAATAGTGCACTCAACATGTTCAATAATATTTTTGTATGATTCGAGAGGTTCAACAGGTGTGCACCTACAATTTACACACAGTTCGCCAACACCCACATTGAACCGCAAAATAAATGTCTTCCCACGAATTTGTTTTCAAAAGTATAGGTGCTGGACATTTTGCAGTAAACTCTACACCACAGCTTTGTTAAACTACAAGTAAAAGAGTTCAGTGTTAATTCAAAACCTGCACTTTAATCATTTCCTTATTTTGTTAGAGAATTTTGCAATAGTAGATTTACAAATACAACCGCAATAAAATCAATTTGAAGGTTTTTCGGCCGACCTTGCGAACGTCACATTTCAAACATTCGAGTCGGAGAGTAATTGGGGACATGATCTAGTTCAGTAAATCTGACAGTTAGCTGACTTTATGTGTCTCAGTTTTGATTGGCATACACATGGAACTGTGGAGGGATAGCCGATATACTTCGTGACTGAGTACTAAGTTGACAGTCCGTATATGTGGATGACTTAAGAAACTTGACGTTACCAACTAATATAGTTTCTGCGTTCAAAGTAGGTGAATCTAGTCCCGACCAATCTAGTCGACTAAAGATAACTAGATTCTTGAACGTGCCCATTCACTCCGGTTGATACTCAAAAGCAGCTGATGCTAATTGAAACCAAGTTTCTTTCTACTTTTTCCAAAAATTTGAGGACATCACCGACTTCACAGAGGGAAAAAGACAACACTATTGTCACATAAAGTACGAAACGAAAGTGATGCCAAGTCTGGCCACAACTCCTACTTTACGCTGCAAGAAATACAGAAAAATACAGCCGTGCTTATAACAAATTTTAATCTCGACTTTAAATTTACGGAAGCTCACAATTTGCGAACTTTGTATGGAAAATATTGTAGTGAACTACTAAAACTAAGAATCGAAACTAAAAATGTTTATTGGTAAGGCCCAAGGAAACCAATAAACACAAGTGACAGTTCGATGATGAGCTCGATTTTCTCTTACGAATGCGCTTTTTCTTTGACCTGATATTTGTTTTTTACAACACGGAAACGAATGTATGCTTTTTCAATGTAGCAGAAACAGCAATTACAGTCCTCAATAAAAGCGATATAAATTTGTACAATCAGTTGGAACTGACAGTAGGTTAGTCGTTTGTTCTATGCACTTTCATTAAAGTAAATAACTGGCAATGACTGATCTCACGACCTATGTACCGGCATTCGTTGCATTCATTCTCCATGACAAATGAATTACGCCCGCAGTCTGTTAAAAGAATGCAAAAACCTATATAAGCAGTTCAACCACTCCACTCATATAAAAAAGGTTAACGAGCACTTCTCAGTCAAGTGGCACCTGAAAATCCTCAAAACTTAAATGTTTGCATGAGACTCATTTAAACTATATTCGGTTGCGGACTAACTGTGTTCTAGATGGCAAGGATAACTACCGCTTGGCTTTTGTGTTTAAAGTCCTTTTCCACTTCAATAAAAAGAAAAAAACATTCACATGCTACAACGTGAACGTACCTATTATATGAAAGTGTAAAACTGGGGAAGTGGGAAAGTTCAAAGCATTTTAAGTTGCATACGTTTATGTGTATACAGCCTGAAGAATCCTTTACATACGTAATGAGAACTAAGAGATCAATTTGTGTGTGTACTTTATTTTAGATTGAATGAATACTGCGTGGCCGTTTTCAAGGCAAATTGCTTCGTCAACAGCTACATGGACTGTCACGTTTTCTATCAATAATTTTTTTATGTGTTCTTTTAACCTGCCTAAGAACTCCGTTTATGTTATGAACAGTTCCTTGTGCTTTTTGGCCAATGCTTCACCATTAAAAAGAAAGAATATGCAGAAACGTACAGCGTAACCTCATAGGAACGATAGGGAACCGAGTTTAAATGAAACGACAAGCGTGAGGGATTAAAATTGATTCTGGTTTTATTTTGAAGCTACATTCATGACAACATTAATGGGAGCCTCGGCTTTGCTGACAGTTTTTTGCTGACTTTGTTCAATATGTAGGTATGGCGTTATTCCGGCAAACCGCACCAAACACTCAATTTTTGTGGTTGCATTGATGCTCGGTCGAACATTTTTGAATTGTGTTCACTCCAAAAACGAAAATATTGCCTGCTGACATAGCCGCTGAGCCCAAAATGGACCTCGTTCGTGAAGAATATTTGTTGTCCAAAATCCGGATCTCCGGCCAAATTATTCAGCGCCCAATTAGCAAACTCAATACGTTGTCTATGGTCGCCCGGCTTCAATTTTCGAGTTAAAAAAAAAAAATGTTTGAGTCAGCACAATCTATTATGGATGTTTCTATACCTTACTTAATATTTTGACAGCTAGTGTCATTGGTAACTTTGACAGCTGCTAAAACATAACAAAAAATTATCATTGCTATTTGGTCACCCTTTACTATTTAATTAAGTTAGGCAAATGACATAGGTATAATCGAAAACTAGTGACGGTCGCGAAAGACGCTGGCGAGGCCAATCACACAGGAATTAATGAGGGATCCTTTTTATAAATAATTTCCGCGGCCAAAAAGAACATTTTTCGGCTTCAACAAATTACCCTTCCTTGCCAGTTAAATTATCCGATTTAACATTTGATAGTGCCAGAAGAAAGGGTTGCAAAAAATATAACTATTCGCTTGCTCGCTTAGATCTAAAACTACGTATTTGTTAAAACCAACGGCCTTTATATTTTAAATGCATATGAAGCTTAAATAAATCATAATTAAAAACCAATCTTATAAAAAAGTTGAAAAATGTTCACACCTAAACGTATTATATATATTGGACGTATTTTACTATTTTTTTTTGTCCTTTTTAGCCAGCTATAACCTAGTTAATTGGTCATATACTAAATTTTCTATCTTAATTTCAGATGACCTGGATAATGTATTGTAAACGTTTTGTTATTTCTTAACAAATCCATCTGTGTAATCATTTCTGATTTGCCATATTGTTTTTATCTACACAATAAACAATTATAATAATTAAAAATCAAATAATCCATGGCTGGAGGATTATTTGATATTTAATGTAAGATCAATAAAATCACTTATTTTTCCAACTACCTACTAACTAAAATATATGTAATAACTTCTGTCAAATAGTACAATTAATTTATTTAGTTTGTATAATGAATAAAATGTTGAAACCACAAAAAAAAAAATATGTAATATAAATATACATAAATATATATACATAAATATGAATGCAATCTTATTTCCTATCTATACGTTGCTGTTTGCGAGCCAAAGAAAAACCAAATTATACAAAAAAGTTTAGAAATATATAAATAAAAATAATTATGAATTAAGACCACAAATGTTACGTTATTTTATTAGGCTAAGAACCTAAGGAATAAATAAATCATGAATACAAATAATACAAAGGTTTGTTTGAGTTTAAATTCAATTGGGGTGTGTTTTTTATGGCATTTGCTCTATCGCTTGACAAACCTGGGACCTCCAGCTCTTCTGTGAATGGCGAATAGCGACTGAAAATAAATTTTGTTTTATGTGTAAGATCGGCGAAACATATAGATGTGTCTGAGAGTTGACTGTTTAAAAAATATGATTACTAGTTTATTTGTTTAAAGTTGCCATAATTCCAAAGTTGGTCTCTCAACAGCGATTCGAAGCAAATGTTCATTATAACTTTCACTTTAATTGCCCTTCAAATTATAAAGGACATGGCGATTTAACGCTACAAATCTGAAACAGTAAGATGTCGATAGGATGAGAAAAACAAAATCAGTCAAAAAGGAGGGATAAAATATTTATTTCGTGTGGTCACACAATATAGTAAAGATCTATTTTATTCATGTCTTCCAAAAAAACACATATGCATATGAAACTATGGTCCAGGCAATGATATTATAGAGGGCACAAGTTTGGGATGTACACTGTAGTACTTCTAGCGAAAAAAGTTATCTAAATGTCTCTACACTTAACTATTCCATATACAAGGGCGCGCTTTCTGTTTGAAGCCTCTTTTAGCACACAAACTACCAAATTAAGCCAAAGTTACAACCACCACACAGTCGCTAGTTTATATAAAACGTTAGGAGAAAGTAAATAAGTTTTAGTAATTTCCCTAAAAAACAGAATAAAGAAACTTATCTCACGACATTAAGTCGAGTTAAAAAGTTACAGTCTTATTTTGTATCCCGTCTAACCCATTAACTAAATTGTTCCAGAAGGAACATATTTGTGGGCCCTAAATTTAAGATAAAGGCAAAAACGTTGTTCTGCAGAAAAATTAAAGCACATACATATGCCCCTTTCCCATCACCTGTTGACTGCTCTACTAGCCTTCTCAGTTAATATTTGGTATTTAATGAAGCAATATAAATGTTGTGTCTATTTACTTCTCTGTGAGATATTAAAATGAACATAAATATCTGCAGGTGAATCGCAAACATTGTAAAGCAACACATGGGCCTTAGGCATCAGCATCAGCCGAAGTCAAATTGTCAATTTAATGGAAATTTTGTCAAAAGAAAATTATGGCGATTTGAGGGAGAGGTCTTGCAACAATTTTAACTTGATTGTGGATCGCATTTGTTTCAGTTTTTCAGGGATACACTAATGGCGGCGAGTGATGAGTGTGAGTGCGTGGTAACTGAAGCAGCTTTAATTTCAATTAGTTGCTGCAAAGAGGATTTTTATGTTTTGTTTTAAATAAATATGTGAAGCTGGGTTGTCGGACGGGCTTCTGTAATTAAATTACGGGGGACGCAACTGGTAAACACTAAATTGAGGTTGCACTCCAATGAGGAGTTTTTGTGAATTTAATCGAGGCACATGCGTTTCTAAAAGCATTAAAACGTTTGCATTCTGTGTGGTGAACCAAAATTACGCGAAAATTAATGAACGCAAGTGAGTTAATGAAAATCATTTCAATCCAATTACAAATTTTCGGCAATGCATGAAGGGGAAGAGAATATCTTTGGATATCGGTAGCTTGATAGGTAGATTACCGAAAAGGGAAAGAACACGTCCCTAGTAAATACTACATTCTTTAAAACAGTACACAGTATATATTTCAATTGTTTAATGTTTCAAGTTGAAACTGAACGCACTTACCCACCTCTCTAGAAAACGTGAAGTTAAGTTTATTTGCCTTCTCTTAACCCCAAACCTTTGCTACCCAAACTCCAGTCGAAGAAATTCCTTTCTAGGTCAAGGCAGAGCTAGTCTTGAGGTTAAATAAATATTAAGGGAAAAAAGGAGAAGAAGGGGCAGCGTTTCCGCGTTTGTTGCAACACATAGACTACATCGAAGACATCTCAGGGTTGGAGTTGTTTTCAGTTGTTATGAACCCGCCAGCTTCGATCTTTTTAGTATTATTTTGTTTTTCCCCGAACATTGCATTTCCCTTTCAGAATGCAGACGGAAAAAATGACAAACTGAAAGTTTGCTGACGATTTACAGGTGCAATCAACGAAATAATTATTTTGTTCAATGACACAAATATTTGAAGTATTTAACTGGTTGTACCTATATAACTAAAAAAATAATCCACATACGCCACAGTGTATACACAAATTAATATGTGTTCTGTTCTTTATCCGAGACCTTGTATTGCATTTTAGCAGTCATTGTCACAATTTTCTTAAAATTTATATGTCACACTATGTACGTGCAATAAATAGAAATGATGGCATCTTAAGCAGCCATTGTATTTCACAGTAAGTAAAAGTTGAGGCAACGATTCACGGTAACTGAGGTCAAGGTTGTCAATGCTTCGCCTATGAACGAGCTGGAAAAATAAAGCAATGAAAATAAATGCGTTCATCGTCAGTATATCTGATAATATTAGGTTATAGCAAATACAAGTTCTAAAAAAGGAAATATACACCACACACTAACAATCAACGACCATGGGTGCATTGTTGGGGTGCGTCTTTCAGTATTTTGTATTCAATACATATGTAACCATTTTCCTGAGTCCACAACACTCTTTAGTATAAGATTCGTAGGTTATAGACTTAGACTGATGCAAGCCTTATTTAATATTTTTAGGTTACAGCTTCCTAGATTTATTCTTAGACCTTAAGCATTTCTACAAGTTTGTAGAACCTTTCCTTCTTCAATGTTCGAACCTTTTACGTAAAGTGTGTTCAACTATCTGTAAGTTCTACCGTCAGGCCCTTGTTTTACTAACAAATCCTATATGTTTATTACCCATCAAGTATGGAAGACAAATTCTTTAAAGAAGCACTCCTTGTTTTAACAACACTTTTAATGCAAATGCCCCCTAAATTAGCTATTCATAAAAAGGTCAACGGTGTCTCCAAATCAAGCATGTCAAGACTCAAGAGCCTTATAAAAATGTTCACAACACACGTGCATGTACATATTATAGAGGACCAATTCCATTGGGTAAATGCAAAAATTAGCCCACAGGACTTTCGGAAAATATATTCAAATCTAAAGAAAATAGATAATTCCCAATATGTGGGCAAAAATAAGCACAGAATAGCATCACGCTATTGACTGTTGCTTCGCTTCTTTGAGTTCTAATCAATTTAAATTTCGAATCACGTGCGGGTCTGAAAGAAACATAAATATTTAACAAAGTCAAAGTGTCTCTGTTCGTACCACAAAGTATCTGTGATTCTCATTCGATTTGCTAAACAGCGCTGCTTCCTTGCTGTCGAGGTTCACCACTTGTACTTGGGGATGAATGCTTATGTTTTTCAAAGTAAACAGATGTGTGGTAAATGGCCCCTTCAATTGCATGACAATTGGTGACGACATTAATTCAATGTCAAGCTATTGTAGGTCGTTTTCTTATTTGAACAGTGGCAGTCAGTTGTGACGGCAGTAAATGAATTTATTCTATGTATGACAGGATTATTAGATGCAATTTAATGGGACTGTTATAAGGAGATCGGGTTTTTGAACTGGGTTCAAATAAACAAAAGACGATTTGGGGTGATTTTTCATAAAGCATCTCCAAGGATAATAGGTAGCATTAAATGGGATTTTCATAATTAATTTGGGTTGAGTAAAATTGTTACACACATCTGTGTCCTAAATCGCAAAACAAAAAGTTAATCACGCACATGCAGACAATGCGATAAAGTGTTAGTAGATTAGTACTAAATCGGACCAATAGTTATGACATAGTGTCCTCGTATAGACGTTAATAAGAAAACTAAAAGGATTGGGGGATATGTGACAACGAGACATATATAATGCAAAAATATATAAATAAATAGGTAGCCTTACCGGTCTATATATAGAACCCTAGGCCTTTATTCTCACCTCGTTTGTGATGAAAGGAAGGGACTTGCAGTTTTATACCTACCAGATTCGAACGGCTACAAGTTTTTAAAACGTGTCTTTCCCATGCAGCAAAATATTAACATTAAGTGTTTACAAAATATGAAAGTAAACTGATTGATTATTTACGGTGTAAAGCGGTATTGACATATAAGTGAAGAACATTCCAGCTGACCAGCCGAGATTATTGGGACGTATGGCCTCACGAATTCTATTTCAGAGTGACAACTCTGTTATTGAATTATTTGAATTAACAGATGTAAAACAGTGGCGACTCTATTGTTTTGGAACATACGTTAAGTTGCCTAGAGGCAGTCAATGACACCTATCGACAAACTTTTACAAATATGACTTTTGGAATCGATCATGATAATTTGAATTCACAACGAATACTAAGAATCGCTAAGTGCTTACAGACATATTTTACTTATGTATTTCTTCAATCAAATCAGGTATACGTCTCCCACATTTGCCCTACTTTGCGAAGGTAGAGTATTAAAAAAAAACTTCTTCATATTCAACTCTAACCCAAGGAAAATTAAACATGTTCGATTATAACTTTTGTGAAAATCTTTATTCTAGTTGAAGACTTCTGGCCGTTGAATATCAGTCAGTGTGACTATGATTGGCCACTTAAGACTTTGTGACCAAAATCGGGATTGCATGTGAGTAGTTCAGTAATTAAATTCAGCGTCCTTAGATTCGCTTTTAACTTTCTTTTTTTCTTCTCAGAGAATGATTGTCGGACGTTAATCCTGAAACAAGTTAATTATCTTTCTCGTAGGCCCCCACACAACACAATTGTGGTATGTAACATATCTGACCTCGCTGCAAAGAGGAAAATGCAATTAAATAATTTTGTGCAGGACAGTGGACAATTTATAATCAAATCCCCTTTAAGCTTTGTTGCGCTTTGTAGCCAGTTTTATTTTAAAAGAACAAAAGAAAAAAATAATAAAACACACGGTTATTTTGTACAATTTCACGCGGCAGCCATTTCTAATGGTGTAGTCGTAGTGGGAGTAGAACCATCTGAGAGAATATTTGCAGAGAATGCAAAATACTGTTTCAATAGAAGTACCACTGCAGGTGGAACCGCTTTGGTAATATTGTGATTCAATTGGAATGGGTCTTGCACGTTCATAGCGGCGTTTTGAAATTTTGCATCTTTTTTGTCCTTTTCGTCATCTATATATTTCACATAACTGCAAATAAAATTGTTGTGACAATTTGATACAGAAAAGTTATGATTGTCTTACCGTGGTAGTAGTTCGGATGTTGCCAACGTGTCCATACGAATAGTGAATCCCAGATAGGGACAGATCAAATTATTTTTAAAATCAAACGAACTGTAGAACGTAAAGAACTCCTTGAGTTCCTGTTTGAACGAATCGATCGTCAAACTAGATTGTTGAATGTTCAGGTCTGCCAAAGACTTGTCAGCAAATGTTGCCATCCATGCTGTGGGAATGGATTGGAATGTTGGTTTGTTAGTAAGTACGATCGTTTTGTTAAACTATATTACTTACGTCCTATTTCAACAGCATTTTCCAGGTTACATTGCAATGTCTTTATCGGCGGAAGTTGCTTTTTTAATTGCAAATAGAAGACAACCAGCAGTCCGACACTGTAGGTTGTGATATTGTCACTCATCTTGCTCCTTTCTAACCACTTTTTCAAGAACAAGCACAGAACTTGAGCTGCAAAATACGTACACATTACACAACGTAAATTATTCATGAAACGACATCTTACCAATCGGTTGCAAGTCCAATAGATACTTCATTAGCTTAGTATTACAAAATCCCAAACTGTTGGAGAAGCCAATATCACAAGAAGTGGACGTTGTGGTATTGTAAATTTTCAAAATCGGTACTCGGGCACTGGGTATAGCCTTTATACGCACCCAGGTCCGACTCTCTTTAAGCAGATTCTGGACTTTCTGAAGCTTGGTTATGGTTTCCGGCGAAGCCACATTTTCGAATGTATTAAATACATTACCTAAAATGCAAAAGATTGGGTTGAGCTACAAATTGTAGGCTTTTTCATTTGAGTTACCTATGTCGATGAATATATCCAGATCTGAGTAAATGGAGCCGATGCCAGATATACGAGATCCAAAGAAGTACACTTTGACAGGTTGCGACGGAAATGCTGGACCGATGAGTGTTAACAGTTCATTCTCAATCAAATTATAGTCCGGGAGGTTTTGCAGTTTATCCGCAACACTAAGACTCTTGACATAAAAACTTTGTATGTCTCCCAGTAGAAGAGCCTTGGCCTCTGGAAATGAGAAAATTGCTCGTAAATAAACGCATATAGCACATTTTCCCAATTTACGTAGAAAGTGCTTCAGGCAATGTAACTCTGTTATAACATCTAACGGGATTCCCCGAATCGAGTATTAAAAATACTAGAGAAATAAATACCTACATACTTATGTAGGTCAACCTACTTACTTTTTGGGAAAGGCTTGTTATCCAGTCTTGGTTGTTTCCTTGTAGCTTTTGGCTTTGTTGTGTGATGATCTTTGAGGTGTCCCTTCGTATTTAAGTGAGAACGAATATGTTCAAATAGGCCTATCTCCTTCTACATATACATTTTTTACTACTTCAATCTGCAAACAATTAAGGTCCATTGAAAACTTACCTTACACGGCGTGCAAATTAAGGCCGTGCGAACACCGACTGCCGCTGGATTAATTATTTGCTCTGTTTTCGGAATTGATATCTGTTTGGGTTTGCTTTCAATGAAACTATCTATTTCTGATACAATTCTTAAGAGACTGGAACAAAGAGTTTCATCAATGGCATGGACGTTTTTTCGAAATCGCCGAAAGCCGAACAAGAATTGTTGCGCATCATAGTTGATTGCTTCGACCTGTTAACAAAGGAACGTGTTCTTTATGAACTTCAAGAAATAGTTTGCTTTACAATACAAACATTTTTAACGTATTTATCCATCATTTCAGGGCTATTCGCTTTCTTTATTTAAAAATAATTGAAAAATGGATGAACAAAATCGTAATGAAAATAAAACAAACACAGGCAGAAAAACAAATTTATTTTTGTCAACGTCAAATTAAACTGTCATGGAATGGGCCTGTTCAATAAATCTAGCGTTTAATGAGCGTGTTCTAAGAATTTTGAATTTCAATTTCGTCGTAGAAGAATGACGGACAAAACAAAGTAAAAGTCTGTTACTCAGCCTTAAAGCATTATCGCTTTGTTGAGTCGATTCGGTCAATATCTACATCAGAGACAATACTGAGACCACCAACTCCGGCCGATTTCCCGTTACTTAACTTACAAGCTATATTTTTATGGAGTGTTCACGTTTGGTGCGCTAGTATTCTTACATAGAAAATCGTATTGACAAATGCCACAAAATTCTGCTCACCAACACACTCCCAGGAGATATGAGACACTTCCGCTGAGGGCAAAGTTGCTGGCAGAGTTCATAGAATTTTATCCGTTTAATTTGAAATTGTTCGTTACGTGTGATAATATTGTATGTATGTATGGTTTGTCTATGGTCTACATGTTAGTTTTTGTCCCCTAGTGTTTCCAAGGCAACTATCCTCCTTATGTTGTTTTTCATTGGGGTTTTTTTAAGAGCATTTTTGTTCGCATAATTACTATTTTTGTTTAAAGTTCATACAACAAAAAAATGGACATCTGGCGCGATTTCGCCTCTAGCGCAATTGTCAAAAAGTTATGAGTAATCTTCATAAAGCGTGTTATTTTGAACAACAGGAAAGTAAAGTAGAGTAAACGAGTTCGCAAAAAACTGTCCTAGTCACGTTTGTGCTTGAGTGGTATAAAATGCTGTGTGTCTCGCTCTCGGCTGTCAAAATAAAAAAAATAAGCGAAACTCTCTCAAGGAACCGGAAATACTGGTACTCCAAAGTAGGAGTATAGACTTCGAGCTACTTATGTCGTTTTCGATTTGACACAAAGATCAATTTTTTTGAGAAAAAATCAATTTTTTTTTGATTGAGATTGCTTTTCATGTTCGATTTGCCAAAAAAATCAATCTTTTTTTTGATTTGACTCTCTTTATGTCGTTTTCGATTTGGCAAAAAAATCGATTTTTCTTTTGATTGAGATTGCTTTTCATGTTCGATTTGCCAAAAAAATCAATCTTTTTTTTGATCTGACACTCTTTAGAGAAATCTCAATTTTTTCTCAGATTTCACACATACTTTCACTAATACCAATGTGTATGACACACAGCTGGCTTTTGCGAATTGTTTATCGTTGGAAGGATTGCTTTTTTAGCTGAAACATTAATTTTTCGAGTATGGAAACGATTCTTTATATTAAATTATTTCGAAATGCGTTGTTATAAATGTGTAAAAATCAATTGAAACGTATTTCCAGTGCAAGTGAAAAAATATATTTTTTGCGGTCAACTAAATACACCCGAGAACCAATAAAATTCGGATTTTATGTTCGATTTGGCAGCAGAAATCAGAAATCTCAGATCAAAATCTGAAAAGCCAAATCGAAAACGACATTAGATAACCATATGTATTAAAAAAAAATTACATTTCACCATTTGCGCTAGACGTCTAGCACTTTTTGTGAAATGTCAATGCCGCTAGTCGTTTAGCGGGCAATGGAACGCGTCCCATGTATTGGCTGGGATTGCAATTTACGTTGGATCGGAGATCGGACGCTGAATAATATTTGCCAACACACCAAAGTATTTCCTATGCTTCTTATCCATACTATATATAACATAGAAACAAAACGGTACATGTTGAGGTAGCGTGGCCGAGCGGTCTAAGGCGCTGGTTTAAGGCACCAGTCTCCTCGGAGGCGTGGGTTCGAATCCCACCGCTGCCAGTGATTTTTTTTTTGTCTTTCCGCTTTACAATACCCACAATTCATTTTTCCCCGAGTGCACACACACTTCTCGTTGAAGGAATGACTAGTGAAATCCGATTTTATGGACAATGAACAATTTATAAATAGATTTCGTTATCTCTTGCAACGTGTACACATTCAGTTTTATTTTTAAATAACTAAGTAACAGTATAGGTATATAAATACATACAGCGTACGGCTATGATGAAGTATTTTGAGCGGCATCCATTTTCACTAAAGAAATGGAAGCAGCATCTGAAAGGACATTAGCAGATAGGTAATTCAAAATAATGCTTCACTAGGAGTACCGCTGTAGCCGGTACCATGCTGGTTATATTGTGATTCAGTTGGAATGGGTCTTGTAAATTCATAACAGCTTTCTCAAATAACGCGCCGTTTGAGTCCTTTTCGTTCTTTATATATTTCACATTGAGTAGTTTAGGTCCAAATAAAAATGTGTTTATCTTACCGTTGTGCAGCCACACCCAGCGTGTCAATAGAAACAGTTTGTCCCAAGAATAGAACATAAAGAACTCCTTCAGTTCCAGTCTAAAGGAATCTATTGACAAACATGACTTAGCAATGTTCAGCTCTGCCAAAGATTTTTCAGAAAATGTTGCAAAGCTGTAGGAATAGAATTAAATTATTAACACAATTAAAAGAGTTCATTCAATTCAAAAACAAATCCCATTATTTTCATTCATATTGAAGATAATGTTCGTACATGTCCACCAAACTTGATGGTATCATTTGTGGGTTTATCTGATAAGCTATTTCGAATGTAAGCAACATGTAGAGAAAAAGTGAGTCATGTGGAGAGGTTTTGCTTATCATACGCTTTCTTTTGGAGTGCTGGAGCTGATTAATAACTGCTGACATAAATTCAATGGTTATGCTCCTGACTAAGTTGCAAAACGAACTCAATCCAAAATAATTACTTTTGACTCAAATAAGTCGCAGACTCCAAATCAAAAACAAAAGCGTATTAGTGTATCTATACGCTTTTTTGGGAGTAAATTAAATATTACTCACGTCCAATATCAGCAGCATCATCCAGGTCATCTTGCAAAGTTTTTACTGGTGGAAGCTGTTCTTTCACTTGCATAAAGAAGACAACAAGTGATATATTTATTCAACTTAATCCTTTGTAACAGCTTTTTTACTACCAAGCACAATGCTTTAGCTGCAAAGAAAAACGTAGCATCACTTTAAACGTACACATGAAATTGAGCCAATTGGTTGTAATTCCAGAAGATACCGTGTCAATTTGGTATTACAGAACACAAAACTGTTGGAAAACCCAAAATCACAGGCAATCGATGTTGAAGCGTGACAAATCCTCAATATCGGTACACGAGCATTCGGAATAGCTCTCATGTTTACCCATCCTGGACTCTTTTTAAGCAGATGTTGGACGACTTCAAGGTTCTTGATGGTTTCCCGCGAGCCAACGGTTTCAAAAGTATTAATATACATAACATTAAACAATAAATGCATCATTGTTGCTTACTAGCCAGAAATTAGAGAACCGGATGTTGAATTTACCTATATCGATGAACATATCCAAATCTGAGGCAATGGATCCAGAGAAGTAGACTTTAATCGACTCATTATGAAATGCTGGTTGGATTAGTTTGGGGAGGTCGTTTTCAATCAATCTGTACTCCGAGAGGTTTTGTAATTAATTAGCAACACAATGGTCTGTAAGTCTTTCAGCAAATATGATTTTACCTCTAAGAACTGGAAATACCCACTGTTAAAAGAATAAAGCAAGTAGGTGATATTGAAAATAATACTTCAACTTATTATTTGGACTTACTTTTTGGGAGCATTTTGTTCTTCATCCTTGCTCCCATTGAAATTTTTGCATTTTTAGTGGCTACCCGTCTGGAATTGAGGCGATGTTCCCGAGATATTATATGCGAACTGGAATAAACCTATTCCATTCTACATTGTGAGGGGTGTTTAAATATTTAAATGTTTTGAAAAGAGTACATAATATTTATCCTTATATCACTTACTTTACATTTAGCGCATACAAAAGTCCTCCGAACACCGGCAGCATGTGGATTAACTAATTCTTCTCTCTTGGGAATACACACCTCTTTGGGTTTGCTTTCGAGAAAATTATTTATTCCCGAAACAATTTTTAATAATTTTGAACGAAGTGGCTCACCTATTGCGTTAACGTTTTTCCGGAATCGGTGGAAATGGAATAAAAACTGTTGGGCCTCATAGTTTTCACTTGTTTTATTATACATACATGATCGACGTATTGATCCATAATTGTTCAGCTGAATTGGCTGTTCGACTTTAATTGCACTTGAAATTTTCAGATATAAACAATCAAGCAGAAAATAAAATCATGTGGTTCAGGAACCAGAAAGCACGATCAAACACAAACGATTTGTTTTTGTTATGTAATAACTCAATTAAAAATGTTCCCGTTCAGGCGTTTCAAGCACTTGTTCTATTACGCTCTCAGACGTTCCGATACAGAAGAGTTTTAGTCCTTTAACATTTTTACAAAAAAGTGGTTTTCTTTTGAGACAAAAAATCTGTTTTGTATTATCTAAACTTCCATTATATATTAATGTGGTTTGGTTTTTCAGAAGACCCACGCTGTGAGCCGCTGTAAGAACGAGTTCCACGAACAAACTCACCCAACACAACCTGGGGGAACGCGGAATCGGATCAGATGAACAAATTGATTTTAAAAACAATATTGACATTTTGTCAGAACCGTCAAGCGGTCAAATAAAAAAACTTATTTGTGGATTGTTTGTTGCAAAAGTAAACAAAAACATGGGAAAATACATAAAAAAAATACGTAAGTGCATAAAACACTCATTATTTCATTCACAACAATAATGTTCTTTTCTTTTAAAACTCAAAGACAAGCAAGCAAGCACGGTGATGGACTCAGAAGGCAATTCGGATCCAATAGCAAGCTCAGCGACTCCAGACGCCTCACCCCAAGAAGTAGATGATCATTTTGGCATTATTCTTTACAGTGAACCTTCAGAAGAACTGTCAAAAGCTAACAGAACGTTATCAAAGGTAACAATTATAATAATTACAACTACGATGTGTTTCATGTCCTTGCGATTTTTAGCTAAAAAAACGCACACATAGGTACAAGTCGTCGTGGGAGCAAATCGAAGCTTTTAAGGAATGGATACAGCCCTCCGACAAATCTGAATATCTGGCATTTTGCTTGGTGTGCAATTCATATCTGAAGGGAGCTTCTGGAAGGAATGATATAACTAAGCATTCCAAAACTGAGGTTCATTTAAAAAATTGCAGAGTAAGTAACATAAGTTAGCTTGTGTTTCTACCTCCCAGGGCTTTGTAAATCCCCCTTTTTGGCTTTTCCAACTTGCCGTTAAACATTCTAAAAAGATCTTATTCAATTGCAATAGCACTTTTTATAGAACTATAAAATACGTCCACCTACTACACTGCGCCCTTGACAGTTCTCTTAAAAGCCTCTCAGAACAGGGCGTAGCACTCTAATAAATTCTTTCCAACTGCATGGCGGATGAATTTCAAATCCGACACTGAGCCACGTAAACCGAGCGAATGCTAGAACAAATTTAGTGAGTTTGTATACGCTCACTTTGCCTTTGATGCTGTAAGAGTATGAACGAAAGTGCTGTTGCAATAAATGGGTATCGAATGTGCAACGACATTTGTAACTACTATTACAAATATACATTCACTATAATATTACAGCAGTTTAACTGGAAGAGCGTCTCAAAGTCACGTACTTTGGAAAGAAGGCAAACCAATGCAGATGCTGGAGTTAGTTCAGTTACTCCCCCGACGAACCTCAAACATGAAGCGCAAGCGCCAGACAGTGAATTCGAGTTCTGCGGAATTGAATCTGTCGACGAGGAATACACACCAACAAACAAAAAGCCCGCAAAGGTACTTTAACGTTGTCCGTAATTATTGCACTGTTTTGTCAAAATGTTAGTCTTTCAATTTTAGAGGAGAAATCACCCGACTATGTACAATTCTTCATGGGAAAAAGCGGATGCATTTAAGCAATGGTTACAGCCCTCTGAAAAACCCGACTATCTTGCCTACTGTTCCTTATGTAAGGTGTACCTTAAGGGATCGTCGGGAAGAAATGATATAACTAAGCATTCGCTGACTGAAGTTCATTTGAGTCATGTCAAGGTGAGTAGCAATTACTATTGTAAGGTAAAAGCCCACCGTTTTGTTTCAGTTCTGACCATTTTATTTTATTTTTAGACTGCCTTGCGGGAGGAACAAACCGATGATGATGAACCAAGCCCAACACCAAAGACGAGAAAAAAGTTGGTTAAACTTGAGGCAGCAAAGAACAGATCACCCCCAATTGTGAATAAGTGCGCAAGCTTTATAGAGACCAGTCGAGACGATTCTCAAATTTTCGGAGACTATGTCGCATCAGTTATACGAGATTTGACCGACGACAGGAACAAAAAACGT
Source organism: Cheilosia variabilis (assembly GCA_951230905.1). Classification (NCBI taxonomy): domain Eukaryota; kingdom Metazoa; phylum Arthropoda; class Insecta; order Diptera; family Syrphidae; genus Cheilosia; species Cheilosia variabilis. The sequence goes on along the minus strand of OX579676.1, from coordinate 144,486,944 downwards.
CTAAAACTCTTGATACAAAAGAGCATAATAGAGGTTCAAGAGACTGACGGAGAAAGCGTTCAAGATAAAACATTTTATCCCAACATCTACACTACGGCGACCTCTTTACCAAGTATAGGCCCTCCACAAGCTTCTATGGCGGAAGTTACAACAGGGAATATGCCATCCACGTCTGATGGCATTTTGCCTGTGCAAGTAGAAGCAGCAGAAGGGCAGTACCGATACAATTTACTTTGCTAGGTTACAACTCTTCACGTATTATTATTCATCGTAAATAAAATGTTAGCAGTCGATTATGTGGCAATTTGTCTTGAGTCTTATTACAGGATGTTTCCAAAGGTAATGCAATTGAAACTGCTACGTAACTCTGGACAGAAAACTAAGGGGAACAATTAAAAACTTATTCAATCTTACACTTGCTTAGAAAAAGTATCACATTCAAATTTATGTAGGTAAAAGTTTTTCGGTGTCTCCCAACAGTTCCAGCGACCAAACAAAACGCCATGCTTCGTATTTCGAATTCCTCCAGCCACCCGATTGGGGCCGAGGGAACTTATAATTTATTAAAAATTTCAAATTAGTTTGATTTAACTTGCTTAACAGTTAGTTCACTCTAAAACATGCGTGCACGTGTGATTTGAATGGAAAGAGATGGAAATAATAAACATATGTCCAATTGTTGAGAACCCTACACTACTACTTGTTCCGCCTTGTCGACTCGCAGGCTGTTGGTGGCGGCGGTGGACCGCGTTTGTGCAAATCCTCGAGATAAGTCATAATGATCTGCGTGCGGTCCTGTGGCAGATGATCAAGCACCAAGTACCTGAAAGAGGGCGGATATGCATTCGAATTCATTGCCGTTATCGGGTAAGAACTTACCGTTTATCGTTCTTCAGAATATCTTCGATCTCCTTCAAGTGATTTGGATTCTCGTTCACCAGTTCGATGGTTTTATACGATATTAACTTGCACTCTTGCAGGAGTTCGCGCAAGAAACTCTTGGCACTGACCGTTTTGTCCTTGAGGTAATCACGGAACTCTCGTTCACACTTCTCCGAGTTGTTGTACTTTAAGTAGCGCGGGTCTTCTTTGACCTGCTTCTTGATCTCCTTCCAGGGACTTGTCAGGGATAAGGTGGCGATTTCATCTAACATTTCGCGGAATTTCTCGCGTTTTTTCTTCATCAGCGAATCAATATGTTCGTTGAATATTCTGGAAAATGTATTCAAAATTGATGTACACGGTCTTTTCGTGTTCGACGTCATTGTACTTACTTCTCCCGTTCTTCACGTTCCAGACTCTCCACCGCGTCCCAGCGGTGGTCCTTGCGAAGCTGTTTTTTCACCTCTTTCCACGTGAGATCTGGATTTCGCACCAGATCTACAAGTAAGGCGCTAAAGTGGCGAATTGCTTCATCGCGCAAGTGATGCTCGCGCTCCTTGTCCCTGTCCCTCAAGTGCCCGGCTAGAGTCCGTTGCACTTCCTTCTCGCGTTCACGAATACTCTGCTCAGCTCTCTGCTGACGATCGCGCTCCTTCTGCAGCCGTTCGGCCTCATCGTCGCTTGTTTTTATCTCATCTTCCTGCAAACAGCATTTGTATATTATTTAACCACACGTGCGCATGTAACAGAACTTACCTTCTCGACATCGACTTTCTTCTTATCGCCATTCTTCTCGTGTGTACTCCTCTCCCGACTGCGATCCTTGGCTTTATCCTTGTCCTTCTTGTCGGACTTCTTGTCCCTGCGGTCGCGTTCGCGCTCTCGTTCGCGGTCCTTCTCCTTGCGCTTCTTCTCGTCCTTCAGCATCCGCATGTAGTCCAGAAAGTAGTCCTCCCGCAGCATTGAACTCTCCACGGCACGATAGCGCGACTCGGATTCCAGCTTCTTCTTCACCTCCTGCCATCGTGAGTGACGATCTATATCTGAACGATCACGAAGCAATTCAATGAATTCTTTCCTAATCTACAAGTTGTTTAGAAAAGAAAGAGGCCCAGTTAGCGAACGTAATGGTTGTCGTTTTATCCTTAAAACTACAATAAGCTTAGACTAACTTAGGTGCATGCGATGTGCTCTACTCATTGCACACACACACAACAACAAAAAAATGCTGAAAGATAAAGTAGGTTATCGTTAAACCTGAAAGAGAATGATTAATTCATTTTGTTGAGGACGACGGCGCTTAATATTATAAAAAGAATCCATTGCTTCATCGTTTTATGGCGCACTGATGGGGGTTCGTTTTCAAAAGAAAAGCAGACAGACAGACGGAAGTGCTAATAAATTAATCAAATGATTTTTTTATTTTTTTTTTTCGTTAAATATACATAATTATCTGTTATTTGCCGTCAACATTAACAGTAATGCATGCTTTCTGGACAATTTAACAATCAAATTGGGACTTGTATTCGAATGCCCGCTGAATTACTGCACTGGATCACTGGCTTTGCCTTGCACGGAACGAAAATGATTTACGCTCAACGTTTTCGTAGATAGATTTACTTTCAAAACACCGGTGGGTTGCAAAACTGGGAACTGTTGATCGATGATTATCCGCGTGACTCTAGTCCACGAAGGCATCGGTTTCCCAGCGACGTTAGAACGCGTTGCTGTTTAAAGTTAGAGATTTTTTTAAGAGTTCTGTTTTTTAAGACATATGAAACAACATTTTGAAACTTATTTATGCATTCTCTGGGATAGATGAAAAAAAACATGACAACAAGACACAATGTTGCATAGTAATGTCAGAAACAACTTTCTCATTACAATCTGAGTGGTTTCTCGCCGAAAAGAAATATTAACAACCTTAGGGAAAGATCTTATCTAAGTAGACAAGGACTGTAAGCGGCTGTAGGGAGTTGGCGAAGGACCGGTCTGAACGGATAGCCCTTTCAATCGACGACTCATTTAAACCGATTGAGTAAGTAAGAGAAAACACTTCCATGTAGAAATGAGGAGGAAGAATACCCTCATACTTGCTGAGTCACGCAGTTGTGCGAGTTTTCCACTGATATTGTCCGACTGCAAAAAAAATTAAGAGAGGAAAACTCAAAAGTTTCACCACAAAAAACAATCGAGTGGCGGAACACTACCAACAAAAATATCGTTGACTTTTTCTAAGGGTTACATTTGAAAGAACATTTCCATCGGCTTTCTTGCGTTAACGTCTCCCGCCTATGCTTACAGCAAATAAACCGTCCATCTACTCGTCTTGTGTTTGGACAAAAATGGAAGCTCTTCGCGAACATAGGCCAATTTCAGAGGTAACTCATCTAAGCGAAAGCAATGCATTGTGTTAATGTTGAACAAAAATAAACAGCTATTCTGTGTATGTTTGGTTTTTTTTTTTCACGAAAACGTAATGTACCATTTTGTTTTGGAATCTGTTTCAGTTGGTATCAAGTATAGTAAGTACAACCAGATTTTCATACAGTAGTAGTAGAGCTCCACTGGCACCTAGAGAGACGACACCATCAAGTCAGACGGGCAGGCAGGGGGAACGATTCGCCAAGCAGCTCTGGTTTCAGCGTCTCCAGCACTCGCATCGCTCGCTCACATACGTGACGCCCACCACATCAAGATCGGTCTCATCTCGGGTTCTATTATTTTGTTTTGTTTTTGTTTTCTGTTTTCAAAAACTCCATCTCACCATTTTTGAGGGTCTATCATCGGCTTTATCATCTTCGGAGGCGTTTTTCTTAAGCGCACAGAACAACACAAGAGAACACAGATGCACGCCAACAAGATGGTGGTAGTACTGGACTGCTGGTTGCTTTAGCTAGCAGAGCCTAGCGGTAGTGGTAGTAGTTGATGTTGTATGTGGAAGTAGTAGAAGTATGAGAAGACATCAGCATAGTGATGCGACATCATTAAAATAAAAATCCATGAAAATTTATAAACAAATTACAATCTATACAATTTTGTGTTTAATTAAGAAAATTTGTGTTTTTTTTTTTCAATTAGTTTAGACTAAATTGTGAATCTTAAGATTGTAATATGATTTAAGGAATATGGTTGATTCGGAATAAATATTTAGAAAAAGAAGAAACAGACTGTTTGCCTGCGGGGATAGACGCTTTGCACATACCTGTTCCTTTTTCTGGATCTTGTCCTCCTTCTCCTGGCGGCGCACATCCACGATGTACTCGTTGAAGAGACTCTCCCGCTCGCGTACCTTTTCGATGGCCTTGTAGCGATCGTCGCGTCCAAAGCGTTGGCTGAACTCACTGAATGAAGACCTGAGAAGAACAGAGCAACAGTAAGTGGGTGTGATGGGGCGCATTGTGCACAAGTGCATACTTTCCGTTGAGATGGGCGTCCTCCATTAGCTTGCGGAACTCGTCTCGTTTCTGGCGCATTTTGTTGCGTTTCTCCTTGCGTTCCTCTTCGGCGCGGTCTTTCACGTATTTCTCGAAGACTTGCTTCCGCTCTTTGGAGGTTAAGAGCAGATACCGTGGATCGAATACAATTTTGTGCAGCTCCTTCTCCCAAGTACTAAATGCAGAGACCTGGAAATGTTTTGTTGCAAGAGCGAGAACAGTTGTAAAATTTTTTAAAAGACTACGAATAGAAAAAACGTACATCCTTCTCGCGTAGCATCTCTTTGAACTGCTTAACCCGAGTTTCAAGTGGGACCAAGGCGCGTTCTTTGGCCGCACGCACTTCTGCTTCGATCGCGGCGTCATTGGCAGCTTCATTTGGAGATTTCTTAACAATCTTGGCATCTAGACACGTATTAAAAGTTAGTTTAAAGTAAAACCCTTTAGGGTCAACTTACCGGTGGCCAATTTGGACTTTTTCATAGGCACTTCCTCAACACTTGACTCGGACTCGGTGCGTATCTTAATGGATTCTCCGTCCTGATTGCTGATGTCGAGAGGCGGTGTTGGCTTGACTGGAATCTTCACTTCTGGTGGTGTTAGTTCGCTTTTAACGATGCCTTTGAGCTGTTCTGGCGGGTTTGATACAGCTTTGTCGACATCTTCGCGTTGTAGTAAATCTTCAGGGCGCTCCCACACAGACGTCCGTGTCGACGGGTTATAGAAGAAGACTCGTCCATCTCCAGTCCATACCACACACCACGGTGTGCCAGCAATGGGCGTGCTCGAGATGGGTCTGCTCTTGTCCACCGGTTTGTTGGCAGCGGCAGCGGTTTTCTTTTCCTCCTCTTTTTTCTTCTTTTCTAAGTCGGCGGCTATGGCAGCAGCCTTCTCCTTGGACTCCTTCAGTTCTGCCATTTTGATTGTCTGATCAGCAGCAACAGCCTTTGCTGCATTGTTGTACGCAACTGAGGGATCGAATGGAGCTGGCGCCTGGCCACCCATATGCATGTGCGGGTTGGGTAGATTGTGATGGGACTGATTCAATGGAGGAGGTGCTGTTGTTTGTGGACTGGCACCGGAATGAGCTGCCATTCGGGCCGCTTCCATGTCACGAATGGCCTGTGGTTTCTCCCAAACACTTTCCCCACGACCAGCGTGATAATAATATGGTCGTCCATCTGGGGCGCGATGCTCCGACCACTCAGCGGCTCTGGCGATTACCGCAGGATCGATAACGCCGGGCTTAATAATAAGATTCTTGGCAGGTTTCTCTTGCGGTGGAATGTTGTGATGTTGCATGTTCCAAGGCATTCCCCATGGCGGCTGATAGCCGCCGTGTCCATACCCTGGCGGTGGCATCCCGAACGGTGGTTGATTGAAGTTCGGAGGATGCATACCTTGGTAGTATGGAGGCGGTTGTTGATGTTGAGGCGGCGGTTGAGAATGCTGTTGCGGCGGCATCATCTGCGGAGGTGGTTGATGATGATGATGATGTGCTTGTTGCTGAGACTGCTGCTGCTGTGGTGGTTGTTGTTGATGCTGTTGTTGTTGTTGATGCTGTTGTTGTTGTTGTTGTGGTGGTTGTTGCTGTTGCATTGGAGGTGGAATCTGCATTTCCAGTCTTTGGGATTCTGGAAATGGAGTTTCCCCCGACTTAATGGGATCTTCACGTGAAGCCTTGTCCTGACTGTTGTTCTCAGCGTTATTTTGCTGCTGCTGTTGCTGCATTTGCTGATTTTTAGTGTTCATCTCCTCGATCTCCGATTGGGTCATTACCTTTATGTTTGGTCCTTCGGGTTTCGTCCAAGTTGTTTCTCTGGTAATTGCATGATAGTAGTACGGCTTCGCATCCTCTGACTTTGTCTCTACCCACAACTCAATGGGGGGACCATTGAAGGTGTTGTTGTACGAATTATTGGCATCGGTATTTCCCTGATTGTTTGCATCATGTGTCGGTCCCCCAAATCGACCTCCACGCCCGCGAAAAAATGAATTTCCACCACCGCGGCCTCTATTTGGTGGAGGTCCACCATTAAAGGGTTTGTTCCAAAACTTTCCAGGCGGCGACTGTCGTCCAGCACTACTCAAGCCATTCATGTTTAATTGTTAAAAAATAAATATATTTTTTTAAAACTTACCGCTCATCATTATTTTCACTTGGCGAGGCTTCATTGCTCTCTGGAGGTTTGTCAGCCTTTTCATCGATTTCATCCCCATCTATTGACTCTTTTCCATCCGAGTGCGGTTTTAGATTGGCTTCATCGCGTTCTTGCAAAAGTGGCTCATTTCCGTTTTCTACGACATCTTGTTCGACAATTGATGTTTCCATAGTTAGATACTTAATCTTTACTACGCTTAAGTAGTTTCAAATTATTTTATATGGATTTTTGATAACAAGAAATGCGTTGAAAAAAATTCACTTTTATCTCCATGGAAAATTCTGTCAACACGAAAAAAACGAGTCAAATGGCGGCGGTGACAGAATAATTTGTCGTTTGTGAATAAATCTTATTAGTGGGTGCGTTCAGGAAGTTTTATGACCTTACATAAATAAATAGGTTGTTTTGATGCGAATTCTGGGAGGTAGCAAATTGATAAGGAAATACGAAATATTAATATTAATGTTGTATTCGATTGGACACTCTCAGAGGACTTTTTTGCTCTACGTCACGTTTCATGCTCTATTCGCACGAAATTGGTCCGATTTCAGAGCAATTTTACAAATCTGTATATTTTCTCCGAGTTGATTCAGATTTACCAATGCAAGTGCGTTTGAGTTTGACAATTAGTGGAGTTTGCTTACGTTTTTGTGAAATGTATCAACTACACAGAAACGCATTGCATCGGGTGGATCTATTTTTGTAAATTATTTATGTACAATAATGTTTAGACATCAATCAATCAATTTAGCCAGTTAATGGAAAACGTTTATACAAGTGTCGAAGGCTACAATATTCGGCCCAAAATCTGAGAGTGAATCTGAAGAATCCAAACCGAATACTACATAAGTACCAGTACCAGTGTATATAAAAAATTGTTTAATTTCTTTTTTAAGAGATTCATCACAAATACCCTTTTTACAACTAATGTAAGTTGTTCATGATGAAAATGACGAAACGAGCACACTCCTCTTATTTTGATACATTTGTGTGACTGTAAAATTTGTATTTATGGTAATGGAAGTATCAGGGTATTATATTAAAAAACATTTCTGAAAAGATAGATATTGTTCTTTTTAACGCTTGACAATTTAAAATTGTGAATATCAATTTATGAAAGTTTCTATTTTCGAACGCTCTCTGTGGTAAATAAGGCAAACTGAACTCAGTGACATTTCTCCATAATAAAATATATGACTTTTCTCGGCTGTCAAAATTTTCATTTACCATCCTCGCGCAGAGTTCTGCCGTTCTTTTGCAATTACATAAATAAAAACCATGTCCTGGCTGATCAATTCTCTACAAAAAGCGGCAACCATAAAACAACTATGGGCCCCAACAATCGCTATTACCCGACAACTTACTTACGCGGAGAAAATCGCACGTGGACCACTCATTCGCCGTTACGGCTACAAGGATAAAATTCACCAACGAGGACTCCTGCCACACTGGGATAACAATCAGAAACTTCCCATGCCCGACTATAAACCGAAAAACGCTTGGTCCGAGAAACGAGCACTGTTCGGCCAAAATGACTACATCGACATCCTGGGCAATGATAACTTGCACCCCACACGAGTGCTATATTCTGTGCCCTCTTGGATGCGTGGTGTCACCGGCAACGAATACCAAGTTCTACTAAGAAAACGCCGAATTATGATGAAGACCAAATATCCAGTCGCCCGACCTACCAAATGGAAGCACCTACAGAAGAGAATCCTTTATTTGTACAAGTTCTTGAATCGCAAGACCAAAACGTAATTTAGTTGACGCACATAATAAAAAAAGGTTACCTTCTGTTTATAATACAATATATTTGTTTTCTTTTTGCGTATAATACTAAATACAAACTTGTTTACAAAACACCACAAGAATTTTCAGCTTTGGGCACACGATCGAATGTACATTTGAGCCGACGAAATGGCACAAGTCGCTCTAGTCCTCCCTTACAACGTCAGACTGTATGATGTAGTGTTAAATTCTTTTCTTCTATCAATAGAGTCTATAATAATCGAGTTTAGCATTCGGATTCGGATTGTGAATCTTTTTTCTCGTTTAACAAATTCTAGAAAATAATTCTTTTAAGTTTTATTGGCTGTTCTTTTTGTGGTAATAAGAGACGAGTAAATGAATAGAATACATCGTTATATGTATATATAATATAATCTATCTTTAATTTGTGTGTGTGTTAATATATTATGTAGCATGGATATAATAATAATAATAATAGTACATTCGTTTAAAATGAATCCTTTATTTAAATTATTTTTTCTCAAATAATAATAATAATAATAATACATTAATATCGATTTGTTTTTGGGAACTAGTTTGAAGTTTAATGCATACACAGAACAAATTTATCATTCGGTAACCAACCATCACTCTCATTGTTTCCTGAGGGCATATTTTCCATTTCCAATGAAACAGGGGAGGGGGAAGATATATATATATTGTTTTTTATACATATATATACTTTTTTCGAACACGAAAAAGGAGCCTTTACGTGGGGACAAATTGGTGTTTTAAATTAGTTTCTCTAGAGATCGTTTTAATTAGCTTTTCTTTTTTGTTTGTAATTTAATTATTTGTCGTATTTCCTTAAGAATATACAAGATGTGTTGAAATATATATACTTTCTATATATGTATTCACCATTTGTTGTTTGTCTAAATTTATATTATGTTTCCTATTACTTTTATAATTTATCTTGCTTTTTTTTTACTATAATAATTATGGTTATTATTGGTTAGGCACAAAGTACAATTTTATATTTATTTATTTTTTGTTTTGTTGTTTCTTCTTCTTATTGGAAAACTAGTTCAATTTTTGTTTCTAGAGGTGTTAAGAGATTTGAATCCTCATTTTATACAGTTTGAGTTCTTTTCGTCATAGACTACACAGTTTGCATCGATTAGTTAGTCATTCCGTTACATATAATAATAGTAATATAATGTGCGAGGGAATTCATTAATAGAAATAAACTAGACATTAGCTGCTCAGTTGGTGTACCTACTTCTAAGAAAGTAATGCAAATTATAAACGGAAACTTAAAATTATTAGCAGAATGTAACCATCTAGAATGCCACACCAAACAAATCATTTTTAACCGTCACCAATCCACGAAGTTACGCCGAGAAGCACTATACAGTTCAACTAGACTAACAACAAAATGTGTGTGTGTGTAATCTAGTATCCGCAAATATTTTGCTCAGAACACACACAATATAAATGCGGGCTATAAATTCTGCTCTACGATAAGTAAGGGTAACAAAATCCGCATTTCGTTCGCCTCGAGTTCCGGACTGAATGACAAAAATCGACTTTAAATCTAATTGACTTCAACTTGGAGCACAACCCGATGTGATATTTGAAGAAACTGTGCGTAGTCTTGTGTAGGTTTTGCAATGTTTAAGGAAAAATGTAAACTGACGTTATTCGCCTGCGAGCTCACAGAATGAACCCGCGCGAATTTGCATATATTTCCCCGGGAAGTTTGCATAATCTTCTTCTTTTTAGGTGCGTTTCTGGCGTGTCGCCGTCGGCTTTGTATTGCTCAGCTTTTATCGATGAACTTAAGGCAATATGCTACAGCTCTGAAAGAAAGCGTTACCCTACAATTGTTTTCATACTTAGTTTGCAGTACAAAGCCAAAATAATGAAATTGCCAGTCAACTTATCAAAGGTGTAGAGCATCCTTGCTATCGATGTGCGAAGACTCGATTACATATTCTTTTCGGTTACAATCAAAACATTAAGAACCAAAAGAAAACATATAACAAAACCAAAGCAGGTACCTAAACGAACAAAAAGAAACAATAACAACCAAATAAAAAAGAAATGATATCTACAGATATTGTGAATATATTTTGTGTGTTCTTTTTTTAAAAATAATATAAAAATATACCCTTCTTAGAGGTTAGATTTACAATTAGAATTGTATGCGCTACATCAAATGAAATGTTGCCTTTTGCTTCAAATCGAATAATATGTTTAAAATAATATATAATCAAGCTTTGCGTTTGCAAACAAAAAGAAAAAAGTAAGATCTTCCGTTCGATTTAAGCAAGAAAGAAAGAAGAGACACGCTCCGGCGGCGCTCGAAAACTTTTCGTTTTCTCTTAAATTCAATATAAATGTATATCTCTATAACCTAAATTAAATATCTTTTAAATGTATATGTAATATATAAATATATTAAAGTCTCAAAATTGTCAAAAATAAAATGGGATATACAAAAAAGGGTTATAGGTTAGGTTAGGTAAGGGTGAGGAAAACAAACAAAAAATAAAACAATTTGTAACAGAGTTTTAAAAGCATTTCAAATGCGCGTTCTTTGAATAAAATCGTTATTTCTCCAAAGAAAGTAGACGGAGAGAGACAGAGATAGAGGGAGAGAGAGAGATGGGGGTGGAAGAACACAAGGAAAAATAAATATATAATACGCAAAATTATCAATGATAATCCCTTCAATGAAGTTGAACTTATAAAAAGGAACCTAAAGCAAATGATTTAGAAAATCCATGTGTGTGGGTATTTTATAAACTAAGCATACATTTGCGGCGTTGTGTCGTTTCTGTTCCAGGTTTTGTTTTGTCCGACGAATAATACGCGTTTAAACTAAGTAAAATTAATAAAAAATCAGTAAACTTTACGTAATGCTATTGATGTTGTTGCTGCTGTTGCTGTTGTTCTTGTTGTAGTTGCTCGACGTGGAGCGCAATGTCTAGTTTCCTTTGGCTGCTTCTTTCGCGGCCATAATCAAAGGCGTCAAACTTGCTAGTGGACGTGCCAATTTCAGGAAAGGATGCTGCAGGGATAGTTAAAACACAAAATAGTTGTTGAGAGATCATTGATTGGGCCCAGGGTTGGCTGACTTACTTTTAATAGTTCCAATGCACTGGCTCGTCTATCGACCTCAACCTCCAAGCACTGATCGAGAAAGTCTTGAAAGACTGGCGATAGTTTATCCTTTTCCTTGATTTCCGGCTTACCATTCGTGGCTATAAGGTACAATGCTTTGAGTGGGTTCTCATTTAAATAAGGCGGTTCACCCTCGACCATTTCGATTGCCATAATACCAAGGGACCACAAATCGACCTAGAAGAAAGTTACAATCGCAAAGGGTGAATGTCAGTGGTTATTAGGAGCCTGGGGAAGTCAAATCACCCCTATGGTTGATGGGATAATCTAAGGATATACCTAGCTACGACGATTCATACGGTTCAAGTTGGTACTGTCACAACTTTACAAGATAGAGGTCCCAAATTTCGAAATAATCAATACTATTGTATGACTTTTTGTGAGAATCATAAGCACCGTTTCGCGGATCGAGCCTACACCGCTCGGACCACCGCATCCGTGAATGCGGTTATGTGCGTTCTTAGACGTTTATTAGTGCAACATGTGAAAGCATAAATTTGTACAATTAACTTACTTTTGGTCCATATTGCTTTCTCGTTACAACTTCTGGTGCCATCCAGTATGGTGTGCCCACCATGGTTGTGCGTTTCGATTGTTCGGGAGAAATTTGTGCACAGAAACCGAAATCGGTCAGCTTGACACTGCCGTCGAGACCCAGCAGTATATTATCACTCTTAATATCCCTATGTATCACTTGGTTGCTGTGCAAGAACTCTAGAGCCTGCAGTACCTCGCGACAAACAGCTGCAATCTGGCCTTCGTCCATGCACGTTTCAGTGACGACGTCAGTCAGCGAGCCGCCCGGTAGGTACTCCATCACCACCCACAGCTCCTCCGACACAAGATAACTGTCGAGATAGTTGACAACGTTCGGATGCTTGTTCTCTCGCATCACTAGAATCTCATTGATGATCAATTCTTTCTTTGGTTGTTGGCTTAAGTTCATTTGCTTGATGGCCACCTCCATGCCGGTTGAGGACTCAATGGCCGTGTACACGGTGCCCGAGGCACCTTGCCCGATTTTCTCCATTTTGGTATATTTGCGATTGGGATCGCCCACGCTGACTATCGTGCGCAACTTTTCGAGAATCTCCTCATCGGACATCTTCTTTTTCTTGGCTGTCGTGGAACGCTGCTGATGCTGTGGCGTGGTTGCATTCGCATTCGTGGTAGTAACTGCTTGGGATGCGGGTTGGTTGGTATTGTTGATCGTGGCCGCTTCAGTTGTTGGCGAGAACGCATCTGATGTCGGCGTTGCCGGGGTCACAGTGGTTGTTGTTATCGTCGTCGTCGTCGTGGCAGCAGGCAACGTCAATCCGGATGCAGTAGTTACCATTGAAATAGGCGAATCGATCACAGATAGAGATGCGAATGATGCCGGAATAATCGATTCGTTTATCGACGGGAACGAGGAAAATGAGGAAGTAGAAGAATCATGATTAGTCGTTGTTGAATTATCAATAAATTGCATTGTTATTGTTGATGCGCTACTATTGACAACATTATTAGTAGTAGATGGATCTGAAGAAGCATTGTTAGTAGTAGGAGAAGCTATTATGGTAGTGGTAGTACTAGTAGTAGTGGTAGAATCATAAAGGTTATTACTTGCGTTATTCTTATTCTTGTCAAGATTGCCGCCTGCTGGACTCTTGATTGTGGCCGCGTTTAGCTGCTGCTGCTGCTGTTGGGTCATTTGCGTTACCGTCGTCAATGTCGTTGCGTTCGTCGATGGTTGATGATGGTGTATGGGTACCACCGGTAGCGGCTGCTGATGTTGCTGTTGGACTGCACTGGTTAGAGTTGGTAACGATTGTGGCTGGGCGCTCATATTATGGTGTGTAGGTGTTGTTGGAAGCGCTCCATCTTCGATAGGCCTCGTGTAAATGGATTTTGTTCGTTCGGGCCGGCTAGCGATCGGCGGCGGCGGTGCTGGCAATACAATATCATCCTCATTGGTCGAACTATGGGATGATGTTGCAAATGCATTGTACGAATGTGATTGACTTAGAGGGACTGAATGAGTGCCTCCGCTAATGCCGCCTAGATTGAGGTTCGCCACCCCTATCAGGACGCCGCTGTTCGAACCATGAATCTCGGAGTCAGTTGGTGTACTGCTGGGACTGCTACTGCTAACACGACTCAATGAGGATCCTGCAAGTGCAACAAGTATTAAGTAATTTATAGGGAATCATTCAAACTGTGCGGGTTGTTTTCTTGTTTATCGACTCCGAATACAGGGCTTAAAGACACCGATCAAGTGAGAGAGAGATGTTAAAATGATACCGAGCAAAAGCAGTGGCACATCTTGAGTCCGAATGTAGGGTATCTTCAATGAGATCGGGACTGCAACCGATAGATGGCATCAACGAACAAAGGAATGAATCAACTCATACCTTTCCCCGGGATTATGGTTCTCTAATTCTGGAGTCTCCTTTTACATGTGTCAAGAGCCATTGTCTCAAAAGTAAGGTACATAGAAAACAAGGAAGAGGCGGACGCTTTAAAAAGAACGGGGATTGAAAAATGGGAAATTCCATAATCGACGACAACATAGAGAAAACAGTCACCTCGTCCTAGTTATCTAAAAGGACTGTGCAATTGTAGTCGTGCTCTGTCGGACAGAGTCCAACGACTTATACAGAAGCTGCGGAGATGAGGACCATGAAGCGTCAATCCAACGTCTGCTTTGCCCCTGCCGGTCTGCCAACCCTATGATTCAGTTTCTTTGCAAGCACTAAAGAGTAAACAGACTTTCAGAACCAAAATCTTCGGTAGTCCGAACTCCGACTCTGTTAAGCGGAGCTCTGTTCTTAGTAAATTATGCCATTCGAAAAACAAACAGTCAACCACTAGAATCATCAATAAATTTCCAAACAATTTCGTGCAGTTCTACAAATTTTATAAATCGAAATCAAACATTTACCTGAATGTGTTGTTGTTGCATTGGTCATGTATTTGGAGCTTGGCCGTTGTTTACTTGTATTGTCGAACCACTTCAAAACATCCAAAACTGCTTGGGGATTCTTCTTTTGCTCCTGCTTACTGATGTTCGAGTTCATTAGCAAACGAGCCCATGCTTCCGGCATCCCCTAAAAATGTTTAAACCACAAAAGAAATTCTCATTTAGAACAGCATATTGTACATTGACATTGCAAATAGCGCAATCTATTGTTTATGTAGTTTTGCATTTTCAAATTAAACAAAAATCATATATAAAACTCTTTCTGCTATAAGCTTTTTTGGTCTTTTTTTTTTTGCCACTTTGCGCCTTCAATTTCGGTGTAGTCTTCCAAAGAATTTCTGATACACAAAAAGCTACTCTCTACTTGTTGAAACAAAAAGCATAAATGCGTGTGTGTATCTCTAGTTTTAGCAAACTATATTGCATGTCTCACAAATGAAACCAAACAAAACAAATTATACAAACAAAACGAGAAAACCATAAGCAGTACTTACTCTCATAGGCAGCTTGAAACAAAAGAAAAGAAAAAAATATACATGACAACACCCCGCTGGTTAAAGAAAAAAAATAAAAAAAATAACGTAACAAAAGACACGAAAATTAAACAACAACAACCAAAATAAACAGAATTTTAACAAGAGTAAGTAAGTCAGTCAGTTAATTTGAATCAAGTAGTAGATAGTGTTTAAGTAAGCAACGCATAGAAGTGTGAGAGTGAAGAGGAGTTTTTTTTTTACTTCTAAACAACTAATAGTAACTTGTGAAAAATTTAGTTTTTGTTTCTTACTAATGGACAAACATTCACAGCAAGCAAGTACAATATTTTTTGTTCTGTTCAGGTTCGTGTAGAAGTGTGTTCGAACGTTCCTCCATTATTTGTGCCTTGGAACAGAAGAGAGCAATCCCAAAAACCAATGTTGCTTGGACCTAGGCGACTATCAGCGAGTCTACTTATCCTCAACTAACTGTTTTCAATTACACTCTTCGAGTTGAGTTCACTTCCTACTTAGGCACCAATCCTTTGACCCCATAGGATTGAAACTAAGACTCTGTGGAGCGGGGCGGTAATGTCCATTCGGCTCTCACATCTCGAACGATTAATACGAGCAAGAAGCGAACAAGACCCCAAAAAACGATAGACCGTTGACGACACTGAAAAACTGAAAAAGGACGACGAACTTCATATCAATTACCCGAGGACTTCTGGTGCTCCGGCAGCAGCAAAGCAGAAAGCAGACACAGCTGCCATCCAGGAAGTACGACGCAATGGGCCGGACAAAAACCGGTTGCCAAACTCTGACATATTGCTAAAGAGAAGAACAGGGCTTACTTGGATGCGGTTTTTTCACACGCAGTGGACTTTGGCAAGAAGTTTTGAACGTCTAAGCACTTCTAGCGTCACTTGACGCTAGAAGTGATGAGGAACAATGATATCGATGCCAAGAGGCTACTAGAGCCACCGCAACTGTATGCTTTATTACACCCTAACTGGTCCACACAACCCTCGGTTTGATGAAGAATGGCGGCACAGCAACTCGCATACCATAGTACAACCTGCATCAAGAGCGAGTTTCTGTGTGATTATTGAAAGAGGTTGAGGGGAAGTCCCAATCTGGCTGCCAACATCCAAAATTCTATACATCACGCTTGGTAGAAGTAGATCACTGGATGTAGCTGAAGAACTTATTTTTGACGAACCGTGGAAGTATGGAAGACTATACTTCAAAGTGTACACCCTTTCTGTTCCGAGGCACAAGTTGAGTTGTTGAGTCTAACAAAAAGTTTGACAACAAATAACAAAAAAATAAAAAAAGGAACGTAACAAATAAACAAGTATGTATAGTTAAAAAACAAAGCCAGAGAACTTTAAAGCAAAAAACGCTACAAAAACGAAACAAGTCTCTTCTGTTGTATCGATATGGTGAAATTTACAAGTAATACCGTTTGAGGCTCAAAATTTGTACAACATACACCGATGATGGGTGGGGTGGGGCGGCAACAAGTCTGCACTTACCGTAAACTCTCCGGTGACAGCATCGAATCCTACATGTACGGTGTGCTCAAAATTTGTCGGATATGATATATTCGGCTTTGAGTCTGTGTGTGATGGCTTGGATCCTTTGATTTTGTTCTTTAGGGTCTTCTTCTTGCGATCCGGGTCATCGGGTTCTGGAAAATTAAAATGAACTAAATGCACGTGAAGACCGTGGGTTAACAATAAGATAAAGGCAAATCGTAATGTTGTTCACACAATATTTTGGACGACTTTCAACAAAAATGACAATAACAACCACGTTAGTATACAGTACTACGTCTAGGAGATTGTAAGCAACTGTTTATAGGCACATACGACTTTTTTATTTTTTTTATTTGAATTTGCCTTTACATTATAAAACACACTCGATGAAAGAAGATTTACCTTTTGGCAAGGGGCGCATGTCTACTGGTGGTCCATCGCCTCCACTACGGTCGCCGCGGTTGCTGGTCAATCGGACTGGAGGTGCAGGAGGTTTGTCTTCTTCGCTGGACATTTTTGTTATTGTGGGTGTTTGGACTTTATAGCTTTGCTGATAATTTTAGGTGAATGTAAGTGTTGGTTTATTTGTAACTTATAACCTGTGGTTCACTTTGCCGTAGGTTTGAAATCCTGCAATGAAAAAGCGTGAAATTTAAAGTTCATCATTTTTATACATCGGGAACTGCCACAACAATTGGGGATAAATACACTATAGATTATGGGACATGTGGGCATAGAACGGGTTTGGCTGTGAATGAGGACAGATTTTAAAATAGACACACGGTATCGACGATTCGAAGGGACGAACGTCATAACGGGCAGTTAAAACTTTAAGGTAATTAGTGGCTGTGTTATTCAATTGTTCTTGGACAAACAATTGAGTAGTATTGCTTGGTTTAGAAAAATCTAAGGTTGTTGCACTCTATATAAGACCCCAATGATGCCAGAGCTGAGACTATAGCGCAGAAGCAAGGGCGTAAGTGAAAATATATCAACTGCAACTGCTTATAGCTTTCGACGCTGATAAGAGTTTGTTTTATTTAGTTACATACTAGGTACGAAACAGAGTTTGGCAATGTTTATTGGAGGATATAGTTCTTTCTGGAGTAAAGCCCATTAACATTCCTTTACGATGCACACTTTACAGATAACCGCCTGATTAACCAAAATGTATCTTCCGACGATTTCTGCACGAGACAAGAAAGAAGCCCCCACAAATCACACAAGTAGATATACACAGCAGCGCAGTGGGAGAGGTGTGAAAGTTTTCACTGGAGTGTGAAATATGATAGACTGAATGCAAACCGTTTCAATCTATATTTCGCTTATTAAATAACATTGATAATAAATAACTAATCCGAATATTTATACAAAATTATATGGCTCCTTTCCTATGAGCACCAGACAGATAACAAACAACAAATCGTAAAATAACCTTAAAATCCACTCCCAGCACGATCCACACCCCATTCCTCCGACGCCAGTGGGATTTGTTCTAGATTGTACACTACCTCATCATTTGCATGGCTACGGACTACCACAAACACTCTAATGATGAATATATAATCATGTTTACAAATAAATTTAATCGAAAAGAACAATTTTTTTCTGCAAACTAGGTTGGTCACCGTTGTCAATGTGATTACGAATGTCTTTCGATTGGAATCATTTCTCACTTCCTCGTACTACCACACTCTTTTTTTTTTTCCTTTTATCTTTTAACTATGAATCATATTCTTGCCCAAGTGAGAAACAGCAGAGAAAAAAAAAATTGTCAGAGGGAAAAAAGTTTTATTTTTGTATATTCCTACGGCCGGAAATGGAAATATCACACACTGGAAACACCTTTAAAGGCGAAAATACGGCCGTTTTCCCACTCAAACCCACACAAGTTGTGTCATTTGTATAAAAAAATGTTTTCCACTGCAATAAGTTGCATTCAGATGCTCACAGCGCCCACAAAGAGCAAGATAAACCATTTAAATTTGGAACTTATCGACGGGCCAGTGGTGCTGCAGGAAAAATCAATTTATCTATTAGTAACACTTTTCCACTTTTCCGATTGCAGCGCGTTGCACCACCACCAAAGGCCAAGGATTTTCCTTTTCCAGATTGGCGTCTGTTCTTATTTTTATTATAATGTAATAAATAAATTTGATCCAGATAAAAAAGAACTAAAAATAAATAGAAATGAAAAAAAGAAGGAAAACCTTACAAAGTCGCAACAAGACTCCGAGTCTCTCTCATCAAAAGTATCGCCGCAGCATTTTTTTTTTTCGTTTCTTTTCTTGTTGGGACTTGGGACGTCGTCGAAGGCTACGCGATAAAACACCGGCGATAACGTGCTTAGGCAGACGCCGACCGCTAGCACGTTGAGTAAATAAAGAAAATAACTTTTTTCAAAAATTTTATCATATAAATAGCAAATAATTTATGACGACAAAGTTAAATAAAAATTATCGGAAAATAGCCACAGGAAATTTTGCCATTTGGTCTGTCTACTGCTTTTGCTGCTGTTTCAGTTGGATCTGGTAGTTTCTTGGGCAATTGCCATTGGTGTGATCTCATTCGCACCGATGAAATTTTTTGGTTGACGTTTGATTGGTGCGAAAGAGGTGGACAGAGTTATTGAAAGTAGAGATGCCTTGTGGAGACTGAAGTGTTTTTTTTTTTTTTGGTTTTCAATGGTGGCTGCATTTCGTGGAAAGTGTCATTCTGGTTTGTTGCAAATGTAAGGGTGCGTTATGTGATGGTTGGGATTTATTTTGAGCTTTGTTTCTTAAATCATCGAACGTTAAAAATTGTTTTCTGCATATTCTAGCTTTTCAGTGTGTTTATTGCAAATTTAGTTATTATTAATTTAGAGCAATAGCGTGGTTACGATGGAAATGGTTTACGAAATTCGTAACCATATTTAAAAAGGAATTTAAAGACATTACAGATATGTGCCTTCTTGGTAAATGTCTGTTAAAATTGCTAAAAACCGCTTAGATTCGTTTAACGAAACTGGATGGTTGATTTCAATATCTTATGATTGTTAGTTAAAATTGTAGATAATGTACACAGAATCATAGCACGTTTGCTGTTTGTTGTGCACTATTAAAATATAAAAAACAATGTTCGCGAAACAGGTGGGTTTTTTGCAACCATTCATTTGTGTTTGCTTGTGTGCGAAAATTGGATTCGCATTTGCCGTGCCGAGCCGAGCATAACAATTTAAATTTTGAAAGCTATGCACACAAAATGCTTCGGTTTGGCAAGAGTCTATGGACCAAAATTTGTTGTTACTTATTTATTTAATAAGTGTTTTTTATTTCCGCATTTTTGTAAAACTTCATGCGTAGCGTTTGTTTTGATTGCTTATTCTCTCAAGTTTATTACTGTTATCACTTTTATTCGGTTTTAAGGAGCAGCGCCAAAATTCCTGAGCACACGGATTCAGTATACAGTTTCAAATGTTATATAAATTTAAGAGCCTATTTCGACTGCGATTATATTTTGATTAATTTAGCTTATTCCAGCGGACTGTAGTCCAAAAAGAAAACAAAACAACAACAAAACAACTTCAATGATATTTTTTTTATTATTTTTATTATACGTGCTTCCTTCCGCAGTTGAACAACGAAGGAACGTCCGTATCCTTCCGCTGCCGGTGATGGAATGTATCGATGATAGATCCGAAGTGTAGCGCACGATCGGTTGCTCATATATCGATAAGTGTTTAAAGTCTCGCTTCGACATCTTTTTCGTTGCGCTTTGATAGACGCACACGAGTTATCCATATTCAAAGGAATATTGAACATCCTGCCCACTTTGAAGCCGCAGGCTTAAAAACTGCTGATGACGTATTGGAATGAAATTATTTGTTTCCGTCCTGAGTAATATGCTGCATTGGGGCTTCATCTGAATAGCATTTGCTCGTAGTGATTGGGAAAACCATGAACGCCCCTGCCTATGTCCATGGAAAACCAAATCAATTCAGGTATTAGTTGGTAGGCTGCTCATCAAAGCCTTTCGTTGGCTGATGGTTATTTTGTGATAGTGTGAGCCTTTAGTACACTCATTCTTTAGTTTGCATATTGATCCTCATTGGTATAAAGAAAAACGCGTGATTGGATGCGTACGCCTCGAGCTTGTCCTAGATTTTTGAGATGCATCTTCTTAACACCCTCACGTTTCCAAATAACTAGCACTTGGTTGTTTTAAAATGCGGTATATATAGCATAATCGGATGTAAAACTGTGCGTTCCAATTTCTCTGTTGAGAGTTCATGTGATAATATGCTCGTTTCTTGCTCTTCTCACAGAGTCCACCGTGATGTTGAGCTAATGTGGTGTTGAGGTGCTGGATGATTTTGAGTTTATCAAATCTCGTCGTGGAGTTCAAATCTCGACCCATTGCTCAAAAAATTTGCTGCAGTTCGTGCCTTGTTGGTTGTGTTGTTCCATTTTGGTTGGTGTTTCTCCTCTGCTAGGTTGTCTGGCGTTATCCGAACTCCCATTTTCAGTTAAAACAATGTACGCATGATGTTATGCACAATGGGTATTTTAAATTGGAAGGGTCCAGTGAATTCAGCATAACTGCATATCCCTGCCCACTTTGACTTGTCAAAGTCAAAATCCTGATTTGAAAGCTCGTCGACTGCTGCAGAAAGCTTTTCATTCGGAGCCTCCGCTTGGTCCGTTTCGGTAGTTGTACCATAGTCTCGGTCTCGGTTAACTGCCGGTGATCTAACGTTCACGCCTGTTCCGCCAATTCTGCTACATTTTCTGCATCCTTATCGGATCAAAATCGGATCGTTCTGGCATTCGATATTCGACTTCAAATGCTATTGCCTGCCATCTGTCTCAATCGGCAAGTCTCGCAAAGAAAAATAAAGAAAAGAAAAAAATATTAGCGAGAGCAAATTGCTTTCTTGCTCAATCTACTGTGCTTAAGAACGGGGCATGACCAGAGTTACTAGGTATGTATCGGACAACGCCCTGCTCTTGGTAAATGATTCTTTTTATTTTGTGATAAAATGTATAGTTGAGGAACTGCTCAAACTCAAGAATACGAATGATCGTTTTTGGACTAACATTGCTGCTATGGCATATGTTTGATCCTGCGAACCTACAGCGTATCTACTCAATATTGCGGCTGCACGTCCGAATCGAGCACACTGCTACTTTGGCAGATGCTTCACTCTGTGAACGTACAGCGTATACCTAATTAACAATCCGAATGTACGCTTGGATGGACAGTACTGCTATAGCGAATGGCTTCATCCTGCGCACGTACACTCGGTCAAACGTTGCCCTCCTCGCTCAAGGACAACACTTGTGATACCTGAGCACAGACATTGCTGTCTGCAGCTCAATCTCTGATTCAACCGTATTGATCCGCGTTATTTGTTTTTGCATTGAAACGATGCTGCTTGTGGCTATCGCTCAATATTGCTCAGATGCCTACCGTATGTCCATGACTGCGTGGTATGCACCTGGGAACCGTCAGCCGCGCCTGACCTTGAGACTGTCGTGAAAACTTCGCTCGGCCATAAAAGGAATTTGTAAGCTTCCTACCCATTGTACTCTATCTTTCGTCTGGCCGGCATGTGTGCCTATGCAACCAGGATTTGCTTTGCGCTGCTCGACTGGCCGGCTGTGTGCCTGTGAAGCCAGGAGCAATTTTGTTCGTCTGGCCGGCTGTGTGCCTATGCAACCAGGATTTGCTTTGCGCTGCTCGACTGGCCGGCTGTGTGCCTGTGAAGCCAGGAGCAATTTTGTTCGTCTGGCCGGCTGTGTGCCTATGCAACCAGGATTTGCTTTGCGCTGCTCGACTGGCCGGCTGTGTGCCTGTGAAGCCAGGAGCAATTTTGTTCGTCTGGCCGGCTGTGTGCCTATGCAACCAGGATTTGCTTTGCGCTGCTCGACTGGCCGGCTGTGTGCCTGTGAAGCCAGGAGCAATTTTGTTCGTCTGGCCGGCTGTGTGCCTATGCAACCAGGATTTGCTTTGCGCTGCTCGACTGGCCGGCTGTGTGCCTGTGAAGCCAGGAGCAATTTTGTTCGTCTGGCCGGCTGTGTGCCTATGCAACCAGGATTTGCTTTGCGCTGCTCGACTGGCCGGCTGTGTGCCTGTGAAGCCAGGAGCAATTTTGTTCATCTGGCCGGCTGTGTGCCTATGCAACCAGGATTTGCTTTGCGCTGCTCGACTGGCCGGCTGTGTGCCTGTGAAGCCAGGAGCAATTTTGTTCGTCTGGCCGGCTGTGTGCCTATGCAACCAGGATTTGCTTTGAGCTGCTCGACTGGCCGGCTGTGTGCCTGTGAAGCCAGGAGCAATTTTTTTTTTTTTTTTTTTGAACGTGCTCTTGTGCTTGAACACGCCCTGGATATGACGGAGTTGCCTCGAGAAAGCTGCACCTTGTAACTATGCATTATGTAGGTAGGAGCAATACGTAGATATGTGCTTAATAACTTTAAAACAAAATCTATAAAATACTTAACCTCGGTACCGAAAAATAAATATAATAATACATAAAATGCAGAAACAAAACACATCCCATGAACGCTTAACTTGCGTACCACCGGCAGCTCCGTCTCTACCAATACCTAAGTTATCAGCGATAAATTAAAAAATAACTACTTATATTTGCGATACCTATCTCCTCCCACACAGGCTCTCTCTGTCCTCCACCAACCCATTGCTTCATGGTTAACCGTAACGAAATCCCCACGACATCATGCAACCTCGGTCCGCTACAATAGGATCAACACGGTCGATACCCAGAAAACAAACCTATATTGCTGCTAAATGAATCTACTAATGTAGGTATCTAATATAGCTCTATATCACATCTGAGTGATGGAACTGAATTGCGTGCATTCAATTAAAAACGACTTGTTGCGAGAAATGTAAAGATATATATTTCAAAGCATGCGGACGTATCGATCCGATACCTACACAGGGAGGCGCATGTTTATTGCTTAGGCCAATGCTATACGCATTCGCAACCAAGAACAACTTGTGCGTGCTCAAGACAAATATCCAGCAAAGGATATGCAATCTATGTACTACATACTGCAAGCGACTGATGGGTATACAAAAATTTTAATTTAACCCGACCGTCGTTATCGGGTCATGCGGCGCCGCTGCGCTCTGCTAATTCATAAAAAGGAAAATATCCTTCCGCATGAGAGCAATCTACTCAAACCAAACATCCATCAAGTAATACAGATGTATTTGCTACCTACGTACGCCCATCATGATATATTGCATAGCTGATCGTATGCAAGCATCGGTGCACACGAACTGGTTCGTTTCTTTGGCGACGAAAACTCAATGTTGCGAGAATATTCCGAAATTCAACGTAGATTGCAACTTTGCATGCCCGCACACACACAACACCGAGAAAACAAAAAACAAAGAATGAGATGGTATGGCGTGGTATACCACGGAAAATAAAACCATACTCACATACTAAACGATTCTACTAACATCTACGCTTTTGCTGTGATTCGCTTAAAGAGAATGTCAACTATATGCACTGAACTTATGAACTTACCCTCTATTTGATGCTGTTTGCTGATCGTCGACACGCTGTGCGAATGGCAAACTACCGCCGAGCTCCAATCTTCTCCCAAAGGGTTTTTTGTTTTTTAATCGATGCACAATGACACAACACAATCACAACACAACAGAAATATTTATGTTAATAGGGCCAGCTCAAAATCCGGCTCGAAGGACCTTGATTAATTTAGCTTATTCCAGCGGACTGTAGTCCAAAAAGAAAACAAAACAACAACAAAACAACTTCAATGATATTTTTTTTATTATTTTTATTATACGTGCTTCCTTCCGCAGTTGAACAACGAAGGAACGTCCGTATCCTTCCGCTGCCGGTGATGGAATGTATCGATGATAGATCCGAAGTGTAGCGCACGATCGGTTGCTCATATATCGATAAGTGTTTAAAGTCTCGCTTCGACATCTTTTTCGTTGCGCTTTGATAGACGCACACGAGTTATCCATATTCAAAGGAATATTGAACATATTTTCTTGATGCTCTGATTATATTTTAACCTCAAGATCCTTGTTTGGCGTTAATTTCGTTCCTACGGTGATTTGTAAATGCATACTTCGCGAGCATGGTTAGATTTTTTTTTTTGAAAATACTGTGTTGATTCGGCATTCTTAATAATGAAAACTTATAATTAATACAAACTGGTAACACTGATTCATGTCAAATATGACAAATAAACTTGCTTTTCTTTTTTATACTTTAAGTCGATTGAAACGTGTTTTATTTAAGTCCATTTCATTTCCAGAAAATATCTGCGGAGTGGGAGTCCAACATACTGATAGACAGGCAAAGCCAATACTTCCATATGCAGCGTGACCGTTGTGCGGCTAAAGTTCTAATTTGGCAATTTTTTCGAGAGTCTGTCAACTTGTTTTTCTATTTCGAACGCTTTTATTTGGAGAAGGCGCTTAGAAAATAAAAGTCTTTGAAATGTACCGCAGTTGCCTATCATAGTTACCTATTTTATTAAATATCGTGCGAAAATTGTAAATTTGCAGAATGGCTTAACACTTTTTTCGTGCGACTTTTCAGAATTCTTTTTTAGGGTAACCCAAAATGTGAATCGCCCGATTTGCTGAGCTGTATTAATTATATTACAACTACCTACAGGGTTCCGCCCTGCTACATTCCATTTATCAATGAAGCTACAAATAGTGCTCATTAATACTATCTCCATTGATTTGCCTGCAATCACTAAAACTAGATTACTGACATTTCCGGCAGCTACCTATATCGGTAGCAACAAATCAATTTCATCCGAACACTCCCCACAGATGATCTCCGTCGTGTAATCTGCCCGATTGTACATTAAACCTCTCGAGGCAACGAATTCATTTAGAACTGACCTCCTTTTTCCCTTTTAACTCAAACTAATCCATAAATAAGCCATATTAACATTAAATTTCGCCAATAATCAGACTCAGAGTGTATAAATCCAAGACCAGAATGGCTTGGACCAGACGTCTCATGTCAAATAAATAATAAAAAAAAACCAGAAGACAACTATCAAAAGGCATTAATAAATACCTCACCTACAGCGTTGTACAGAAAAGAATACATAGATATGTATTTACAACTTCAAATAACAACAGCACAAAACATACAATAAGCAAACATGAAAAGGTGACCGAAGACCAGGAGGAGGAACAGCGTGCGGGGCGACTCAAAAAGCCTCAACTGGAAAAGTGAGTTTCTCTGGTATAGGTGCTCCGCTGCCACAACCACACTATTGCTATTGTACACAACCTTGTTCGTTGACCTAGTTTCAGAGCACCTTTGTATTGGTTGAGCTTATGCCGGTTTCACTTCGTCTGTATTGACCGAAGTCGTCGCAAAGCCCGCATACAGTTAGACGCCACCATCATCCGTATTCTGTAGTATAACAAGATGTCGCTTACTCTATTCGATGGATAAAACAGAAATCGAGTTCGAACCCAAAGCAAACGTGTTTCTTCCCATCCATAGGTGTACCCTCGGTGCACGGGTATGCGCGATATTTTTCCTCTAGCGCTAGCCGTGGCAGCGGCAAAAAGGGCCATGACAGTGACTCTTCGAAGACGAAGTTCGAGTACGTTCGAGTAAGCAAGTGCGACCACCGATACGAGAAACACTCAAGAGCGAGACAGCTGCATCGTGACCGTTGGAAAACCTTGTTTCATGATCATTAACAAGGTCAGATTGTTGAACCGAATATTGGTAGTAGGTTTCGAATTTCGAAAAGTAATTTCCACATGCAGCTACAGTTCGAAATTGATATTTGATCCATGTGACAGTCAATTCGAATTATGCAGACTGCATTTTCACCAATCCAGCTAGGTAATCAGCTATTCAGCAAATATTTGTTAAGTGCAACTATAATTGCGCGAAAATATTTGCAAAACCGCACTAGCAGAATGGCTGGCTGGGTATATATTGACTTAGTTATTGATCGGTGATGAACGAAGAGGAAAACTTAACAACAGTATGTTATGCAGTCTTGAAAATGTGTGTATGGATACTCTAGCGAGCGCGCGCGGCTGACTTTGAGTCGAGAGTCCAGTAAAAGACACAATGACCTTGGGTGAAAGTAGCTCTCCATTTGTTGTTTTTGCTTTCTTTTGGTTCATATATATATATTTATTTGCTGATAGGTGATTTTTTGTGTTGCCTCCTTCTTCGTCGTCTACATGGTCGAACATCAGCAGTCTATGGTTGTATGAAAGAAGTGAACAGACGGAGGGGGTTGACTTGACTATATGTAGGAAATATTTTTTATTGAAATAGGAAAAAACTGCCAACTAATGTCGGCTTTGCCAATTATGGGCTTGACTCAGCAGTAGATTTGTTAATTGCCTTGATGTATTCGTATTGTATGTGCAAGATAAAGAGCTACAGAAATGAGTGTTCCGAAAAATAAAAAAAAAGACACATCGATCACATAAAGGAATGCAAAGTCGACAAATGGGGAGGTAATTGCAGTAGAAGTTTTTTGGCTGGTTGTGAGTTCTAAGAAGCTTTGTCTAATGACAACCATATCAATATATTATAATATTTCCTAATTGTTCAGAAAATGCATCTTTTGGGAAATCGAATGACAGCATGATTCGACAGGAAGTCTCTTACTTACCAATGCACATTTGGGATGAAATCGTAGGTTTTAGGTCAGTTCCCGCACTTATGGTGACAATATTGGCTAAATGAATCTCACCTAAATACAAAATATCCAAAACTTACGGGCACGCTATAAACGTAGGAAAACCAAAGGCAAATTAATTTCTGTTGAATCTGAATTCGATCATGCGCCTGATTAAAAAATAAAAAGTAAAAATTGTACATAGATTGTTAAAAAGGAAAGTAATACGTATAATAGGTTTCATAGCAATGACGGTTAAAATGGAATAGTTCAGAGCTGAAAGCGTGTTTACATTTAAAAGCCTGAGGAAGTGCAACAGGTTCGTCTTGGTATACCCTAGGCCAAGCTTCTCACAACCATTCGTTTGTGTGAATTTGAATTTTTTTGGGACAAATATTTTTGTATTTTTTGCATATCACACGGATTCTTTTTTGACATAGCACCGATAGGAAAACAAAATGGCGAATTTGGAAAGAAATTGAAGGGGCCAGCGGCAATTGTGAGTTCTCAGTATGGTTTGTCTATGACTTCTACCTTCAAAGAAAATAACAATTTTATTTTATCCCCAGTTGTATCCATTTTGTATAAAATAAATACCTAAATAGTGACTTTGGCCGCATTCAAGAATCTAGTCATCTTAAGTCGACTAGATTGGTCTGGATGAGATGTAACCTGAACGCAAAAACTAGATTGGTCGGGAACGTCACGTTTTCTACGTCAGCCACATATGAGAACTGTCAACTTAGTACTCAGTCACGAATTTCTCGACTAGATTCGTCGGCTACCCCTCCATAAACGTCAACTGATATATCTGCTCTCACGACCGATTTCCCCCAATCAGAGTCGAGTTTCATCTAGTGAGAGAGCTGTCAGACTTACTAAACTAGATACTTGAACGTCCCCTTTCTTTTTGATAGATTTGACAGATAAATGTCAGATATAAGACAAACTAGCCAAAACAAATAACTATACGCTAGTCTTAATGGTACGCGGGCATTGTTACGGTTAATAATTTCTTTGCACCCGCCCTTAACTTTGATTACTCCCATGCAATCATTTCTTATGGTTCCCCTTAAAATACCTGCAATATGTTTCAGTGAAAAGGTTCTTTGTGGTTAGTAAGCGAGTCGCAGAATTTTTGTATTCTATTCGCCGTTGACATCGATTGGTTTTGTGTTGGTGTTTCACTCGAAATTGCATATGCCAATCGACAAAAACCGACTAGATTGTTCTGCACTTGAACGCAAATACTAGATTGGTCGGTAACGTCACTTTTACTACCTCAGCCATATGTACGAACTGTCAACTTAGTACTCAGTTACGAAATTCTTGACTAGATTCGTCGGCTACCCTTCCATAGACGTAAATTGAAACACCTGGTCATGTAAAAGATCTAGTCCAATCAAAACTGAGACACATCAAGATTTACTAAACTAGATAATAGATCGTCCGCAATATCTCTTGCCAAGAGCAAGCTCAAATCACGGCTGAAAACGGCCACTCACCTTTAGCCGATTGCTATTTCATTTGTATCAATTAATGACCAGAGTAGAAGTTATGTTAAATGTGAAACAAAAGAGTCTGCCATCGAACTGCACATTAAAAAATGCCAAAGAGCCTTAAATTTGAGCGGAGTCTTGAGTTACTTTTCGTTGTCCACACCTTAAGTGCTTTGTTGGTTGTTTGTCAGCTGCTCCAGTAAATACCAGTCCCTTTCTGATTGCGTCCACAAAATTGAGGTTGAGATTGCCCATTCCGTTCCGTGGCTAACGCTTGTTTATAATTATTGCGCCTGAAAGCAATTCCTGCGCTCATGAATAATTCGAATGCGCGTTGCGCGCTCGTTTGCATGAATCTAAAAGTGAAATTAAAATTCTTCCGTGTTTGTATAGTTCGAACCGTAAGGTCTTGCCTTTATTAGTTTTTTCACCCAAATCATGTCTATCGAACGAAAATCAGTAAACGGCGCGCACAATACCTCAGACAGAGCCAATTGGCCATCACACAGCACTATTTCGAGTGCACTTTCAGTCTTAAGCGGTCTGAAGATATGCGTGTTCTAAATTTGTGTTTACAAACGTGCTTCACATACCAAAAGGTCTAAGAATGTAGCACTTTCAGTGCATCTATGCGGCTTCATGGTGTGGTGCGGTCTGCACGTCAGTTCCGGTATTCCGCATGAGAGTATACCTCTCCTTCCCTCCATCATTATCGGCCAGAAACGATAGTGACAACCATATCGATTTGTCCAACACAATAATTGGCCGAGCGGGTATTCTCGCAGCATTGTCAGTTGTCACTGTCATTGACGACGCATTAAAAAAGCCCATTCCCTCGCTAACTACACAAGTATACTATCAGCGTTTTGTTCGACATCTATCTTAAGCTTTTTATGGTGGATCATTTGTAAAATGAAAGTTTTCTGCTTCGGAATTGATGTTTGTTTTTTTCTTTTGCTAAGCGCGTTCTTGTAAAGCTGCAAATCATAATCTGTTGGTTTTTTTTTCGCAAGCTTGTTCTCAAGACTCTAATTTTGCACGTCTTTTGTTCGGCTTTACTCTTTTCTGTTTCGTTTTCTTTGCAACTTTTCTTACATGCGGTTTTTTTTTACATCGGCTGTTTGTTGTTGATCCTCTTATTGTCGAACAAATTTTCTTTTCAATGCGATCGTTAACAGCGTAGCGGGGAGTGCGCGCATGCGTTGTGTATATGGTAATTATGAACGCGGATTCGAGCCTCGTCCTTCTGGCCAACGAATCATCTTCCACATTTAGCTGCTATGGTATGGTAACCACTCTTGTTTAATTCAAGCCAACCGGACGGCATGCTGATGATGACGGACCACAAGACCACAAAACCAGCAAACACTGCCATATTATTACCACCGATCGTTGGCTGAATCACGAAGACGACGACGACGACGGGCCAAGACCGAAGACGCCAAAGACGAAGAGCGACACATTCGCTTATTTTTCTTTCTATATTTGGTAGGTATACCTACACTTACGGACTAGTGGTAGTGTCTTGAATTTTACTTTATTTTTTTTACAGTTTCACGATTCTTATGGCGGCCTACATCTTTGGCTCTGGAAGTGGGTCACATTGGAATTGGGTCTCCCATGATAATAATTACCATTAGTTGCGGAGTTTTACCAGATTCTTATTATTAGTATTTTTTGCTTTGCTCTTTTGTGTGAGTGTTCTGTAGTTCTTCGGTTGGACTTATTCTTATTCGTTTTGTTGGCTTGTATTGTTGAGGAAGAAAAAGAAATCTCGTTTAAAGGTCTTATACGAGTAATAACGTATTTTTTTCGGCGTAGAACTGGAATAATGAAGGCAATTATTTTAGGCTAATTATACGTTTTTTTGGCAGTGTCGTCGGTTTTGTCTGTGCATGTGAGTGAATGTTTTGTGTTGTGATTTTGTCGCAGCGGACAATTAGATGGATTCTGCCTTTTTTTTCTTTCTCTTTAGCTGTTCCGCTTTGAGATTGAATTATAAGTTAGCTTATTACGAATTAATTGAAGCGAAGCAAAGTAGACGTGTGATCATTATGGGTTATGAATGAGGGAATACATATATACACGATGTCTTGTTGTTGCTGGGGCTTAGCTTTTGTAGGTAATTATATGGTACCTTTTTGTGCATTCTAGGGAAAAGAAAGTAGAAATGATTGTAATGGTTGAAAGGAAAAAAAAACGGAAAGACTTAAATACGCGTTTAAATGGTCCATTGCAGCAGGTTGCGTGTGTAGTTCGGTTCATGTCTGCCATCAAATATCGGTTAAACTAATAAGTCCTTAAGAAGAGTTTTCGAAATTCCATGTAATATCATTAAAGGAAACTTTTGCTATAGAAACATGGACAACAATCGAGAAACGAGCTTAATCCTCTTTAGCACAACGTGTTATCATGCAGGGAAAGGAAACTGGGTATATTGTTGAAACGACGTCTTTACCAAGGCTTAAAATGCGGAGGCGCCAACAAAAGGCAAGAGGTAGAAGCGCTGACGACTATACCTAACTGAGAGTATGACGTTTCAGCGGATGCTATAAATTTGGAACCTAGCTCTTTCAATAGGGAAGAGGTCTGCGATTCTACGCTACATCCATACCAAAGTAAGGAGAATGCGAAAATTTCTGGAAATGTTGGAAATGTAGTAAGTGCGTAAGACAATTAAGCAAGAAGTTCCAAGTTTTACAGGGCGAACCCAAATTACACCTAAAGTACTATTTGCTGCCCATTTACTCTCGCAAATGTTTGACAACTATCCGTGACTTCTATAATGTCTTGAGAAAGATTCAAAATTAAGTCGCTTGGCATTCGTAATAAAAATAAAAAAACTATACAAAGACGGCGGAGCGAAGAACCTGTAAGTAAAGGACTATTCACATGAGAGCGAATTGCGAAAAGGCGAATTGCGCACAATTTAATTTAACTGCATTTATGAATTGCACATTGCTATTTATTCTACCACGAAAGTATTAATTAATCTAACATCTAACATAAAAAAAAAAAACCTAAGCCTAAATTGATTTAAATAGCGAGATTTACAATTGCAGAAATTTACTTACCAGCGAATTGAAAATTCTTGCCGCGAACTGTCACATTTTATTCACAATCCACATAATACAATACGCGATCCACAAACCCACGAATGAAAAATTCGTTCGAACTTAGCATTTAAAAATGAAACTGAATCGCGGGTATATCTGCGACTGAAAAAGTTTTCATGTGAATTAAATAATTGTCGAAAACTACGAATATTTGATTATTTGCAGTTCGCAATTCTCTCTCATGTGAATAGTCCTTAAAAAATGTAAAAAAAGTTTTTATGTGAATGAAATGTCAGAAACTACGAATATTCGCTTGTTTGCAGTGCGCAATGCGATCTCATATGAATAGTCCTTAGGACGACTTCTATTGCCATAGTTGTGAAATACCAACGAACGGTCTGTATGTCAACTGACGTCAGTTCAGTTCATCCGGTCATTTAAAGATTATTTCCCCTAAAATGTCATTTATTACTGACAAAGAGATGCAATTTACGCCATTTTTTTCTTTCTGCTTGAGTGTTTCTCGCTGCGTGTCCTCCAAATGATTGCTCCTCCATTCATGAATTTCGATTCCAATGTTCTTAATGACACGTGGTTAATATTTTCAAGATGTCCTAGTTGCAAAATCATCCATCCACGCGACCTTCACACATTATTTGCAACATTCTAAACAGACTCGCTGAATGAAGTTCTTTAGTTGCGAAATGTTTAGCTTGTCCTTGACTCTAAGAGGTGGGACTGTTTTTGCTTGCACAAAAAATGCAACACATGCATACTATGTGCCATTAGTGACTTTCATTGTATTATGCAACGGACTTATACGGATTGAATGATGTTTCATCATTGCACACATGTCAAAGCAGCGGGTGACGGTCGCGTGGAAGTGCAAATTATAGCTCGCAATTTAGATTTACAATTTAATCGCATTCTCTGTTGAGACATTTGCAAGTATAAATACTCTAAAATGTATAAACCATACTCTGCATAAACGTCAAATCCTAGCTAGCACTATATTCCCAGAATATCGTTGAAAAAAATTTCTCTAAGGAATTGATGCGCTGAACGCTTACCTAGACAAGATTTATGGCATTCTTCCACACAGGACCTTTTGTTTTCATTCCAAGCATTCTATTTTCATGTGCAATTTGAGTTGAAAAACTCACTCTTCCTACAAGATGTTTACTGTCAATTGTGTGTTTGTCTCAGCCACGACGAAATTTACCTGTCCACGAAAAGGTCCAGTTATGCAATTTTTCCTTAAGGTATGTGTTAAGAAAAAGGGTTCTCACGGATTGTCTTCTTGGCATTGTAAAGTTTACCATTAAATAAATTACCCGCGTTTGCATATATACACATAACGACCTTCGGGTCGTCTTGTTTTGACGGGCCTACCTGTTATTGAAATTCCAATAAACACGCAAACGCTTCGCTCGGTTTGGTAATGGAAGATTGCGTATAGGAGAATACTTTTTCGATAGTCTCTGCGAACTCGCTAATATGCATAAGCATCAGTCGCCTTGAGCGCTTTATAGATGCTCCTGTAGTAGAGGGTAGTTTTCAGATCAAACGATCCTGTGGGAACGTTGTTCCGGAAAAATGTTGGACCCATTTCACACAAGTTTGAGCCACAAATTAAATAAAAAGGAGGAGGGGGAGTTTCATGAGATTTCTTAAAAAATATGAAGGCAAAATTTGTGGGTGTGTTCGCTTAGTGAAGCGTTTTAACCAGCTATTGTTATGTGACGTCGTTCAGTCTACTAAATTCTTATTTCCTGATCACGTTTTATATTTTTTTAAATTTACCCAATTGGGTACTTCAGTACAACGCTGCCTGTAGCATCGAAATAAGCCTAGTCTGCACTAAGTGTGGTGGCTGTCTGAGACCTGTCACTGTCATTTGTCAAGGGTGACCAGATGTGAGCGTTATTCCGGTAATCAGCTGATTGACTCCGAATGGACATTTCTGGGTCTTCTTCGATGCTGGCCGCCACCATCGGCTATGTTTTTTCCGCACGTTCGGCAACCGTGAAACGATGCATGATGAAATGGCAAACCTTACTGAATATTTTGACAACTGAATCTCAGTGATAACTTTGACAGCCTCTAAAACAAACAAAAAATTCTTAACCTGAACATGCATTTATCAATTTTTAGGTTAGAAACCCAAAATCAAAGATAATGGAATACAGAGATATATAACTTTCCAGTGGAAAGGCGGACAAGCTGTTTTCCCGAAAAATTAATGATGTCACGCACATTATGCTTATTTCTTTTCTAGTACAGGGTGTCCGCCGGGAAGGTATACTACTTTGTTTTGCCGCCATTTTGGTAAACATTAGTCTTGACAGTTCATATTTGGCAGTCGTGAAGTAGACACGTGGCAAATTTATTATGGAAAAATATTCGATAAACCAACTTGTGTTAATCGTTAAAACATTTTATCAAAATCAATCATCGATTACTGTGACGATGACAAAGTTACGTGAAATTTTTGGGAGAAACAACGTGCCAACAAAACGCACTATTTATCGTGTAGTGAATGATTTCGAAGAAAGAGTAGCATCCTTTGCATTCATTAAAAGGTACAGTCTGGTGTGCAATTTGGTCAGGAGGAATCATTGGATGTTATTTCTTTGAAAATGAAAACGGCGTAACGGTAACTGTGAATGGGGAGCGATATCGTGATATGATTGAAAACTTTTTAACGCCACAACTTCATGCTTTGAGCTTGATTAACATGTGGTATCAACAAGACGGTGCCACATCGCATACAGCCAGGATTACAATGGAATTACTGCGAGACCTCTCTCCACAACAAGTTATTTGAAGAAATGGTGATGTTGATTGGCCTCCACGGTCGCCTGATTTGAATGCTCCGGACTTCTTTTTGTGGGGATATCTGAAAAGCAAGGTTTATGCAAACAAACCAGAAACGCTTGAGCAACTCAAACAAAATATTCGTGATGAAATTAATGAAATACCGCGTGAAATGTGTGAGAATGTAATGAAAAATGTGCTCAAAAGGACTCGCATTTGTGAGACTAACAGAGGCGAACATTTACCTGATATTGTATTCCATACATAATTGCCGACATTAATTAAAACATTTATCAATATAAGATCCATTCTCTTTCATTTATTCAAAAATTATAAACAAACAAAGTAGTATACCTTCCCGGCGGACACCCTATATATATGAGTTCATGAATTGGACTCTAATGCAAGAATTTGCTATTCCGAAATGTGTATTTCACAATTTTTTTTTATTTTAATAAGCCTCAACAAAAACCAAACAAGTTCAACACGAAACACAAAACAATTAAGCACCGCGATGCCCATAAAAACAATAGGAATGGTGTCCGGCCATTAGCAATACTGGGGGTTAGACGTACGAAAGATATTTTATATTTAATAATTAATCTCTGACCTGCATATGCATTTATCAATTTATAGGTAAGAAACCCGAAATCTTCTTTGTTTCTATATTTTTTTTTGGAACACACTGTTAAAACGACACAGCTGCAATTTTTGGGAAGATCGCTTTAGGCGCCAATTTTATTTTGATTCTATAGGCCTCGTCGAGGAAAGCTCCTTATACAACCCTCCTTAGTCCTGCTTTATGGCACAGCAGCATGGACGTTAGCAAAGGCTGATGAAGATCTACTTGCTCGCTTCGAACGCAAAATTCTTCGAGTTATGTTCGGTCCCGTTAGCTTTGGCAAGCTTTGACGGAAGGGATTTAACAGCGAATTCTACGAGCTATTCAGCGACATCGAACTGTCCAAAAAAGTACACATCAGTCGTCCAAGATGGCTAGGACATGTATAGCGAATGGACACCAACGCATCAGCCCGAAGATTCTTCGATTACAACCCGGAGGAACAACGCAGTAGAGGTATACCTCGCTTAAGATGGCGCACAACTGGAGGCCAAAAATCACGCTAACTGAAGAGGCGTATTGATTAACTCCCAGGTGCATCCTGGACTGTAGCGCCACCTAAGTAAGTAGGAAAATAAATAATATTTTTTCAAAGCGCTTTACCTTGAGATGAGACCCTAGCTCTTTAGTCCAACTCACTACATTTACATTAAAATGAAATTATTTTCGAAAAAATAACAACATTTACTGATCTCATTGTACTTAGACTGGAACAAAAATTGTGGCAAAGATTGCATTGGGCGCAACCCATTCATTTTGGGCGGACAGTTTTAACAATGGCAAATTAAGAATATATCACGTCTATACCATGAGTCGATTGAACATCATCATCTCAGCGTCAATCTATTTCTAATTTGATGGTGTCCCGCATAACATTGCGTGGACCGTTAATCTAAAACAAATCTCAAAATAACTCAAATATAGATATGGATATGCCCTGCTAATGACTTCTCAATTGATCCGCAATTTAAAGTGCCTCAAGCGAATGGCCACAATAAAGACTGCGCCGCGAAATTCGCAAATTTGCAACGAGTGTTTGCAAACCTAATTACACGTCTTACGCCCAAGACAGCATTGCATTTAAATTTAATCCGCCAAAGGCGCTTCATTTAATTGCAGCATATACCCTACACAGTAGTCCCAGGGTGGAACCATGCTTTAAAAAAAAATCTGCACTTGTCGGGTCGTAAATATCATTTTACACACAATACACCCATAGATATAGTTGCTGTTCGGAGACCCGCTCTTCGGCGACGCAATATCTGATTGTTCGCACTCGGCTTCACGGAAGCTGCAATTCTGTGTCAATTCTTTTGCTCGGTCGATGGGACCTGTCTTCGTTTGTTGGACGCAACAATCCGGGGGTCCCGCTGTTAAGAGTTGTCACTGGCACAGCGCGACAGGTTGCCAAAAACATTCGAATTGTGTTTTGCTAAATAAATATGTCACGGGAAATGTCAATTGGCTGCACGCATATATGCAACAGGTAAATCAGTGATTCAGAGCAATTGGTGATGGTTGGCAAATTTGCACACTGTAGCAGGAAAGGAAACAAAATCCTTTGTCATGCTCGTAGGTAGTGTTCCTTTTTCGAATCAATTCCATTGAGATGCACTCGACGCAAAGGTGGGCTAACCGCAACAAAGTACGACGTACGAGCAGACGAGTTCACTCGCTGCATACGTATTGTGTCTCGAATGTCCCACGCCCCGCTTGAGAAATGCATGCAAAAATATTCATATTTTTTAAGCATCTGCGCGGGAGAGTGTGTGTGCGTGTTATTTATAATTCGTATAAATAAAAACCGGAAGTAGGTCAACCAGAACCGGATCTAGTTGTAGAGGAGCTGCTGATGCCGATGACTGCTCCGCTGGTGCTACCCACGGCAGTGAATAATGTCGTAGCATGCGAAGCCATCGTCGTCATCATCATCCTCATGATCGTCGTCATAGTGGTCGCAGTGGCAAAGCATCGCGCACAGAATCTCGCAGATAAAAACACATATATTAGCAACAAAAACGTGATGTGGATACACACAGATACAATGGAATTGGTGCGATCAGAAACTAGGCAACGTGAACGAAAGCAGAGCGACAAATACACTGTACGTTTGTGATTGCGCTGTAATTGTAATTCATTCAGCAGTCGCAACAGAGGATATTAAGTTCTGTCTGCCTCGTAGAGTATCTCACAGATGCAGTTTGGTTTTGTGTCTGAAATCCTGTCTTCGAAAGGTGACTGCTGCAGATAGCAAAGGCAATAATATTTTTATACTAATGAGCAGCCTACAGTGAGCGACACCCGGCAGTGATCATGTGGAAAATTCGCGAATGAAGGAGGTTTATTTATTTGTTCCTAATTAATGAATTGGAAACGTGATTAATACAGACCAAGAATGATCAAGTTGGGACTTCTAGTTTAGTCAGTTTAACTAAAACTTCAGGCTCTTCATATGCCATTTGGCAAATGTCACACATTTCAGTTTCCTGTTACACTTTGTTCGAAATAAAATGATTTGCATCAAATACAAAACAAGTTTAAAACTTGCTGGCACAGTTTGTTCTTTCCTTTTAAGCCCATTACGCAGCTGTTCCGGAACGAAAAATCCCATACAAAAATGACACAACGAAATCATGAACGAAATATTTCGCTCTCCTTTTCGTTTTGCAGTACGCAGCTGCTGCGAAATGATGGTAGAAAAGTGGGTAATTGTAGTAAAAATCGACTCTCTTTCGCACCCGTTTATTGTCCGGACATAATTAGCTTGCGAAAATTTGACATTTGTTCTGCAGAGTTACCAGTTTTTATAAGAGCCAAATTTGAAAAATATTTGAGCAAAAAATAGACAAACTCAAATATAAAGATCAAAAGTGCGCATTTTTTTGCAATTCTTTAGGGTTACTTATCCTGGTTACATTGTTTTCAAAGACGACAATATTAAATTAAAATAAAAACAACACAACACATACTCATAATTGAGAGAATTTTTTAGTTTCCATTTTCAAATGTTAACAAAATAAAAATGCTAATGGAAACGGGTTTTTATATTACATTTTTTCGAAATTGGTTGGTATAAATGTGTGAAAATCAATTGCAGTAGATCTCAATAGAATCAAGAAAAATAAACTTTCGGATTTAATTATCGATTCGACAGCAGAAATCTGAAAAGCCAAATCGAAAACGACAATAGAAGTATGTATTTAATAATAGTGCAAATTAGCAAAAATCTCAAATGACAATTTTAAGGGGCCAGTGAAAAGTTCGAATAGCCAAATCAGATATTAATAGCCAGTGCTGGTAACACTGGTAACACAGCTGATGGAACTCACCACAAATTATTTTCCGCTGCCTTTTCGCAGACGCTTCGCTGTCCATTTGTAGAGCACCGGAAAATTTCGTTTCGGAACAGCTGCGATGTCATATTTTTTATATGAATTTTGACATTCCGCTATTCACTTATTGGTCAATGGAACGCAGGAAATATTTAGGAATGCTGATGGGTGCTGGTTTTCTGTGTAGAAACTGATGTTTATAAACAATGGGAATGGTGACGCATCGAAATGTCAGCTGAGTTGTCAGGTAAGAGTTTTGCTATTAAATTTGACGAAATTTATGATGCTTAATCTAAACAAACAAGATCCGACCAACTATAGGATACTAAATTCAGAATGTCACAATCATTATTTTGATTTTGATTAGCGCTTTAAAGTGACTGTCAAAATGCATTTCGAATGACACCAAATCAAAGTGACTGAATTCTCAACAAAACTTGCTGAGTAAACAACATTTTCAATGGATTATCGCCTTGACCGAGGACGACCTGGTGATCTCTCCTTCACAACCGAATTGTACTCAATTTTTCAATCAGCCTCTAAAATAATTTTAAATAACAAAAACCGAAGAGTCAAACAACCTCTCCTTAACCTATAAAAATGTCGCTGACTGTTGCCAACTGTTGAATACAAAATATCAGATTCAAATTTCACGCTACTCCATGTTGGGATTGGGATACCACACCACGGCTGCTGTACTGCATTCATCTGACTCCCCGGTTCACTATCAAGAGCAAGTTCAATGACAAAACAAGAACAACTGCAGCGAATGCGTTTCGTAGTCGTCGTTGTGCGGTCCCACTCTTTCGCTGCATCTGTATATGTGTTACTCCGTGTTTCTGATGTATCTTTAGGCCAAAACTATCTGTACCAAAAAAAAAAAACCACGATCCATTGAACGGTTTGTTGTTGCTGCTGCTGCGGATGATGATGATGGTGGTGTTGTTGGCTTTGAAGCCGCAGCCCACGTTACTCATGCAGACACCGCCACGGCACTTCATCATTTTGGGTGGGGGCCCCCAATAGCTGGTTTGTATTTGTATGTTACCTACTCTCTCGATAACGGTCGTCGGGCCGGACGGGATAGTGTGGAATCGCATTATAACGGTTCGGCATTTTTACTGTCTTTTTCTGCTTTTTCACTTTTGTTTGAGGGTGCGCGCGCACCTCTTATTTAATTCTCCTTTTTTTTTCTCATGTGAACTGAAATTATCGTACCGAGCGTGTACCGAAAAAGACGAAAATACCGAATAAAGGGCCAAACATAAGATAAACAGTATTTAGTGAGTGGCATTGCAATGCTGCTGAGGTATGATGGACCCGTTGGGCGACACGTACTTCTTTTTTGGGGAACTACAACCAGATAATGAAGGCAGAAGAAAAAAAGTTGTTTCTCGTGCAGACTGTTGTAGTACTTGAAGCAACATCTAGGAGGAACCAACTGTGATGATGATGCATCTTTGACATCCATGTAGGCTTAGTAATGCATTCGGTTAAAGGTTCCGACAGTTCAAACTACTGTTGGCATTACAGTTAATGGATAAGGCGATATATTGAATTTCTTCGATAAAAGTCAAGGAAAATATAATTACACTCAGAGTTGTGTGTGTCTCTATAAATAGTATGCACAGTCGTCTCAAATTGACCAGAAAGAAGGTGGATCAAGATGTCTATAAAATTGGGAACGTACTTTTTTTCCGGGTCGCAAGGTAAACCTGGTCATTAAGATAGATGAACTATTGTTTTTTTGTGTTTTTAAATCTTGAGCTGAGAGTTAATGGCGTATAATTTGTTCATCAACTGGAGAAAGGTGTGAACGTCTTGTGTTTTTTTTTTTTTTTTATTGCTAGGTAAGTTTTATGTAAATTAGGATTGAATAGCAATGGTGCTCAATACAGCGAATAGATCGAGTAGGTTTGTTTTAAGAACCTTGCCTTACAACAGTTTTTTAAGTTCGATTTATTCTGCTTATGATAGGAAATTGTTTTCTGTTATCTCTAGACACATTTGATGATCGCCTTTATAAATAAGATACCCACAAAAGAAACAAGTACAAGAAAGTTACAGAAAGTGGCTAACGAATTAAAAAACTTGTTTACTAGATAGCTAGTAACTTAAACGCGGATTCTTTAAAGGTAGATCAACGACAACTAACCTCATTGAATCCATATCCTCTGCACCCTCTGCATTAGTAAGCGGAAAACAAGTCGGAGCGTATTACAACTGATTTTAGTAAGGAATTTGAAAACAATTCACATAAATTAATACTTTTCAAATTGTCTGCCCTCGGCTTGGAACCCATTTTGCTAAAATGGATATCTTCATACCTGGAAAACCACTTTTATATTACTCGCTTCAGATCCATTCTCTCGGCTTTTGTCTCGGTGGGTTGTCACCTAGGTACCCTTTCCTCCATCGCTCACCTCTGCAAGAGATTACCATACCTCATAACCTCTTTAGCGTGTGCTTATTATTAAAAGAAAAAAAAAAAGTTAGGTTGACCGCTGCAGAAATCTAAAAATTCACAAGAAAAAGGGCTCATTTTCTGAACCTGTTGTGTAAATTTTGAAATTTCGCACGACATTTATGGCTTGATTGTGATATTGCCTATCATTATTACTATTGCGTTACATTTTTAAGGTTTCTACTTAGAAAACAATTTGCGAAGCGCCTTTTCCAACTAAAAACGGGTGAAAATACCAACAATTTGTATAAGACTCTCGAAAACGAAACGATTACGCTGGGTATAACTTGTCATTATGATTAGGCTCCATCAGTGACTAAATACAAATCACCAGATTAAACAGACGCCATAAAAACAACATGGCCGCCACAGGCTGCCAACATCGTAAAAATACATTTTTCATACATTTTGTAAGGTAATGCCTAGTATGCTGTTATAGGAAAGCTTAAATTAAGCGCCTCTCCAATGTTTCTCTCCACCGCTTAATGTTCGCTTAATTTTGACAGTGTAGGTTCCGTCAATAAAAAAACTGTGTCGCACTTTTTTTCGTTTTTTTATTTTGCATTTATACGCCTACTTAAATTCTGTAGAGATTTTTCGTACAGCGGCTAACAAATTTAGCTTGAACTGCGTACTGCTTTGCTTAATTTTATCTTTGGAGACATTTTTGTATGGGGGCTTAATTTAAGCGCGAGCAGGATACTAGGCTTAGTTTTTAAAATTTTATCGTAATATACAGTCAGATCGTATACTTTTGGCTGATTTTGGTGATTTGGAAGATATTTTTAAATTCATGTTAGTTTTTCGGTAATTTGTGATCTATGTGATCATTTCTTTTAACATAAGTAGTGATCTGCATCGCCATTTGAGAAAACGTTCGAATTACATAGCTCCGCGAGAGCTACGATTGAGATGAATGAAAAAACACATGAGAATCGAATAAATATAAGATTTCTTTTTTCATTTGATAAAATTTAGTGTGATAGTTCGTGTGTTCATAACACTCCTTTTATCATATCTACACAATACATTTTTATTTTTTAATCAAAATGCACATATTTGGGTGCCAATTCACGCCTCTTTTTTGTTATTAAAGCGTTACAATAAAAGACGACACAGAATTTCGCATCTTGTTAACTTGCAAAAACAAAATTTAAAGCAGTCCCACTCATTGCCAATTAGTAACATTTGAAGAAAACAAATGTGTGAGAGTCGGAAAAAAGCACAGAACCTTTTTCTGTACTTATAGTGGTAGATTTTTTTCAAAGTCAAACGGAAATGAAAATTGTACAATTTTTTAAAGCACCAAACGGGACAAAAGTAGGTATCTGGGGTCGGTTAGTTGTAGTTGGAGCAGAATTGTGCAATAAATTAAGTAATTGCGACCATGGAATCCTATAATTGGTACCACATGAATAATGGGTACAAATGGTAACTGGGATCTCATCTTTAAATAAAAAAAAAGCAGAATACATGTGACACTCAATGTCGAGCAGCTACTTCTCCGAACGGGAGAGAGAATAGATGCTCGCACGCAAGAAAAGGGATTTTATCGTAAGAAATTAAGTGTATTCCGTCATTAAAAAGGTTCTTTTCCTTCAAGAGGGTTAAAATATTTCCACTCCATTTGAAAGACATGACTGTCCACAATTGGTATCTTCCATCGGCAGCCCAATTCTGCCTACTCATATCAAAACAAGCGTAATAGAACACCCTCGTAATAACAACAGTTCCCAACGATTAATTAGCGATTCCACCTGCGACGAACTGTGGAATACCATATCCACAAGCCGCAGTTACACCAAAACTCATTTAACTGGTAAATTTATTCACCTAAATCGTTAAATATGCCAGTGCTGACCACTGATGTAAGCACGTACCCATAAATACTTGAGGTGATTCTTTACATTTTATGACAAGTTTGCCGTGTCTCTGCAGCATGTTCCGAAGAGAGTCTGGATCGGATGCATATGCAACATTTTCAAATAACAGGAATAATGTTTTGTAGGTCAAGTTGCTCACGGTCTGTTAGTGGTAGCAGCATACCAATCCATTCTTGCCTGTGTGTGCGAAAGAATACGAACAAAAAACGGAGTAAGAAATGTTGTGTGTTGTTTGCTACGCACCATCGATCGCCGGCACGCAACAAGTCGTCTCCTCTCGAACTTCTTCTTTTTGATTCCGAAGGCATCGCGGCGGTTGTCAAGATCCAACAGCGAACAGCCACACATCCATTCGATTTATTGCTTGCTGGTGTGAGTGTTATTTTTAAAGTTCCTTCGCTTTTGTACCTCTTTCGCTATACGCTGTTGCGGATGGCTGCTGCTGATGGTTGGGCTCGTTTCGAATGGTAAATGGTGGTTTGGTCTGCTGATGAGGAATCATACCGTGGTCGATCCACAGTTGGACAGCTTAACACTTACACAGATGCGGGTTTCCTCTTCGTTCAGTCATCCGTCGACCTGCGTGTATATACGTACACACAGTCAGTGTTGCGCGACCTAGAGTGCCTAATTTCGTTGGTGTTGTGTGTTGCTATTTGTCGGATGTATCTTCCTCGGTACGGACACGCGGCGATCCACGGTATCTTTTGCTGCATTACAGCGCTCTTGGATGAGGAGTTTTTCATTTATACACAGTTAGCTTTCTACCGTTGACGTTGTCGGATTTAGGGGTTTTTCGTGCATGACGCGTCGGCTCACGGACCTCGTAAAACCAATTAACGCGTATAATCCAACGGATACTTGTTTTGTTGTGTGTTCGTATATTTCGTGTGTACGAATTTCGTTTAAACGATTTCCGCATTTAAAATAAAAAACAAAAATATTATGAAACAGACACGGATAACAAATAAGGAATAATCATCAACCGCATCAGCAGACGACACTTGGATTACCCTGCACTTTGTTCTAACCAATACGGATACTAAATAGCAACAATACTCTGATAAAGAATTTTTAAAACAAAATCAATCTAAAGAAGTTCATAAAAAATCATACTCTAGTGAATGAAAAATAAAGGAAACAAACCAACAGTGAAGTGCAATAAAACAAATCAAAATTTAGTACAAAAAAATATTCTAAAGAAAAAGGAAAAACAACAAATGTTTAAACAATTTTCTTGTTCTATATAAATAAAAAAATAAAAATAAAAAACCCCACCCCCTTAAAAAAAAAGAATTCAAATTTTGTCGAAAAAGAAAATCCTACCACAACCAAAGAAGAACTTTTGTAAATATATATTTTCATCAACAAAATTTAATTTTAAGTGAAACCCCCAACCCCGCCCCAAAAAAAAACAAAACCGCAACACCATATAACCTCTTTTGTAAATAAGAAGTCATCTTTCATACATTTTATGGCCTTTTGTTGACTCACTCATCTTATTTTATTACTAGAGACATGAATTTGCTAACCCTCTATCTTAACTGTTATTTGTGAGTATTTTCTTCCTTACTTTTTGTTTATTTTTATTTTTTAATTTATTTTTTCAAACTAACTCATTTTGTTTGTGTAGTAACTTGTTGCCTTGTTCCACGGTCCCTGGGCTTTTGTCTATCCGTTCCTTCTGTGTGTTCTACTTTGGTTAGGTTGATTTATTAATTTTTTATTTTTTTTTATTAAACACATTTTATTGACGAACAAAATACAAACAAAAATATATACGTAACGTGGGGATCAATTGAAAAAAAATAAAATAAAAAAAAAGACGAAAGTGA
Source organism: Cheilosia variabilis (assembly GCA_951230905.1). Classification (NCBI taxonomy): domain Eukaryota; kingdom Metazoa; phylum Arthropoda; class Insecta; order Diptera; family Syrphidae; genus Cheilosia; species Cheilosia variabilis. Next base: position 144,442,386 of record OX579676.1, on the reverse strand, counting down.
TTAAAAAAATCAACACCAGCAAAAATTTCAAATAATAATTGTTCGAGAAAATTTAATAAGAAAATGTCATTACGTTCTGGATTGTCATTTAAGCCAAAGGACATTTTTTAAATAAAATGCATAACGATAAAGGTCTGGTGAGAAAGAATTTTGGAATTTATTTTGCAAATAAAAACAACACACTCTTGGATTATGGACATAGTACTAATAAAAATGGTGCACACTATTATAAGTGAAACAAAAAAATAACCAGTATAAAATTAGTAACCAAAAACACAAACACACGGAATTAAAAATGGGGCTCGGCGCCATCTATTAACTCACCTTGGGAGTACAGCTTAGAGTTGACCTTTGGTTGAGATAATATAGGTTTTGAAGGTATAATTTTATTTGGTTTAAGGTCTCAAATCACTGTCAGTAAGAAAAGGAAATATATATTTCTGTGGTTACAGTCTGTCGTTACAAAGCTAGATGTACACTGTTTCCAATAAGTGCAGTGATCTCTGTAACATATTACAGAACTACGACAGCAACTCAGGACAACAGTTTGGCTCTGGAATTATAGCAACTTTGAAGGACACCGCTTATATAACAGACTGACGACACCACGTGAATAGCTATTTCATTTGAAGGGTCTTTTAAGCACAAGGGACAATTTTCAAGTTCGCATATCAACTCTTTTGTTTTCAGAAATCAAATGGGAGCGGGCTAAACCATTTATATGTGCATACGAGAATTTGTCGCAATAGCAAGGCGACTGACTGAAAGTTGATTGCAATTTTGTGATTATTGGCAAAAGTCTGTGCAGAGTGCGCACTTTATCTAAGCCTAGTGTTCAAGTAAGAACTGCTATAACCATACGATTTTTTCTGGCATTAACAAGTTCGTTTGTTTCACTTGTTTCAAATAAATACTTAGGAAACTACGCAAAGTAAGCCGTTTGAAGAGACAAATGCAGGGGATGATATAGATGAACTGAATTCTGAATAGTAGAGCCAAACTTCTGTCCAACTAATCGATATTAAGACAGGAAACAAAAGCTTTTAAGGTATTTTCAAAAGAAAGGAACTCTATCCTTTTTTTTTAAACCTTTCCCTAATTGGTTAATTTGAAGGGTGAGGAAGGAACACCAACACGAAAAATTATACTCTGAGTTTGTGCGTTCGCCAAATCATACTGCTCGCGGTGTACATTGTACTAAAAGGGTATTCATAGCCCCTTAACGTGGTTTAAAATATAAAGCAGTCCCCTTTTATTTGAAAAGCATATTTGATATTTTGTTGGGGTCTTCAGAGACAAGCGCCTTCATTTTGCTTACAGAAGGGGATCTGGAGATCTTAAAAAAAAATATTAATATTGGGTGTAAAATGTGCAAACAGGACCGTAGGTCCTAGCTATTTTGTACAAATACTCGTATGTGTGTTTTTGTTTTGCCACGGATGGTACGGACAATGTTAGGCCAACATTGGGACGCTGGGCCCATCGCCTGAATAGGAATTCGATTTGGAATAAATTTATAAAAACACAACCCGACAAAAAGAGCCAACAAATGTAACAGTTGAAAATAATTTTATTTGTGGCACGACAGCGGGAAAGAGTCTCAAAATGAGGTTTTAGTGAAAGACTGAACCAATGCGCTAATTAAACTTGATGCTCTCGGTATTATTAGTGGGATTGTGATAGTTTCGTGAGTTAAAGTGGGCGTTACTTATTTAGTTAAAGATTTCAAAAAGGTGTCAATTTCCAAAACAGAGGGAGTGCGTTCTGCGTTCAGTAGTGTCGCGCTCGCTTACTATTGGCGCAAGTTTTAGCTTTTGACTTTAGTGAGAAAGAGAATATTTCTTAAAATAAATTTTATTAAGTTAAAAAAAAAAATAACCTAAAATAGTGAGTATTATGGGAAATATTTCAAACGTCTTTCGGCATTTTTAATCCCTTTAAAGTTAAGTTTACATTACTTTTCATTCAAGGATTGTCCACCAGCAAAAGAGTCGCCAATCGAAAAGCTAAAATTATTTAAATGTGCTGATTTTAAGTTTGAGGGCAATAGTTTGAACTAGATAATTTCGTCTGCTTTTTGTTTGTGATATTATATTTAAAGATTTTCGGAAACACGGCTTGATACCAATCGATTCGTTTTCAAAACGGGAACTGTATGTCTTAATCCGCTTTGTTTGGACGGGCTTATTGCGTTTTTTTTTTGTTTTTACTTGCACTGTTGGCCTTTTTATTTATTTATTTATTTCCTTTAATGGAGACAACAAATTTCTTTCAATTTGAAACGCAATTCTGCGAAAATTACGTTTATATATATTACGTAAATATATATTTAACTATAAGACGATAGTTTCCCAAAATTCCGCTGCGTTTTCTAACGATTGTTTGAAAGTTTATAACCTTTTTGACAAACTCATAAGTTATGTAACATTCAAAGTCAGTTATGCTGAGTAACTGTTCAAAAGCAGTGTATCCAGCCATTAATAGATCCAAGACATAAGGAATCGGAGCCAGTAATACCAGATCGTGAGTAAATACCCATTTCGTGGGCAATTTGCATTTCAAAATAATATAAAAGGACGAAGAAAGGTCATTTTTATATCCCTCAGAACAAAAAAAAGGGAATTTCAAATACTGAGTCTGAAGAAAACAGTGGAAAAGTCAGCCCAAAAAGTCTGGCATCACTGATCGGAGCTAGAATTCATTTCCATTTTGCTCAGATGACGATTTTTTTTGTCGGACATTCGCGAAATTTATGTTTCCTCCATTCCCCAAGACTTTCAATGCGGAATTCAAAGGTACTCACACAACTCAAGTCATGTCTAACGTCACAATTGAAGTTTTTCACTCGCTTTTCGCTATTTAGGTTTTTTACTGGTCGTAAGATTTCTTTCACAATTGTTCTCCTCAACCTAAGCCCCAATTTATATTTCCAAGTGAAATAAAAACAGAGCGGGTTAAATGTCAAACTTTCGGTTGGAAAACGCAAGAAAAAAATCCACATTTCATATAAATTAGCTTAGTTCGTGTTTGAAACTATTAAAAATATTTTAGTTTGCAAATGATCTGAACATCATCAAAGTTTCTGCACAACTCCGAATTCGATATTTTACAAGCTGCTTTTAATGACAACCAATTGTTGGGGCGATGGAAGGGATCTAAAGTTGTATGCCAATTCCAAACGGCTCTTTAATGACAGTTATACTCTCGGATATTTGTCAGACTTTCGCGAGAGGTGGCGCAGTGGAAAAAAAAACATTAAGACCATAATATTTATAGGAAATCAAATTGCATCCAATTGCGTACAGTGATCAAATTTAATTTGTTTTCCTGTTCTTATTTTATAAGGGACGTGTTCAACATTCAATTACACGGCTTTCTTCATCTTCATCTGGGGTGAAAATAGTTCGTGAACAGCTGGTTTTTCGGTTAAAAATCAGTCTCTTTGTAATTACTTAAGCTTGTTTTTATACTGCACTAAATGAATAGATAGCAACAATACACCTAAATCTGCTTTTTCAATCCTCAAATCCGTTTATTGAATGTTATTTTCAAAATCCAATACTTTCAACCGAAAATCAACGTCTCATGCGATGTAGTTTTTCATTGAAGTGGGCTGTTCTTTTACAGAAGAACTGAGTCCAACGAGTCAAATAAGCTGTTAAAAAACTTACAAATAACCTTTGTAAAGTTTAAATGTAATTATTATATAGATACGAAAAGCCACCTTTCCTATTTAGTTTTTGTTGAACTAAATACACGGTGTAATACGTGTTGAAGGGATGCTTAATTTCCACAATTCACAAACAAATTGTGGAAGGTGTCTCAAGAACTTCATGAAATATACCTACCATTGTCTTCAAATAAACAAATTCAGATGTATAGCCAACGTCTTGTTGAACGAAAATTCAAGTTTGAATTTATTTTGTAAAAAAGCGTAATTTGGCATAGATAAAAAAAACTAGGCTAATGTTAATAAAGCGGTACCAAAAAAAAGACACCTCGCGAAAAACCCATAATAGCCGTCGCATCTTCCAACTGAATTTAAGTACAATGCGCCCAGTCATATGTTTGACAGAAAAATGTATACCTACCTATATTCAGAGTATCAAATTTACAATTCAAATGTACATTGTCACCCACTACTATCCGCCGTTATAATACCGGCAAAAATCCCTTGTGAATAAATCAACTAAAAACAAAAAGCCTATAGCAACTAGTCGCTATTTTATTTACCCCCACGAAAACAGTTCACTGACCTATAAAACGTTATTTTGTTTGTTTTTTTTTTTGCGAGGCATATTCTCATGCAAATTGACCACACATTAAAAGCTCGCACAGAGCTTTCGTCCCACAGAGCCCATTCATAACCTCTAAAATGACGGTCAAAGATAAATACCCTCAGCCAGGGACAAGAGAGTAGGTTGTGTCCGCACACTAGTCCCAAAATGCGACGTGCGAGTGTCATGCCAAACTGCGATGTTCGCTTGCACGTGTCCGTCAGCGAGCCACCCCTTCGTGTGTGGATTGCACACACCGCATAGTTGGATACTCTTTCTGTGTCAGGCCAAACGAGTCACAATGACGACACGACAAAATATCGAACTTACAATCATTTCATTTCTCTTTTTGCCCCCCACCATTGTCATCGTCTTCGTACATTCTTTCTTCGTTACGGATGGGCATGCGGAAAAATGAAAAAAAAAAAAAAAAAAAAAACAATTCTCTCACATACGTATAGTATAGACTGCAGGCACGACACAACGACGGCCACAAAAATCCCACAAATCTGTGCCAACAGTCGGTCTCCCCCGGACCCACCGGCGCTGTCCGCCTGCCTGCCTCTGTGTTCTCATCATCATCATCATAACCGAGCCAAACGGGTATATCTACCTGTATAACTGCCTTCAGTACCTATGTATCTATCCATCTGGTGTATTGTGTGCATATATTCGTACACTGTTGATCGCGGAAGTATGTCAGCAGGTCTTTTGAATAACGGTACTCATTTTTATGTGTGATGGCTTTAATGATTATCGCTTTGATTCTTCGCCTCTCTTTCATACCCAGCCAGCAGCCACACAGCCGCACTCATCGTGCTCACAAACACCGAGGAAGACTTTGCGTCTGGGGGCCTGAGGATATGGGATATCACCATCGCCACACCACACAACACCGCATGTGCTTACGAACATAGCTATCGATCGTGTATCCACAAGTATGACCTAACTTGTTTACACCAAGTGGTATGACGCCAACACCAAACCTGTCGAAAGCGAAATTTATTTTGCTTTTTCGAATGCGGTCGGTCCCACTGGACATCAGTCTGTCGGTCTGCCTGAATTGAATTTATATGAGTGTATACGACCACTTATTTGGAGCTCTTCGGGAGATTATCATTGGATACACCAATCCGACTCAACTCGAGTATGAGCTTTAGAGGAAAAAAAAAAAACCAAACTCTTCTGACCTAAATTCCAAGTTAAGAACTTGTTTTTGTTGTTATTTTTGGTTTATTAACTGATTTCATTTGAATTCAATTTTTGACCAATTTACCTGATGTCTCTTAATTAATGTGGGATATATCATTGAAGATCTTAGTCGGAGATATTAGCCGTTTAATTAGTATGTATAGGTAGAAAAGAGTTGAGTGTTCCGTTTTAACTTCTACATATATTCCCCCTTGGGCTTTAGGGCATCAGTGCCGATAATCGATTTGTGTTCCAATTAAGCAGGTGGTTGCCTATGATCAATGATCTTGCTCCAAAGGGGGCCATTTCGTTGGTTATTAATGGTAGCGCCTCGAGAAATAGAAGAGATGTACATCTAACTGTGTGGTTTTCTTATTGCTATTGGTTGCATTGAGTTTGCCTTTGATTGATCACAATCAAGGGAGTTACAAAATATTACGGGGAAAAACGCCACTCTCAGTATTTTTGGAAATATTGCGAAATTCGAGGCTGACATTTATCAATAAAGGTTCAGTATTCGCGTCGATCGCTTTTTAGTAAAGACTGTACTCAAAGTTGGGATCATTCAACCTGCAGAAAGACTGCTTTTGTAGTTCGTCTCATTATTAGTTGTTTTAAAACAAAAAATGTAATCGTCGGACTACGATACTGTCATGGGACGGCTCTCAATTCAGCCATTGAAGCCGTTCTGTCACAAAGGCTACTGAAAATTGTTCGTTACTATCCAGCATTGCAATCAATTGTTATATCAGTAAAGTGTCAAAATAAAAAGAGAGTGTCTAGTAAACCCTTCTGTACAGCTTTTGTCAACTTCTTTCGACAATTATTTCAGTATAAGATATGGATTGTCTTAAACTGTTTAATGGAACAAGTCCACTCATTCAGCAGTCTTCCATCAACGACCACCTATTCACCGTAGGGCATTTTAATGTTTTTCTTGTTGGGCTCCATTTTTGAACGATTTAGAAGAAAAAGCTGGCAATTTTAAATAAAATAAAATAAAAACTTATACTGCGCCTTAGCGACCTGTTCTTTTAGTTCAACTCGTAATACTAGCAATGATGGTGGAATCAGTTGATTCGGATTTCCACCATTACTGTCCATTGTTTCAACTTCAAGTACTAAGAGTATCGGTTGAACCGTAGCTGCACCTGTCAAAATAAACATTCGACCAACTGATGATTAGCCTTTCTCTGTAATTTCAAATAGTCCGCCAACTGTTGGTGGTGGTACCCGCTTATGCGCACTGCAAAGTCGCCGAACATTATTTCGTATAATCCACTATATACCACTTTCGCTGTCCAATCCCGTTATTTATTTATACCCGAGACACAATTAGTTTATTCAACAAAAACATGGTTAACAAATTATGGGTCAAGCAGATAGTCGCGAGAACATACCTTTGGTTTGACACGTGCTTATTATTTAAATGAAAATGCATATTTATGACATTACAAGTATGAATCCATGTTGTTTCTGATTTAATTTATATTGAAAAAGCTAGCTCTAACGTTTTAATTTATAGACTACTCTGAAGTATGTTAAATTTACGTGTTCCTAATACGAACACGATCGATACTTTCTTTGATGCTGGCTGCGATAATGGGGTAGATGTTCTTCAAGAAGAAAGTCGGAGATCAAATTAAAGTCGCATCTCGCATATTGTATTTATTAGGAAACTTTATGGCGTCGAATTAGTTGGCCTACGCAAGTTTTTAGCTTGGTTTACATTTTAAATTGATTAATAGCCTGTTGGAAATTACGTGGGCTCAGTTTTGGCTTCAAATACGAAAATATTTCGTTCCCATAAAAATGTGACAACCTATATCTTTTCTGGCCCTATTCGAACAAAAATATTGTTGGCAATTTTTTCCTATAATCTAATCCTTCCAAACAGGACTGTTTGTTCAAAAATTAGACTAGTTTCAAGCTTTGCCTAAATGTTGAAGAACTATAACTAAATGATAACCATATTTTTTTAATCACTTGTACAAGAAAAGATGGTTGCCACAGAAATAATCCTAAGGTATGAATGGGGGCTATTAAAGAGGGCTATTAAGGACAAGCTATCGAAAAGTATCCTACGAGTTGATGTCTCGGATTTATGTTTAAATTCGTGACGTTCAACGTTAAAAAATATAGTTTAATAAGTCTGACAGCTGGCTGACTTGATGTGTTTCAGTTTTGGTTGGTCTTTATCGATCAAATATACAGTTTTTTTTCAATTGACGTTTATGGAGGGGTAGCCGACGAATCAAGAAATTCGTAACTGAGTACTAAGTTGACAATTCGTATATGTGGCTGACTTAGGAAAAGTGACGTTCCCGACCAATCTAGTTTTTGCGTTCAGGTTACATCTTATCCAGACCAATCTAGTCGCCTTAAGACAACTAGATTTTTGAATATGACCTGTTTTCACGTTTATAGAGGCGTAGCCGATAAATTTAGTCAAGAATTTCGTGACTGTTAGCGTAGGACTTCATCTTTTAATATCGTTGTGCTTTTGTTGCTAGATATAATTAGGGAAATTACTTTCTTCTCTTGTATACATGCCTATTAAACTCTAAAAACTACTTAAAAATTCAGTTTTACTATTTTTGGAAGGTTATGCTGCTGCAGCACTTAAAAGTTGGACTGAAAATACTTAACGGCAACATCGAACTTCCCATTTACATTGAACGTTGCGTCGCTGTCGATGTTGCTGGACGAATGTGTTTTTAACCACTAGGAACAAACCAGTGGTTCTAAAAAGTGCTCTGTGGCTGTCAAAGTTCTTGTTAACACGAGTATTGGAGTATAAATGTATTTCTAGAATAAGATTCATGCGGTTGCCACGGCAGACTCAATCAGGTTTGATTGACAACTCCAAGAAAGGCACGAGTGAATTGCAGAAAATTTGGGCCAATATCAGGGATGTTAATTGAACACTTTGGTTCTAATTTTAAATCGAACATATATGTTGCATGTTATAATGTGCAAATGTAGGATTATTAGCTAATCAATAGAGAGTTTAAATGTTTGTCTCAAGTCCTGTCTAGGGGACTTGAGAAAACAGCAGTTTTGCGGTAGATAAATAAGCAGTCCTTTCTGTATTAAGCTTTTAATTGATATTTTTGCTGCTTAACTATTTTTAAATGCTCAAAAACCAATTCATCCGTCTTATATAGCCCTCAAGGAACAAGAGCAGTCGTATTGCGGAGTAGTTTGCGCAAAAAGTAATTAAACACAATTTGTGTGAATGTTGGTTAGATTATGGACTTGAACTAGAGAGCTGTGCCCTCTCTATATAAGCCCGTATATTAGTATACCCTATCCCCTTGGTATTCAACTTCTAAAATCGTTCTTATGATTATTTTCAGATAAAATTATGTGTCCCAACCAAGACGAGGAGAAAGAATTTATAGCCTTTAATCGAAGACACCGTGACCGTGCCAACCACAAATCGTTACCCAATAAACAGTTAAATTAGGATTCTTTAAACTTTTTCGCTAGAAAAAAGTATACCAACAAAGTTACACCAACAAAAACTTACCATAATTATTGACACACTACACCCACTTGGTGTACAATGAAGTTTTGCAGAATGAACGGGCCAAGTGAATCCGAAGTTGAAAGCCTGCTGATGAGCCCATGTTGGGGACAAACGCAAAACGGAAGTCAAGACCAGTACCTGCTAGACGGACACAAACTACTCTTAGAGCATGATCTCGATTCACTGCCCAGTGACTCCGAACAAAAGGGTGGATCCCTCGATGTTCTCGATAACCTGCTTATGAACTCATCGTCCATTGGACTATCGGAACTAAAACCTCTGCCCCCATTCACAGGCTATACGGGCCACCTGTCAATAAACGGCATATCCGGACATCATTACCATGCGATTGCCCAGCGTCTGCCAGATGAGAGCAACAACAATTATGCTCAGAGTGCATACCAGACGTCAACAAATCAATCTGCCAACACGAACAATAATGGCGGCTCGACAGCCGACCAGAATATTGTCTCCTCGTCGACGTGTCTGCCCGAATCTGTGCTCAGTTCGGACGGAAACGATGCCTGCCTTTCCGATGTGAAACTCTTTGCCGATAGTCAATTAGAAAGTAAGCTTTACTCGGTGGCGGACAGCTGTGTCATGTCCGATCAAGGTCCTGACTCCGTGTCAGGCGTCTACGTGGACATGAATTCCATAGACGATATTGCAGCTATCATTGGATCCGCCATAGCCGATACGACAGTACCCAATCAGCTGGACAACGACGATGGCAACGATACACGAGACTCGTGGATGGACATTGACGCGTGGATAGGCGGAAATTGTATACAGCAAGATGGAAAACTGATAGTCTCACAACAGGACAGCCTGAGTGAATTTATTCTGCCAAATTCGCCCGCCAATACAAGCAATTCCACGCTTCAGAGCCTGCTGACGCATGGCTACATGCCACTGTTACAGAATCGTCTACAAAACGGACCACCTCTCGGTGCCATCAAGGGTGAGGCACCAAGCTCTACCTCATACTGCAACGAATTGACATCGTCGACGTCCACTAGCCCGCCCGGCTCTGTCGTCTCAACGACCGACAACATGCTGATCAATGGCGGCAGTGCCAGTCGATATCTCAACTCGAACCCTCCTCAATACTCGACAATTTCCATGTCCAGCAACGCGAACGCCATGAAGCCGGACGGAATCTGTAGCCCCGACATCCTGGGCAACTATCCTCACACAACCACCGTAACGCCCAGTACACCGAAAACGAAACGTTCGCGATCACAAAAGAAGTCCTCGTCGAGCAGTCACCAGCAACATTCGCCCGGCAGTAGCCAGCAAATGCAACAGAACTCTATGTCGCCGTCGTCGGTTAATTTTAATTCAAATGACCTGTCCGGTCTGTTAGGTAAAGAGAAGCCCGTACATCGTTGTAGCATATGCAATCGAGGATTTTTAAATAAAAGCAATATCAAAGTACACTTGCGGACGCATACAGGTGAGAAACCATTCCGCTGTGACGTCTGTGCCAAGGCGTTTCGGCAAAAAGCTCATTTGCTCAAACATCAACAGATACATAAGAGAATTGGGCGTGATTGACAAGATGATCCGACACACTTGTGTTGTCGTTTGTGAAAAAAAAAATGATTAACAAAAATATACAAATGCAAAACAAGCCGAAAGAGACCGCTTTACATACCACATATATATACAAACACACCCGCATATATACCGCATATGTTTAGAGATATTCTTTCTCGCCATCCATCAATTCATGAGTAGTACAATTTACGTCGCATAAATATCCATCCTCCTGTGCGAATAGAGTATTTGACAGAAGCTGTCAAAGCTACTTTGACTTTTCTTTTTAAAAACTCCATTGACACATGGGCGAGTGTGACAGTTTGAATTGTATGGCATGATATTGTAATTCGTTGTTGTTGGTTGCTTTTGGTCTCTTTTTTTTAGGTTAGGGGGTGTAATAGTTATACCGTCGTTTCTAGTCGCTCGCAGGAGATCAAAAACGTTTGACAGGACTCAGTTTTAACTGGAAAATTTGTCAATCGATAATGAAAGACAACAACAAATCAGCTTAAGGAAATTACAAGTTCTTGTAAAGTTTTCATTTCTGCAAACTCTGTCAAAATAATGACAGTGAATGTTTGACTGAACTCAGCTATCTAAGCAGCAAGTTTTTAGATCTATAGTTCAGTACCATTTTTTTTTAGATGAATTGATCTACAAATCCACAGATTTATTTGATAGTTCAGTTCAAGAGAAGTAGAAACCGTTTGTTGAAATCGTTTAATGACAGTGAATGTTTCAATGAACTCAGAGCTTAAGATATACAGTTCACAACAATTTTTTATTTATAGATCAGATACAAATGCAAAAATTAAAACAGATTTATTTGACAGTTTAGTTCAAAAGAAGTAGAAATCGTTTGATGTAAAACTTATTTATAGGTACTGCTTGCCGGAACCACAAATACAGAATTGGAGTTCACGCATAATAGAATAATAGGAATATCAAATACAATCCGCTTCAATGATAACGCAACTAAATTGACAGCTATGTATAATGATCACTAAGCATATTTTGTCGGTCGAATTTTACAATCAAGCACACTAAAGTCACAGTTCGCGCAAGCTAGAAGATGTTTGTTTTCCCCTTTTTGTGTTTATGAAGATTTTCTATAATTTGCCAGAAAGCTGAAAAATAATTGCTCCTCTTGGGATTATGGAAAGACTTTCATGCATAATTTACAAGAAATGCCTTTGAAATTTGAATAATACGTATTTAGACAGTACGGGCGTTTTGGAAGTAGTGTCAGACTGACACCCCAATTGTCAATTTGACAAAATACAGTGCGAAAACATTCTGTTTGTCCATTCATGAACGTAGTACTAACAAAAACCATACACCATTGAACCTCCTTACCGCTCGAAATAAGAGAGCAAAAGCAACGTAAGAACAACGGGGCGTCCAATTGTCTTTTTGCAACTGTTGTTCCGTTTTGGTGCAACTGTGCCTCTACAATACTACTGAAGCTTATTGCTCTAATTAAAAAAAAAAGTACCTCAATCGCAAATTCTTAAACCATGCTACAGTGCGCTGTTTCCTAGTTGATAACAAAATGTTTAAAATATTTTATTTCAAAAGAAAAAGTTACACAAATACAATTTATTACTAGAAGGAAAATATTTAGAAAAATTGTAAAAACTAATTTAATTAAAACAAAACAACAAAAAAACATTTTCTGTACAAAATATTCACATGTAAGCTAGTTTCTAGGGTCATGATATTAAATGTTCTTCGTTTTTTATATACGCAGAGATATACATGGATACCTATATCGAATATACATAAATGCATCAATGGAATTAGTAAAACAAATTTCTAGTATCTATTATAAAAGATATGAAAATAATATATACATATTTAAATCTAGTTTAGAAAACATGTAATGTTATGTAAAAAAAAGAAATTAAATGTATTAGTTAAGCTGTTATTTATTTAGATTATGTAAACACAAAAAAAACAAGAAAAAAAATATGAAAACGAGTCCTTAAATAAATAATATTTCTACGTGTATTTCTATCTGCAATTTTTATTTTATTTCTTAGATTAAGCTGTATGTATTTTATCGATTTTCATTCTATTTAAAACATCTGTTTATTTAATTTTGTTTTGCTTATTATTTAACTATTTAATAATTTTTGTTTTTATTTTGTGCAATTAATTTATTTTTTCCCCGATTGTAAATATAGAAAACGAAAAACCGAAATATAAATTGTTTCCAATATTTAAAAGAAATAAAGGTGGTTGTGTTTTTGTAAATCTTTTTTTTCAGAAGGAAGACTGGAAGAGATATCCCCAAAAATGTTTACAATTTGTTTGCTGGCGGATCAGGGGCTCAGCCTAAAGGTTTTTTTTTCTAAGAACAGTAAGTATGTTGGAAGTTTTCTTCATGAAATTCATTTGATTTTTAAAGTACAAAGCTTAAACATTTGACAGTCCCAAGAAAAGAATTAGCTCGATTAATGTTAAAAAAAAACAGCATACGAAGTACAACCATTACGACGTTGATCCGATTGAAATGGAGACAGCCCATTGTTGTTCTACATGAAAAATCAAGCAATGATTCAAAAAAATAAAATTAATATTTAAGCTCGATCAGTTTTCTAGTCCGACCCATAGTTAAAAAGTGAGGGTTCAGCGAAGACTAACCCAAGGAAACCATAGATCCTACGACGGGGTGTATGCTTTGTAGAAGACCAGTTCTACACCCGCGGTACTTTTGACATTTTTTAACATGAAATTCATAGAGGTGCAAAAATCTCTCGTTGCTTTTACTAGCAATAAAGAAAACAAAAAAGCGCGCGAAAGAAAAAACTTGCCGTGCTGACACCTTCTTATTGGTTCAGCACGGCAAGTTTTTTCTTCGTCGTCACCCTAGATTTGTGTTTGAAATTAAGAGACCTCGTGAATGGTGTAAGCATGGATTGGAAAAAAAAATTTAAACCTGGGGTGTCAGCAAGTAGCTTGATACAATCGAGTTCAGTCGATACAATCGAGCTCTGGCAGCACTTAATTTGTTTCAATCGATTATCCTCCATCGATTATCTTCGATTAAGTCAAATTAGGTGCTGCCAGAGCTCGATTGTATCGACTGAACTCGATTGTATCAAGTTCTACGTACAAATTTTTCAGATGTCAGATAGCATTCAAAAAATGTAACCAAACTACTATGGAACTAGGTACCTTAACGCAGCGCTTTTTAAACAACTTATTAGCTGGTTTCTGCTTTCTTACAACATACAAAATAAATAAATATTTAACGCCCTTCACTTGTGAGTTTTGTTTTATTTTTGATACGAGTAGAGGACGTAGCATTTCATGCCGAGTATTAAGCTTAACAGCTGAATTGAGAAGCTTTCTCAGAGAAGTTATACTCTCGTATGTTTGTCAGATATTTACAATATTTGCACAGTGCAAAACAACGTCAGGTTGTAGGTGTTAGTTTTCAGGGGATTTGAACCCATAACGATGCAAAAAAACTACCTCGTTCGGATCATAATAAACTCACGAAGTCGAGTCTAGCCCTTTAAATATAAGCACAAGGACCAACTTGTTGTTTTTCACAAATTGGGGCTTAGCTGCACGTGGCAAGTCGCTCAAAATGAAGATAGAGCTTGGTCAGTATTTTGATTTTGACACATTCTAAGTCGAGTGATCGCCTGTCAGCTGTCACCTGTCACACCAGCCAGCTTTTAGACAATGAGCATGGGCGCATTCAAAAATCCAATCATCGTAAGCTGACTACATTTGTCTGAACCAGATGCACGCTGAACTCAAAATCTACATTGATCGTTAATGTCAGTTTTACGACTTCGGACACATAACTCTGCGCTTCAGGAATGTGTTACACTTCTTGTAAAAATGTATTTGTACTACATAAGTTCTTCTGGTACTATATGAATTGAAACCTATTTCAGGGTTAGCTCTACAGAAACGCGGCTTAGCGAAGTGCCGATCAAATCGTACCTACATTCGAGCACTAAATGCAGGCAATCAAAACTTTAAATTCAATTCACCACCATGCCTTGACCGCGCTGATTTTTTGACACCCGTCACATTTTATTTTTACTCTTTCTCAAAGCCACGCTTTGTTATTGACGAACACCGTACTCAAACCTCCGATTCGTCGTCGCCGCCGTCTCTGTCTTCATTCGTTCGGCTCAGAAAGAAAGCAATCTAACCACTTAAGCCAACGTCAGTCGAAAGAATCATGACCAGACTTTTAAAAGAAGAAAGGTTAGCTATATATACCCACCAACACATGCAACGACTATTGAATAAACGAACGACCAAGCAGCGCGAAAACTATGTCAATGGCCTACTTTTACACTATAGAAAAAAAGACAGAAAAAAAAATCCTTAACCGAATGAGCAGAAGAAAGAATACAAGTAAGTACGAGTATTTCTTTTTCTTATAACATTTCTCTGTGTTGCGTGCGTGTGTGTGGCTTTAGCCATTTCTTTAGCATTGACTTCGAACTTACAAGTGCCGAGATGAAGATGAGAATGGCTTGAGGAATTCAAGACAATAGACAGATATCTATGTTAATGGCCACGATGGTGTTTCTGTTCCTCTCCTTTCACACCTGGCTGGGAGTAGATGGTAGCAGAGGTGAATCTACCAATTCCAACCATGTCTCTCTCATGCAAATGAGTAGGCCAAGTTGCCAGTTCCTGTGCGCCAGCATTTAGCGGAGTACACCTCGTTGAAACAATTTTCCGGTTCCTCGTGGTGGTTTATAGCCCATGAAAGGTCTGTTATTGATTTGGCCAGATTCCTGTTATACTTTATTTTTTTTGGATTAATTAACCGGCGCGCGCCCCGAGGCGGCCTTTAATGTGTGCGAGTTAGCTCGAAACAAAGAAACAAAACTCCGCAATTACTAGACGAGCGGTTTCGTTCGTTCTGTGGCAGTTCTTTTTATATCCGTTTTTATGCACTAAAAACGGAATATTTCATAAGATATCCGATTCGACGGGGTCTAGTTGTTCTCTGCGTCAGTTAATTGTTAATTGGTGGGTTTGATTTATTTTCCACCATAAAACAGCTCGATCGCACTCTTGGGCTCATAACAATTATAAACGTGCGGATTATGCAAGTTTTTCAGAAGCTTTTTGTTTCGTTGCGCAGGCGCGAATTGTCTCTCCTTGGTTAGAATAGGAAGCCATGTGTAAAGATTGCGGCAATCGATACCCGCTGGCTATACTGTTGGCAATTTTTTTATTGTCAGCAGATCTGTGTATATATACTTCTATTAGAATGCGGAAACAGAAGGAACAGAAGTAAATAAAAAACACAAGACGGACGTGGTAAGAAGCCAGTTCTTCATAAAGTCGGTCATGAAATCGCAAGTAACCCACTTGTTGAGGGCAGGCGCACACCACGTTATACTCTATACACGAACTCTCAAGCTAAAAATGAGGACGGCACATAATTGGCAAAACTAACAACACGCAAACGAAGGAACGAGTGCGCGCATGCGTCCGCCTGCTTTGAATACTCTGCGGTGTGCGCCTCTACAATCTGGGTTTCTGGAATCAGATATACATTTCCTCTCATCAGTGTGTGTGTGAAACGAAAAAAACAAAAAAATAATACAATTCAGCAATTTATAGTCACAGAGTTGCAAGTTGTTGGCCATCATCTTAATTCAGACAGACTGATGGGAATGGGATTCACTGACGCATGGTGTACCATGGCACGGCACTCGTCTATAGTCGAAGTAGGCCCAAAAGACGCACCACAAGGCATAACGCACAACTGCTTGTCAGCTTGTAGATTGAGTGGTTTTTGGGGTCTAAGCCGAGCGCTGAGGTTAAAGCGCATAGGTATCTAGATTGAAATAGTTAATGGAATATGGCCAGATGGGTTGAATTTTATGTTGCGTGCACCGGCAGTTTTGGGCCAGTAACGGAATGGAATTTCTTTAAAATTTAATGAATTCATAGGTAGAGTTTCTGCGAACCTAATGAGAAGTAAATTACCTACTATGTGATCGATATGGTTATAGTCGTGGCGAGTAACTAATGGAAGTACATACTCGCATAGTCTGCCTTTTGAGCAACAGCTAAAGATGTTCACCTATAAGCGGAGGCAAGGAGGCATTACCTGGTAGCCATAGGTGCTTTAAATCAATGGATCACATGCTATTGTACGTAGGGCTTGAAAGAGTGGCTTCTATTTCCAGTTTTATTCTTAAATTCCTTACAACAAAAGAAATATGAATACTTTTAGACAGTAACGTCCCATAAGACCTGTCTTTTACTTCTACTAAGAGCCTTGATACGATTTTCAACCGTAAGCAACTTTGGAATGCAGGTTCGCCCTAACACTCATTAACGATTTGTGCGTTCTTCTCGCTCACAAAAAAACAAGATTCCGCTGCAAATAAACTCCATCGAAATATTTTCAAAATGGAGAATGGTTCTTTTCACTTTGTTGAACCTAGGATTGGACCCTGCTCCACTCTTAGTCACTAAACGCAGTGGCTCCTATCTGTCTGACGTAAAATTTTAATACAAATCTCATTTTTACCTTAAATGAATATGTAAATATTATCTAATGGTATACAAACGAACAATCCCGTTAGTGCCAACAATCTTATCATGCAACACGGACTCAGTTGGCCAAAAGTCGGCATCAATTTCCTCTTCAATCGGAATATGAGTATTACAAGTCTCAATCTTTTGTTTCATCATTCTCTGAAATTATCTGACCGCAGACCAAATTAAGTGAGCACGATGACCTAAATAATTCTTAACCACTTTACATCTACCTGTCTGCACACTACTTAATTTTATTTTATTTTTTCTTGAAACCAGAACCCAAAATAAATGCCAACTCAGAGTGGAACATTCCTCTCTGACCAAAAACCAGTCAAAAAAAAAAAACGAATTCCAATTCCAACCACATAACGTCGAGGTGGGGCGGCGAACGGCCGAACGCCGAAGTATAATGGTAGGGCTCGCGAAAAGAACCGTTTCCAATGGGCGATCAAGTGACATAAGTTGTTGAAGAAAAGTTTTTAGGTCTTCGCATGAACTCTTTCCGGTTCTCATTTTTGCTGCTGCTGCTGGCCGTTCTTGTGATTCACTTTCACATTTAATGTAAGCGTTGCCCTACATTTCTGTGTGTGAATGATGCCGCACAACGTTTACTTGCTAAATAGTCGTCATGATATCGGCCCGATCTGGAGTGACATCATTCTAAAAGTGAATTTTCGTCTTCATTTTCGATTCATCTTTAAATTAAATAACAACAAACCGAACATTTCTTTTATTTAACACCTCTCGCAGATTTACCGTATACTGTTGATTGTTTCGCGGTATAGCATTGGTCGTTCTCTACTCAAATAACTGTAAAGTGGTACACAGATTGAAATGCATATACAAGACGACGAATTTAGACGCAATTGGTATAGGAACCCTCATCAATCAAAGTGTAATGAGTTACATTCCATGGAAAGGTGATTTAAATCTGCTGGGTACAGGCATGCACATGAAATGTGACTTAATAAGTAGTCTTATGATTGACATATACATTTCTATTTGGATCACATGTCCCGTTGCACTGACATATGCCAAAAAGTATGTCAAATCTCTACACCAATAATAAAGTCGTTACCAATGTCAATTTAAAAAAAACTGTTGTTTTGATGATTTTTTTAATTTTTTTCGCTAAATTATGTAAATTTCATATGTTATTTATGCCCATAGTTTTTCCAAGCCTCCGAGGCCTTGCCATACATTTTTGAGTTGTCAAAACCTCAGGTTTTAAACCTATTTTAAAACCCTCTGAGTTCATCCGTCCGTGAGATGTTATCAAACCGAACAAGCCTACAGCGTGAACTTTTGTTTATTTTGTGTTCATTTGCGGATGTCAAAATATTAAACGCCAAAACAATTGTGACATTAAAAAAAATAATAAATGAAGAAATGAATCTGAATCAAAAAAAGATGTAAGTAATATTTTTAAGAGAAATATTTATAAATGCTGCAATTATTTCCTTAATTTGTTGAGAAGTCATTCATAGTAATTCCTCTTTCCAGCACTATTACTTTGCGTCAACAAACAGCTGTTTCGCCAGCTTATGACTTTTGAAGTCACTTCAACTCGGTGGGTACGACTTATAAGGTTTCGGTACCTCGAAACCTCGCGATTTCAGTTTGGTGGGAACATGGCATAAGTCGAGAAGTTCCTGACTTGCTTCATAGCTTTGGAAAAAAAAGAGATGTAGTGCAGTAGACCGGTCTGGAGTAGATGTGCATTGAACGTTAAAATTATGTCGTTTTCCATTGGGACAAAAAATCAATCTTTTTTTTGATCTAAATCACTTTTCATGTTCCATTGGGCAAACAAATCAATCTTTTTTTCGATTTGGATTACTTTTTGCAGATCTCGATATTTTTTTAGATTTACACATACTACCACAAATACCAATATACTTTGCACAGCTGTTTTAAGTCATCTTCTGAAGTTTGCTTTCAAAGCAAATGCGCAAAGTTTCGTGAAAAGTAAAATAAAGATAAACATAAATAGCAATGGAAGTAACTTTGGAGGAATTATTATCTTCATCGTCTTCCTCATCATCTGAAGACTGCGAATCACCGAAACTACTCCATTTATATCTACAACAGGGGAAACATTTTTCAAGTCGATATCCATAGTTGATTTTTCCAAAAACGAGTGCAATTTGAATAGCTGATATTGCTGTCAAATAACGCACTAACCCATTTACAAAAGCAGATCAATTTCGTTGCATGTTCCATGAGCCGCGTTAAATCTGAGATCTGAAAAAGATTTTTGGTGGTCCCACTGGAAAACGACATTAGATTGGTCGGTAACGTCACTTTTCATACGTCAACCACATATACGAACTATTAGCTTATTACTGTCACGAAAAAGACGCCAACTAAAAAGGTTTTAATGTGACCGATCTAGGCCAATCGAAACTGAGACACATAAAGTCAGCTGTCAGACTAACTAATTTAGATATTTAATGTCCCCATTTACTAAAAAAATGTGGCCTCATTTTGATGTTTATGAATCTGCCAGTTTGGAAATAGAGTGACGAGTTCTTAATTTTGAAATTTCACAAATTAAAAAAAAAAAACAAGGGTCAATCGTCTGTGAACAAGCAATGATGACGAACTAAGGTCAACGATTAGCCGATTCAGTCAAAAACATTTTGACATCTGTCGGACAGAGAGGCTATTTGTGTGTAAATACTCGTTTAAGGGCGGATATTGGGGACACAGACATGCCAAAAGAAACAGCATTAAGACGCAGACGCCTTGCAAATAACTGATTGTAAGTTTTCATAAAATAATCACTACCGCTATGGGTATACATAGTAAAGTGGTGGCGCAACGTGGCCGTTGTGCGACTAAAGTTGCAATTTGGCACATTTTTTGCTAATTTTGTCCCCTTTTTTTGTTGCGGAGA
Source organism: Cheilosia variabilis (assembly GCA_951230905.1). Taxonomy (NCBI): domain Eukaryota; kingdom Metazoa; phylum Arthropoda; class Insecta; order Diptera; family Syrphidae; genus Cheilosia; species Cheilosia variabilis. Next base: position 144,422,402 of record OX579676.1, on the reverse strand, counting down.
AGGCGCTCCAAAAAACTTCAAAATGGTGTTATGTATTTCCAAATAAAAATCTTTTAAATGTAACGCAGTTGCCTATCACAACATTATTATAGTGTTTAGCGAACCAATACTTGTTAAATATCGTTCAAAAATTCTAAGTAAGCTGTTCTGCTTCAGAAATGACTTTTTTTCTCATTGGCCCTTTTTCTTGCGACTTTTCAGAATTCTGCAACGGTAACACTGGGTGGGTATACGATATTAAGTTATTAATAAATAATTAAATTAAATTAATTAAAAACAAATGATTTCCAAAAAGATCTTTAGGAAATATACAAGCAACCAGAATTATTTTAAGGTTAAATAAAATTTAAATAAAACCGGTGGCGAATACTTGCTTATTTCGAGTTCTTCTTCTTATCGACTTAGTTATGGGAGGATTAGACCTATCATACCACAATCTCTCGCAATAACGTCCTATATCCATTTCTGTTTATAGGAGAATACATTGAGGCAAGAAAGGTTACCAAGGGTAGTACTTTACCACATAATCTCAACAAGAGGGGGTCTTGTCCAAGAATGGGATGAAATAGCACAAAACTGCGGACTTAGCCTAAGTTTTTCACAGAACTTAAATTCGATACTATAATGGAAGAAACTGGTATACGATTCATATGTTAATGAAGCCCAGTCATCACAGCACAGAATGTTATACAGCAAATTGAGTTACAATCTGCAGGAGAAAACATTTTTTTTTCGTGATATTTTTGGATCACAAGTTCTCTAGTACTTGTGATCCAAAAAATATGTTATGATTTTTAAATAGAGACCGTGGTTTCGAAGAACTATATAAGTATGCTGTAAATGCCCTACGCTACAGAAGACGCATCATGGAGGGCTATTTTTAGATAATAAACCTTTATTGAACCAAAAATATCTATTCGTTATGTTTTTCTAAACTAAATAATAATTATATCAATATCAATCTGGTGGACAGCTTTGGCCAAACCTAATAGACTTAAGATAATAACAAAACGTATCTAAATATATTTTTATATTTTTATTGAAATAAAGTCAATAACAATAACTAACTAACTAAACTACATTGTTGTGCCAATAAACGCTCAACAATAAAACGCAATTCTTATCACCATTACTGGCAATGATGATGATTAGGCAGCACTAAAGAGCTTTTCATTGCTAATCAAACCACAAGCCAACGTAGACACCACACCACAAGCCATTAACAAAAAAAAAAAAGAGTCCACAGCGACAGTCACACTGTTCAAAGCACTCTCGAGAGAGGTAAAGCTCATCATCCAGCGTTCGTCATAGTTCCAAAGTATGGCTGCTCACGCTCCCCGTCACCAGTGTTTTTGGTTGTTTAGATTTTTACAGGCAGTTTGCCTTCTACACTTGCAGCGCTCGACTCGTTTTGTGCAATTTTCGTTTCGTTGTCTGTTTCGTTTAAATTGGGCCAAAATTGCTGCGTGTAACAACCTGTTTCTTCTTTCGCTCGCCAGAACGCTCAAACGGGCGGCATATATTCACTCCGCACCCAAAATGTGTTAACCCTAAGCAAAACGTTTGATTGGCTGCAAAATCCATCGACTGCGTACCTCTGATTTAAAGGAAAGTAACGCACAACAAATAAATTAGCATTGTAAAACAACAGCGGCAGTAAAAAACAAACAAAAAAACTGATCCAAAATAAATTAAACTACGCCCAGCATGAACAGAATATTACGAGGTATTCTGCTCTATCGGAACACCGACCGTTTGCAGATGGTTAAGGAATTCGAACAAGTTCGCGATCACCCTGAGGTGAGTTACTATTGCTGACTGTTATCTCTAATACAAATCCAAATGACATTGACTCGGAGTTGTGTATAGTGGCTCACTTCAAGTTTTGATTTTGCTCTGAATCGCGATTGGAACAACAACCTTTGGACTGTTAGTGTTTACATCGTGCGATACTTTTGCAAACATTTACGTGGTTTGTTTGCATTTCAATATGCCGCATTGTAATTCGAGAAAGTGTCAATATTGATGGGTAAGAGGGCGAAACACGGCCGACGGCGGGTCAATCTGGCATGCATGTTAATGGCCACCCTTAAGTGTGTTATTGTGCCGAATTTTACATATGGATTTGTATTAATAGTACAAAGTACTAGAGTGTCAATTATTTGTTTGGCTAGGAGCCAGAATTATGACATGTTTGCCGGCAGGAAGATAATAAATTTATGTTATCATGTGCTTTGCGAGGTCAATCACTACCGAAGCATATTGAACTTTTAATTAATTGCTTGTACATATTTCTGTTTCTAGCCAAAAGCTGTATTCTTCACATGCATGGACAGTCGAATGATACCAACGAGATTTACGGAGACGCATGTTGGCGATATGTTTGTGGGTAAGAGCACACATGGTTTCCTCTTCTGTATATATTATTATTAGTCCTAATTAAAGGGATGAATCAGAGAAGTACTCTCGAAATACTTGTGTTGGCCTTTGCATCACTCACCATCAATCGAGTCGGCGGGACTGTTAAAGTGGATCGAATTGAGTGCTAATTTAATTAGCACAAGTCTTTTGGAAGACGCGAATTAATGAACTTGCAAATGGAATTTTATTAATTGTATATATTATACGGCGGACAGTTAAAAATAGATAAGAGTGCTAAAACGTGCCGATTAAACTAATATCACGCAATCGTGGACGTGGTGTTAGTTGATAAGGTTCTAGCTGTTTTTGTTTTTACATGCATAGGTACTTCGTTGTGCTAGGACAAGGTCGCTATATACAACTACAATTTCAAGAAGTTGGTTTAATGGATCTAACATTTATATTCCCCTCGTCATGATCATTAACGTTTCTGTTTATTTACTTACTGGATTTAGAGTTGTATTTAGTATTTTGAAGGCTAAAGCGTATTTTTGACATAGAATATTGGATTGTATATATGCAGTGTAGCACAGTGTATTGTGACCGTGAGCGATGTGGTTTAGCATGTCGGACTGCTGAGCAAAATCTTTCAGGTTCAATATCTAAACATTTTACCTAAGGATGTCGCTGATTGTGTAGTTTTTAAATTGTCGAGTAAGGAGTTGGGAGTTTATCAAAGTGTAGCGTCCACATGAAGACACCATTTATCCAAAACAGCAAAAGCGCAACCTGCTGTTATGCGGAGAAAACATGAAAAAAACACATGCCACAGATCCATCTAAAACAATAAAAACAAAAAAAGCTCAATTAAGCTGAATTAATCTAATGCGATCCAAGTTTCTTACTCACCGAAGCCGGCAAACGACCGTGCTGCCTTTGAACAGATATTTTTTATCAATAGCGATGAGAAGAAAATACCTTGAGTTTTGGTAACAATTACTATTGTTTGTAAATGGCGGCGTTGTGAAGAGACAAAACTGTCGGCAAAGTATTGCTGGGTTCAAGGACATTTGGGTGTGCCTAAGATTACAAAACTTGTGACATCTTTCAAATTGGAACAGTTGGACTGATACAAAACATTGCATTGCTTGATACCACAACGCATTCTTAATCAGATTGCACGTCTTCATTTCTTTTTGTGACTGTTACTGTGTGCATGCACTATTGTCACATTATTTTCTTATGTGACATTATCCTTGATCCACCGTATTTGTTGTAGCTTAAGTAAATTTGTTTTCCCTTCCAGTACGTAATCCTGGCAATGTCATACCACATGCTCACCACTTCGAAGATGAGTACTTTAGCTGCGAACCCGCTGCCCTGGAGCTCGGCTGTGTGATCAACAGTGTTCGGCATATAATCATTTGTGGTCACAGCGATTGCAAAGCCATGAATCTCCTCTACCAACTAAAAGATCCAAATTTTAGCTCGCAGGTATGCGTAACTGCACAAATTTGTATACTGCCATTAGTAACCATTTCGAATCTATTTTCTCTTTTAGACAAACCGTCGCCTATCACCTTTACGTTCGTGGATGTGCACACATGCTGGATCCAGCTTGGAAATGTTCACGGAATGGAAGAACAACGGAATGAAGGATCCTTTAAGTTTCTCATCGGAGATACCTACCAGAAAATTCGTTGCCTACATCGATCCGGAAAATAAATTCGCATTGGAGGACAAACTCTCCCAGATTCACACATTGAAGCAGGTGTCGAATGTGGCGTCATATGGATTTTTGCATGAACGTCTGAAAAAGCACGATCTACATATTCATGCCCTTTGGTTTGACATTTACACGGGAGACATCTATTTCTTTAGTCGGGGCGCCAAACGATTTGTGCCTGTTGATGAGGAGAATTTCCAGAGACTTTCCGAGGAAGTTCGCAAATACTACTCTTAGTGGTAAAATAGGATTATCTCCGTTTAAACGGAGAGAGAGAGTACGTGATATTTTTGTTTAGCTTAGACATTGTAAAGCCTTATTTACCACCGATCGACGATCAGCGAGTGACACATTAAATTTATTTTTAAAAATAGTACCTTACGTGTGAGTATATGTATGTAAAATAGGGTTCAAATAAAGTATGCCCATTGTATAAGAAGACGAAAGTTGCATGTATTGCGACAGACGATTAATGTTCGTCTGGGATTCCGGTGGATAAGGGCTGTAAGTGTTTGGTATGAACGATTTTTCGGCGATAAAAGAGTCCACAGACGAACTGTGAGAATGATATCCCCTGGAACATTAAAATCTCTGAAAGCATAGCAGCACTCTCCGTCATGTAAGTTGCAAACGAATGCGACCAGCAGACGAGTATAGTCTCGCGACTATTTGAAAAACTATCAGAAAGGAGTGTAGTTTTTGTCTTTTTTTGTTTTCTTTTATTTATAAAGAGATTATGTACTAAACAGAAACAAATCTAGTTCTTAGTACTACGCATATGAAAAAAAAAAAAAAGGAGTAACTAAACGCAACTAACTACAAAATGGCTATAACGACAATCAATGATGACTCACAGCGTTGCTAGTGGGATTCTCTAGTTCCTCAAAGTACTTGCGGGCGTTACGAATATTGACTAGAGTCGCTTCAGAAGGCATGCTTGGATCGGAAGTGACCACCATAATGTACGTGTTACTGGTAAAGGTGTCAATAAATGCGGCAAACACGCTGTTCCTCACTTCCATTGATTGGAATTTGGCGCCCAACTTGGAACAGCTCAGCTTAAATTGTTTTATAATGTTGGAGACTTTTTCGAAGCGATGCGAATCTCGGTATTGTCTACTCTGACAATGGGATATCACAAGAAAGGTGGCCTTTTCGAAGAGCAGAACTTCGTCGGCATCGATGACGCTGGCGAAGTGCGCCAGAGAGTTTTCGAGGGCTGCCACATTGGGTATAAGCATGGTGACAATGCTGGACCAGGCTCTGAAAGAAGATGGTGCTGCAATGAAAATGTGTGTATTCGGATGAAACATTTACCTGTATAGGGTTTCATCCCAAATGCTGGTCCTAAAGCATGTGATGTTACCCGGTCGGGAGAGACGAATAAGATCGTCTTCGCGGGTCTTGAAGAGAATATCACGCTGCTCTTCGGCAACCAAGTCCATTTTGTGGATGAGGCAGAAAATCTTCGCATTTGGAGAGTTCTGAAAGGAGAATGGAATGGTTATCTTTTAAAAAGTTAAAAAGCAGGAGCATAGCATTAGAATCGAACATATAAAACCATAGAACTTTGAGTTTGCATCCTGTTAATATGCCTTTTGAAGAGTGTTTTCCATTTATCGTATTGTATTTTCTACGAAGTGAACCTGACGCAAAGGACGCGACGACGAAACGATTTCCCGTGGAATTTAAATTAAGCACCAGGTCAGCATGGGTGTGTTGCCACGCCAATCACAACTAGCCGCAGCAGCAAATCGACGTATACCTGACCTTCATCCATGTAAACAAGCGTGACTTCTTCTCACAAAATACGAATCTGAATAGCTATACAAATTCCAACAAAAACCTCAAACTCAGTAGAAATTTCCAAAAGTAATACGGCTTCAAAATGATTAATGCACAAAGAAATCATTTGGTTAGCGTAAGATTGCTAAATGAAATTCAGATAACGTCACGAATATTGATTCCGGGCGACCCTGTGAGCTCAAATCGTCTTCTTAAGAACAGTGTAACCCACACAAAAAAATATTTGAATACTCACATGCAGCAGCGCCTCCAGACACGATTGATAATAGTGCACATCGCGTTCCAATTCCCTGCTTTCCACATCGAATACATAAATCAACACCTCAACATTGCGAAAGATGTTATCACGTTGTGAAGCAAAGTACTGCTGCATGAATGATTCCTGTCCACCGCAGTCCCAGAGATTAAGCACAAGATTACCGAGAAATCTTACATGGGAATGTTCAACATCGACTAAAAGATTAATAAATATATATCTAGGAATTAGTAAAACATAAAAACAATTAATTACTTGTTGCTCCAAGTCGGGTGGTGTCTCTGGCGATGTAGTTGGCAAAGATTATGGATCTCATACTGGTCTTACCAGATCCACTTTTGCCCATCAAAAGGACCTACATAAAGAAATGTTTATAAATATTCACAAACGATAGCTCGTCAAATGTACAGAATTTACCTTTTTCTTCATTTTGGAATAAGATTACAATAGGAAAATGGAAAGAGTTCAATAGTTTTCGATATATCTGCTATTGTTCCTTTATCAGCTGTCAACTGGTGTGTCAAAACATTTAAATGGTTGAGTTCAGTTGCAATAGTTGGAGCTGTAGGTAATACAGTTCAACGTGAGTCCAGTTAAGTATACCAATATTTTTGGAAATAATTTGTTATAGGGTAGATATGTTATACGACGACACTTTCTTGACTGATTAATTTTGGATACAAAAATAGTTTAAATACTTAAAATCGAAAAAAAATCAACGTTTCTAAGGCGACTTAGACTTAAAACTAAACTTAAATGATTTTTTATTCAAATTCCGACGCATGGTGGAAAACTTGAAAGAGGCTAACGAAGCTAATAGACTTGTAGTACCTCAACCGTAAATGAGAAGTTCGACTAATATTTGTGATGATTGGTGGACGACAATTAATATATAATAGTTTTTGCAATGTCGCGTCTTACTCTTTTGGAACGAAGTATTTAGATATAAGAAAAACAAGGCTTCGAAGGATAATCATGGGCTTCAAAATGAGATCGCTGTGCTTTCGGTTTTCAAGCCTTCTGAATGTAGTTGTATTTTGTTTCACAATGTGCAATCTTCTCGTTTTCATATCCGCGTGGCATCAGTCCTTTTTTATCTGTTTGTTTGTCTACAATGTTACTTAAATATGATACAAAGTAAAGGAAACAACTATGACTGTTCATTCTGAAGTAAATTTATTTTCATAGAGGAAACTACTGGAAAGTTAAAATCCTTTAAAACGACATTTGCATTATATGCTGACATTAATAGCCGTGTGTTTTTGAGCTTCGATCTCAGCAAAGCAAAGTAAAGTAGGATTTTCATCATGCAATTACAACAACTACGCTCTACTTGACACTTCGAGACTCGGTTGTAGTTGTTGTAATCGCGTGCTGAAAGTCCCCTACTTTACTTTGCTTTGCTGAGTTCGTAGCTCAAAAAAACACGCCTAATTTCGTTTTCCATTGGGCAAAAAAATCAATCTTTTTTTTGATTCGGAGCACTTTTTGCAGATCTCGATATTTTTTTCAGAGTTACACATACTGTCACAAATACTAATATACTTTGCTTAGCCGTTTTACGTCATTTTAAGAAGTTTGATTTCAAAACAAATGCGCAGAGTTTCGTGAAAACCAAAATAAAGAAATACATAAATAGCAATAGATATAATTTTGGAGGAATTATTATCTTTATCTGAAGACTACGAATCACCGAAACTGCTCCATTTGTATCTACAACAGTGGAAACATTTTTCAAGTCGATATCCATAGTTGATTTTTCCAAAAACGAATGCAATTTGAACAGCTGGTATTGCTGTCAAATAACTCACTAATCCATTTACAAAAGCAGACCAATTTCGTTGCATGTTCCATGAGCCGCGTTAAATCTGAGATCTGAAAAAGATTTTTGGTGGTCCCAATGGAAAACGACATAAGCCATTAATTCGTAGATCTAATGAAGGAACGTTCATATTGACAAGTCTTAGGATGTCGGTTGAATCAATTTCTCCTATTAGAACCCAATGAATAAAGATCACTCTGGCCACCGTTCTTCTAACCTCCATAATGATTCCAATTTAATTAATTTAAACCTAGATATATAAGGCGGTAAGCTGCTAAGATCGAACTAAGGAAGTCCTCTAAGAGGAATCTTAGAAATCTTTTTTGTATAGGTTCAATTCTAGTTTTATGAACTCTATAATACGGACACCACACAATAGAAACATATTCTAATATAGACCGCACAAAAGCGATATACCAGGTCTTGAGAAGTCATAATGCTTAGCCGCATTTTTGTTTTTACTTCATTGACATTCCTACCCTACTTCTAGCTCTCGACTTAGGTTGTCATTTCCAATGCACCATAAAGCTTTAAACCTACTGCGTAGTACTTTTTCCAGAGAAGTTTGAATTAATTTCATAATTTTTGGGATATATCCTAGGAACACCTTCCCATTATCATAATTCCTAGATCAATGTCTAGCTTCCCTGTCTTCAATTTGATATGCTCTGGCTTCATTTGCAAAAGTATTTGCAAAATAAACGAGGTTTTCAAAATATAAAGGATAAACGTTAATTACTGATTTTCAAATGAGCGGAGCTTTCAGCATTTAACAAAGCTCATAACCGCCCATCGATCAAGAGTAGAAATCGTCAATCGATCAGTCCATTTCTATTGATGTGTGACGCCGCAGCTCTATCTAACTTGAATTTGAAATGTGCGATAGAAACTGAGAGGTAATGCTAGCGCCTTGAGAGTGACCAAGCTCACATCTCATCTTCCATCATCCATAGTTTAAAAGTAACCTATACTTCTGTACCATCTGAATAACTCCCGAGTGCAATTTTTGTAATAACCGAAAAGAACCATAGTCTTAATAACAGTAAAATGTTACATGTTAATTGTTATGAGTTCGTATTACGGTTACGACTTTTAGTACCTGTATATATTTCTTCACATATACAAAAACAACCAGTATTGTTCACACGAGCAATAAAAAAAACGTTAATGCAATCAAACAACTCATGAACTATAATGCAACTTCAGAGTAGCCACATTCACCATCATGAACATTGCGTATTACATATGAAAATTATTGCAGATTTCTTCAAATTGTCCCAGTTTCAGTTGTCTTCGGGCAGGTACGTTAAACTTCTTTCCTGTTTGCAAATCTTACCGCAAACAAACTTTATTGTAAACTTTTGTAGGTGGTTGCTTATTTATAAAAAGAAAAAAAAAAACAGACAATGGAAAAAAAACTGTAGTAAGTTACAATTTCAGCCTCAATACTGTAAGAGCAGAAAAGTTGAATAAAAGATGAAAATCTGCTTACGCAAGAAGGACTTGCCATGGCTGTAATGTGCGCACCAACGTATCACAAGATGAATTAATAAATAAAATCGAATGGCCGTGATAAATTTCTGATAAATATATTTGCACAGGGTGCTTAAATGAATGATTTATAATGATTTGAAGGTTTTCAACGGATGTTCGCATATTTATTCGCTGTTAAGCGAAGCATCACGTTGCAACTTTGTACTGAGTGAAGTTCACTGTTTTAAATGAAATAAAACATTTGGAAATGCATGCATATGATATAAATCTATTCTTACGTCTTTTATTATGCTGGGTAAAAGAGTTATCGCTTCAATTCCATCCTTCAATTGATTTGATCTTGTTGAAAACATGGCCTTTTCGCAATGTGCCCAATGTCGTTTTAGACTTCAATAGAGTGTTTCGCGAAGCCCATCCTTTCACAAATGGGCGGTCTTTCTGGTTCAAACGTGAAAAAAACTTGTAGGACAACAAAGTTGGTTTATAGCCAGAGTTGTGTTTTGTCAAGAAATTGTTAAAAAGCGCACAACTTCCATAACTTTATTTGATAAACATCATTTTTCAATTCTACAATAGCTTTTATTCTGTTTTTTGCACTTTATTATAAACGTTTCATTAATTTTTTTAACATAGTTGGGTATGCTACAGCCATATAAATTTTGTTTTGTTTTCCTTCAAGTTCTTTAGCAGTCACTTGGCTTTTTTTTTCTTATTATTTGACGCTGGCGTTGTCGTGAACTAACCTATAGCGATATTCGCCCAAAGACAGATGTTGCTACGTCTTCAAGCTCTGCAAGCCTTCACATAACCGAGAAGAGTAAGGTCATAAGTATGTTCTTTCGCGAACGCAATCGCACAAAGTCACACATTTCTCATCAAAAATGACAGTTAAAAAAATAATAGCAAAATAAAGAGTACCTAACGAACGAGCAGTTCCTCTCTTGGCTCTAAACAGCTCAGAGAATTTCAACATATCTACTGATAAATATGTGAAATATGCCAAATGCACAAAGTTGACAATAAACCAATTAAAAATAAAATTTCTGAAAAATTAATATTCGGCGGTGGTCGAATAATCTCGCAGAACGTTTTATTAAAATTGGAAACGATGCAAATTCACGGGGCTGCATTTTAGGTCACAGAAAAAGAATATTTAAAATACACAACACCCGCTTTAGATACATATTCTCAATAAAGATTTTTGATGTTTGAAAGGATCTTTCATAGTGCGTCTGCGAACTGAATTGCGAATCTTTCTCATGACAGACTCACAGATGTTCCTTAAATTTTCGCTGGAGGTGGTGGTGCTGCAAATATCTTAAGGTAAGTTTTTATTTTTTTGCAGTTGAATATGGGCCTCTTGAGAACTCTTACTACTGAACCTATTAGTCATGGCAACAATCGTGAGAAATGTCTTCCTGTTTTCAAATAACACGTAACGATGTTCCCGATACGTTCATCTAGGAGAACGCGTTCCCCCAGTTGTTTGCTAGGCAGTTGTATTTTTTTTAATTGTTTACTTGAGTGATCTGTTTAAGATAAATAAATCATTTACTACCGTGGAGTGTAATTGAAATAAATTGCCCAAGTACCAACTTAACAAAATTATCACCTCTCTTGACAGTAAATCAATATTTTAACAAAAAACTTAAATGCCGAAACGCACCCAAGCAACTAAAATGTTTACATTTTATTTTCAATGTCACCCTGTTAATACCCACCAAAGACTTTCTAAATTGTTGATAGCAACAAAAACAGAGCTCGGCGGCTTAAATGTGTCACTCCCGACCAAGTCCAACCCAAAGCATCAACAGAGTATAACCAACAACAAGTTGTTACACTAAATCAATTGGCAGTGTCGGTGGTGCCAATAGTGGTAGTGGCTCTGGCTATGTTAGTCGAATTGGTTAGTTGCGGCAGTATAAGCCAGTGGCAGGTATCGCGGTCGGACCTAAAGAAAGAAGGAGCCCCAAGGTGCTCAACATACTCGCTAAATTGAAAATTAACACATTTTTGCAAGACACATTTGAATTTATTTTTAACGCTCGCTACTCGAATCAGTATCTCTGACCATGATGACGGTTAAAATTATAACTTTTGTTCTAATTGCCAGTGGCATTGTGCAACTCACCTGTGCCGTCAACGAGAAAAAGGTAAACCCAAGCCTAGAGCAAGCATAAATTATGTAATCGATAAAAGTTTTAGACATGCCATCGGATTCGATGGAAGCGAAGGTAGGTATTCCGTAATTATATTGTGTGAACGTGAGAATAATTGGAACGCGGTTATCTCAAGAACTCGATTGCCAATCAGATGCTGTGATCCGCGGGTGGGTGATTTAGTAAACAATAGAATTTGTGTCAGCGTGATTTTTTTTTCGGATTCAAAAGTCCGTTTGGCTTAGATCCGTGTGTGATTAAAGATTCACCTGATGTGATGCGGATGTGGTCTGAAGTGTTTATTTTTTTTTAGGTTCTGTATAAATGCGAATTTAATAACCTTGTGTTTTGGTTTGTAAAATAAACTCCAGTAAATCCCTCAGTCTGTCGAGCGCAACAGGCTAAGTGGTGATTTATTCGAAATAAGTTTCGCCTTATCGTAATGACGGCACGCTAAGTGCATACAAGATTATAGCGTTCTACTAGGGCAGATACCTTAGTAATTAGCAGTCGGCTAGCGTACCGATGAGTAATTAGTATGGAAGTCTTTGTAGACTTCCTTATAATGGCAAGTGGTCCAAAATAGAAGTAAGTGAGCAGATATTCATTGTGTGGCTTTTTATTTGGGACACATAAAGAACAGCGTTTGTTGTCCCAAACAACTCTTGCTTTCGTTTCATTTATCTGATGCGATTTAATGTTTGTTAATTGGAACTTCATCGTTGAATTTACGACTACGTTTAGCGATCTTGACACAAGTCTCTGGAGAAGAGTACGTGCCAAAAAAACGCATATTCACAAAGCTTTCGGTCATTTTAATTTCAATCTCTATTCAAAAGAAATCGATTCATATCTTACCTTGGTTATCATTTCCATTGATAATACCGGTTATAAATCAATAATGAGCGCTGTTCCTTAAACTTCCTCCAATTTTCAAAAACAGAGGGTCACGTTTTAGAAACTAAAACCAGCTTTAAATCAATAAGCTTTTTCAGTTACAACAGCCTGCAAGTTCATACCTCTAGTTTGATGCAGTTCTTACTAGTTGTTTGTTTTTTTTTTTATCAATGTGATGTCATGTTATACGTAGGTAGCTGTGAAAAACAGCGAGATGTTTTTTTTAATAAATTTGTAATACTTTTATAAATCTTTCCTTTGCAGTTAAGTGTTTTGGTTCTGTATGAGTCTCTATGCCCTGACAGTGTACGTTTTATGAGAGACCAACTAGGACCGAACTATGACCCATTAAAGGATGTGGTCGATATCACGTTGGTACCATTTGGTAAATCACAGGTAGGTCCTCCTCCTCAGTTGCATTAATTCTATATTCAAAATAAGAGCTTGTAAGTTCGTGTAATTTAATGAAACATAACATTTTCATGGAGACATATTTAATGTAACTACCCGTATCAATAAACACTGCGTAAAAGCTATCAACTCGTTACTCAGCAATTACGTCAAATTTGTGTACGCTATCTGACGTTTACTTGCCACATTTGTTTATTACGACGGGGTACATGTTTATTATTACTTATTACTCTAAATAATTGATAATGTATTATTCCTTACAGAGTACCAACGACGGAGCTCAATTCTTTTGCCAGCATGGTCCTTCAGAGTGCGAAGGCAATCGCATGCAATCATGTGTCTTACAGCAAACCGCCAATCAGGAAACCCAAGTGAGATTTGCCGTCTGTCAAATGACTGCTCACTACAAGTCTTCTATTCAATACTGTGCCGAGTCGGCTGGTTTGTCAGGCGATATAAATGAATGTATGAGCTCTGACTTGGGAACACTGTTACAATTGGATGCAGAGAAGATCACACAGCTTTATGCTCCAACTTTCGTGCCCACTATTGTTTACGATGGGGTAAGACATGCGTATTCCAGGACCTTTAAACTATTAAAATATTTATCAATCTTTTCAGAAATTCGATCAGCAGTTACAGGACAGTTCGCTTAGAAATTTCAAAGGCGTCGTGTGCAGTCTTCTTCAGGCGCGCGGTTCTGTTGCATTTAATTCTGTTTGTTAAGAATATGTACGAGTTGTACAAAAGCAATAAATGTGTTAATTACATTAAATTTATTTATTCACTTTAAATTTATTACTTCACTTGTGTTACGTTGAGTTCGTGCAAAAGCTGACCCCTATTTAGAATAGGTAATGTCGTTTTCCATCGGTTTCACTCGGGGATCCACTCATTCTGAAATCCAATGGAACAACAAAACTGCTTCTGAAAGAATCTGCAAACGTATTGGTGAAATGCCAAAAAATAATCTACGGCTGCTGTCAGCTGACTTGTATAAAATACATAAATTACACTTGTGTGAGTGCTTCTTGAGTGGATTCTGACTTAAAATCGAGAAGCGAAATTCTCTCCTCAGAATCACCATAAGAGTATTTTTTGTGCCAATGGAACGGTTTCAGGAGTGATTTTTTCGATTCCGGACTCTTCCGGACGCTTCTTTTTGCCCAATGAAAAACGACATAAGAGTATTGTATAAAGCTACGATTACACATGCCACTTTTCATGTCAAATTTTAACATGCCGAGAGCATTATGATGTAAACTTTTGTCTTATGTCGTTTTCCATTGGGACCACCAAAAATCTTTTTTCAGATCTCAGATTTAACGCGGCTCATGGAATATGCAACGAAATTGATCTGCTTTTGTAAATGGATTAGTGCGTTATTTGACAGCAATACCAGCTGTTCAAATTGCATTCGTTTTTGGAAGAATCAACTATGGATATCGACTTGAAAAGTGTTTCCACTGTTGTAGATACAAATGGAGCAGTTTCGGTGATTCGTAGTCTTCAGATAAAGATAATAATTCCTCCAAAATTATATCTATTGCTATTTATGTATTTCTTTATTTTGGTTTTCACGAAACTCTGCGCATTTGTTTTGAAATCAAACATCTTAAAATGACGTAAAACGGCTAAGCAAAGTATATTAGATACCGAATGGCTGAATTATTATTATTATGTCAGCATGTCAAAATTTGCCACGAAAAATGGCACGTATTGTGAATGAAACCATTTTAATTTGAAACAGATAAGCGAAGTACTTACTATTTTTTTAAAGTATTGCTTAAATCTTACATATTTCGCTGAAAGCAACAGCATTTTTTTAATATTTTGTTAATCTGACATCTTTTGTAAAGAGCAAAGACTTTGTGCGATTCAAAACGCGTTAGCAAAAGGACCTGATGTGTAAAAGCTTGCAAACACTCTTATTTTGAAATCTCTCTCACAATTTGTAATTAAGTTCCAAACCGTCTGAAGAAAAAATGTTGTAACCTCAAAATAAAATTCGTTCAGGTTACATTTATTCACAAAAATGCATCAGAGAGCTTTCAGGCATGTTCCAATCGTTGTATCAGGTGTAAGACGACCCTAGAGCCTTTAGACCTACTTTCATTTCATTTAACGAAGCTATCAGAACTACCAGTTTATAGGTATTTGCTATTTTGTGGTAGGTACATCGACTCAGACTTGAATGATTGTTCAAATATTTTCATCAAAAAACACAGAGCAAGTGTCTTGAACTACGTTCCGACTCTGATGTAAGCTGTATATTCGGATGAGGCACGAAAAGCATGTACAATGTACATATGGTGCACCACTCTCTCGTTTGTGCAAAAGGAAATAAATAAATAACAAGCAAAAGAAAATGTAATTTAAAAAATTTCTTAATTTCATATTTTCAATAATTTTTGTTAAAAAAATAAGTTTCACAAATAATATCATCATAAAAAATAAAACAGTAGGTACAACAAAAAAATAAAAATAAAACATTTCACACTAATTTTTAATATAATTATTTTTTTCTAAACTCTAATAAATCCTATAACATCGTCTATATCCTTTTTCAAATCTTAAAAATAGGGAGAACGGGAGAGCATAGAAGAACAACACAAATATGAATAAACATTACACAGGTAAACTAACTACATAAGCATAATTATCATCGTTAAACAATTTGTGCTCAAAATAAATACAATACAAAGATTTCTTGTCAAAATATCAGAAAAGAAGAAAAACTGACATTACACTGCGGTACTAGTGCTGGCCCGCTGCTGACTACTGCTGCTGTTAGTTTTTGCGTCTTGATACTCCACATAGCCGGATTCATCGCTGCACTCTGAATCAGAACCATCAGCGCCGGTCGGCTTTTTGCGATGAATACTGCCCTTGAAGGGAGAGCTCGGCGATGGAAGCTTTAGCGATATGGAACTCCTACTGCAGAAGAGCGCGTCATTTGAATTTCTTTGGCAATTTTCCTCACTTGTTGCAGTCGCAGGTTTGTCAGATTCCTCTATTGATGAGTGGCCAACGGTGTGTGTCCTTTGGCGAAACTTCAGTGACATGTCATCCACATTCGCTGTTACTGTGCTGGCTGTTTCACAGCCACTGGATATGGAACCCTCGTCGCTGTCGATTGAGAGTTGTTTGCGGTTCGATGTCATTTGATGACTGCCATTGGAACCTTGGTTCTCCAAGGAGCTCTCTTCACTGCTCATCGAGAGATTTGTCATCTTTCGCATGGAGTTCCGGTGCAACATGTTTAATATGCTGGCTTGTCTAAAGAAAAGGTCATCTGCCAGAAGTTCTTCCTCATCATCGTCGTCGTCGTCGCTGCAGAGTTCTCCGATTGTGAGTTCGCAGGGACTTTCCACCTCCGAATGACCAGCTGAGGGTTCGAAATTTGGATTCTCCTCGACCACATCCTCCTCCTCGTCGGCATTGCAGTGGCTCGTAAGGTCAGTCAGACTGTTGGTCTTCTTGTGCATTTGCATGTCAAAATATGGTAGCAACTCTCCAGCTAATGGCGAGTCTGTATCGTAGTTGTTGAAGATCAGTAGCTTCTCAAAATCATCCTCATCCGAGCCGCAATCCCCTGTCTTCTTACAATCGTTTTCTCGGTTATTCTCCGCCTTTTTTGTCTCGTCTTTACTACATTCTTTGGTATTACAGCAACCACCGCTGCTGGTGTTGCTAAATGCTTCACAGAAATCTGGTCTAGCTTTGCCAGTTCGCCGTATCGAATGACCTCGTCGGCATCTTCGTCGGCCCAAAGTCATCGCCGGGTATAGAGAATCCTTTTGACAACAGGCCCGCATCTCGGGCTCATTGGTTTCCTCCACATCTTCTCCGTCCTCCTCCCCAATCGCTTCTTCGATGGCCATAAGCTTCGGTGCGGACTTTGACCGCTCCAAAGGCGGTCGGTAGTTATTCCCACCGACCGACAGGAGAATTTTCCTCCGCGGCAAACTGGGGTTGTCGTAGGCGGCATTCGCCAGGCTTAGCCTTGCGTTCTGTTTGAGAATTTTCTCTCGCTTAAATTCTCGTAGAGCGCGTTCCAGGTTTTCCTAAACAAATTCAAAAATAAAAACAAGGGTTAACGTTGGGCGCCATATTTGTGTGATATAAACGACTTCGAGAACAACAACTCACCTTCAATGTGCTGCAGATTTCCTGGACAACCTTTTCTTTGCTGCACAGAATCGCGTGACATCGCAACTCGTGTTTAAGTTTCCTGCCCTCGTGCCTGTAGATCCAGCAAAACACTCGTGGGAAATTCTTCGGAGCACAGCAGTGCGTTATCCGATTGGCCCAATACTCTGTCAAGCCGTGCTGGCGTGTGGTTGCCTTCAATCCAGATGCGCACACCTTAACGCGCATTATCATGTCAGGCTTGTTGTTCTGTGTATAGTTGCGCCAAAGTGTATTCAGTTGCTTTTCAACGCAACCATCTCCTGGAATAGAAGGACGAAATAGATAACACTAAAGAATTGAAAACTAATAAATAAAGGGTGATTTTTTAGCTGGTTTGGTTTTGGCAACACTGGTTTTGACAGCTGACGTGTGTTTAGTACCTTGTGTCACTGTCAAACAGCTTCAGTTTGGTTTGCAATTTAACCATGGATCGTCTTACAAATGAACAACGCTTGCAAATTATTGAATTTTACTATCAAAATTCGTGCTCGGTTCGAAATGTTCTTTTTCGCTTTTTTATCGAAAAATTGTGTTCAGCGATGAGGCTCATTTTTGGTTGAATGGGTACGTAAATAAGCAAAATTGCCGCATTTGGAGTGAAGATCAGCCAGAAGCATTGCAACAGCTACCAATGCATCCCGAAAAAGCCACTGTTTGGTGCGGTTTATGGGCCGGCGGCATTATTGGGCCATATTTCTTCAAAGATGATGCGAATCGCAGCGTTACTGTCAATGGTGAACGCTACCGAGCGATGATAACAAACTTTTTTTTGCCCGAAATGGAAGTTCTTGACTTGCATGATATGTGGTTTCAACAAGACGGTGCCACATGCCACACAGCACGCGAAACAATGGCGCAATTGCGAGGCGAGTTTGGTGAACAGTTAATTTCACGTTTCGGGCCGGTCAATTGGCCGCCTAGATCGTGCGATTTGACACCATTAGATTATTTTTTGTGGGGGTATGCCAAGGCTAATGTGTATAGGGACAAGCCCGCTTCGATTGACGCACTGGAAGCCAACATCCATGCATTCATTCGTGAGATACCGGCCGATATGTGTGAAAGAGTATGCCAAAATTGGACTCAGCGGATGGGCTACCTGAGACGCAGCCGCGGTCAACATTTGCATGAAATTATCTTTAAACATTAAATTGCAAGGTTCAAACTATCGATTCAAATAAATATTTCATTCATATTTTCGAATTTTTTGTGTTTTTTCGTTAAAAAAAGTTCTAAACCTCTTAAAAAATCACCCTTTACAAAGGAAGTGTTGCATAACAATGCAAATGTCAAAAGAGGTACAGAGGTACAGGGTACAAGGTGCAGAGTAACCGGAGTCTTTAAAATAAGATAAACAATGAATAAATTGGTCTGAACGCACCCAATATATCCGAAGGAACAGAGGTACAGGGTACAGGTACAGAGAAATCCAAGTCCTCTCGAAAACACTCGGAACCTCAATCAAAAATGTTTTTCTATACCTACATTGCTTGATCTTCGAAAACTTTAGGTTATGTCTTTACTTCTGTCAAACATGAAGTTTATGAAGCAAAAACTGCTGACAGCTGATTTAAGCGTTAAGCCTAGTTGGTGTTTGATGTTAACTCTTCAAAAGGTCTTGAACAACTTCTTTTCAAACCCAAGTCTGCGTTTAGAAATAAATTCCAGTCCCTCCTTGTATTTTTTTGAGTTAAGAAGTTCCTCTTGCGTGAGAGTGTCTTTAAGCGTTTTTTACTGTTAAATGATTTCTGCGGTGTCGCCTTTGAAAGTGATTACTGGTTTCTGCTTGTGTATGTAAATTGTAGTTTTTTTTTGTACCAATTATTGTAGTTTACACTCGACCTACGTAGTATTTATAACACTACTACCCAACGCAGTTCATGTCTCGATAAATCACTTTTTTACTACACTTTTTTTTATACGCAAATTAAAACAGGTTGTAGTATACATAGGTCTTCAATCATTTTTATTTGTTCATCGTACGTAGTGGATAGTAGTACAAATAATTGCCATGTTTTTGTTCAAATCGTTTATAACTCTTACAACCCAAATGACCGTTATTAAAAGAAATCCTCTGTTCCACTAGTTCATAGGGGACAAATTAAAAGCACTTAGGAGGAAATAAAAACGCGAACTCAAACATACAGGGTGTTTTAATTCGTCAACAAAATAGCATAGATGGAATACCCTCTACTACTGTTGCCCAATTTATCCACAAAACAATATTTGAAACAATTTGCTGTATTGAATGTTGACACCTTACCCGCGTATTAATAAACACTGAGTAATCAACTCGTTACTCAGCAGTTACGTTTATATAAATTTTTGTATGCTGGCTGACATCTGCTAGCTAACATATGTCGTTTTCCATTGGGACCACCAAAAATCTTTTTCAGATTTCAGATTTGACGCGGCTCATGGAACATGCAACGAAATTGATCTGCTTTTGTAAATAAATAGTGCGTTATTTGACAGCAATATCAGCTGTTCAAATTGCATTCGTTTTTGGAAAAATCAACTATGGATATCGACTTGAAAAATGTTTCCACTGTTGTAGATACAAATGGAGCAGTTTCGGTGATTCGTAGTCTGCAGATAAAGACAATAATTTCTCCAAATTTATATCCATTGCTATTTATGTATTTCTTTATTTTGGTTTTCACGAAACTCTGCGCATTTGTTTTGAAAGCCAACTTCTTAAAATGACGTAAAACAGCTGTGCAAAGTATATTGGTATTTGTGGCAGTGTAAATCTGAAAAAAATATCGAGATCTGCAAAAAGTGATCCGAATCGAAAAAAAATTTTGCCCAATGGAACATGCAAACTTCATCAAAAAAAGATTGTTATTTTGCCCAATGAAAAACCACATTAGATATCCACATTTGTTTACACGCGGGGGAGTGTTGACTTATAGTTTACAATTGTAGATTTGTAAAAGGATTATTCACATCTACTCTTTTAGTTTCAGGTCCAAGAACCTCATTCGAAAACTTTAAAGTCATGTGATATAGTCCCCACCATTAAAATAAAAATGTTTCCTCAATCAACTTCTTCTTAAAGCTCTAGTACATATGTGCCAGCCAACTGTCAAATCTTTCAAACGCCAGTCTGGAAACGAAAATGTGTTTCAAACAAAAACATTAACACCGTATAAATAAACAAATGTGCACAAGTAAGTTAGTTAGTAGACGTATCCTGAGCAACGAGTTGATTAATTTTATCCAGCGTTTATTAATACGGGGGCAAATATTTACACACAGACGCAAAATCTTATATCTATTTTAAATATTCCGCATTTCTCATATTTCTATACTGGAATTTATTGAACAGCCCCCGATGTCTAGTAGCACACATTTCCCGGCGTATCCCTTTTCCCTCTTCTGTTTGTACGTTTCCTCTTTCCAGTAGCAACTGAACGATTATTATTATGAAAACGTGGTAAAGTTTATTGCCGCGGCACGTGGGGATGAAACAAGTTTCTAAGCAATTTGTATTACCAAACATACAAATAAGACTGATAATATATTATTATGAGAATCGGGCACTGTTGACGCTGACGTGCGTATTTTTTTCCAATATGGTAATATTTTCTTTTCGTTTGCAATGTAGGGGTTTTTTTCGTTTTTTTTTTCAAATTGACATTGTTGAACAAATGTCATCAGAGCGGAGGTATTTCGTAAAGAGACGCACATTACGAACACAATTCAGTTTTAATTGGTTTCGTACGATATGCAGAACGAAATGCAGCAGCTAAAATTGGTCTGAACGTACCCATTATATCCGGATTTACATATTTTAAGCAGCACCACCAAAGAAAAGAAAGACTGGCTAAAAGTAGAAAATGCGTAGAGCATAGAATTGCAACATTGTCGTTGACTTTCTTAGGTAGAAGAATATTTTAGGCTAGTTTTCCCATCGCTATGGAAACTTAAGAAACTGGGTTCTCAGGCCATCCCGGACACAAATTTGGAAATTCTCCAAAGTCTTTTATAAGGCGTTTTTGTTTTTTAGTTCAGAGCTGAGCTCAGATTGTCAATTGTCAATTGTCAATTGTCAATTGTCAATTGAATATTTATTAATTATTATTTATTAAATTGGTTAATTTTCAGTTCCAAAACTACAAGGTTCGTCCGCCATTTCAACTATTTTGCTTATCCTGTTTTTTTTTCTGTCAAATGTGACTGGAAGTGTGTAATCAGCTTTTCAATCAGCCTGCTCAGTCAACTTATTCTGAGCTCATAGAGCGCGCTCTGATCGTGCTCTGAACGAAAAAAGAAACATAAATTCTGAGCTCTGATGTATCTGAGCTAAAACAGATACAGAAACACGGACTTTTTGTATAACAGTTCAGGTTGTGCTCTGAACTAAAAAAGAAAAACGCCTATATACTCGTCGGAAAGATCCTCGAAGTCTTCGATGAAGTTTCTTTCAAGAATTCTGTATCTGATGGCTTAGAAAGTGTGAGTTTCCTCATGTACCTCCTCCTCTGCGCATTGCTGTTCAAATGCTACCAAAATTACGGCAAATACATCTTAAAACATTTAACGCTCCTAAAAATTGAATTTATTTCGAAAAAAAACTGCAACCAATTTGTTATTTGGGTTGGTAACGCGATCTTCTGATTCCCCTTGTTCTAAACGTAACATTTTTAGAGTTTAAACATATTTCATATTTTTTAAAACGATTACGCTCTGACTTCTTGCTGTTAAACTGAGATGTTAAGACGGATTGATTGTTTCCAAATCGATTTTATCCGACTTATTTCGTTATAGAAATTTAAGCAGACGATTAAATTTCAATACAATAGTGAATTGTAAAATTATCCCAAAGTGTCAAATGAAAAAATAGCTATAACTCGGACATGTCTACGAGATGTTTTATTCTTCTTGGCTATTAAAAATGTACCCATTAGGATTAGAGTGTTGTATTCAAACGAAACACGAGCATTCAGAGAAAAGTTACGACTTGTGTATTTTCTTTAAAGCGACTATTGGTCTTACTGCCGCGCTATTATTTAGGAGTGCCCCCGACCAGAACCAGTATAAGGCCATGATATCACCCAAAAGTCAACAGAATCCAATGTGTTTTTTCTTTCTTCTTTTTCAGCAGGTTTATGACCCTACGGCTCATAAGTCATCACCTAACTCGGATTGTTCGGTCATGTCGTTGCTATCGTCTATTTTTTGTTAAACTGTCGCCTCAAAGGGTTGGCCCAAACAACTACGAACACAAATCATGCCGAGTGACAGGATGTCGTCTACTTTATATACCATTAAACTACAATTAATTGAATAATAGTTGAATATATTATAATCAGCACATTATACGAGTATTCGAGCGCACAATTCTGGCCGGCCCATGTGTAAGTATTTAACCTTCCACCTGTTGTCACAGTCTTTTTTTAAAAAAAAAGGGTAAAACCAAACTTGAACTACATGTTCGACCCTAAATGCCATTGCCGCGCACTTTTCGTTCCAGTTTATTTATTCACACATTAACCTCTTCTTCGTAAGAGAAATTATTTTTGTTATTATAATTAAAATACAATCAACTCGAAATTCAACATAAATTATACGTGTTGTCGCTTAAGGAGCCTAGAACCTATAACATCCAGAAGATTCACCACTCAGCTACAGCGATATTGTTCTGATTATAATATCCAGTTTGTTTGGATTGGACGTGGATTGAAGACACGCCATTACGAAAAGACAATATATGTGAATACAAACTTGCGTATCAGGTATTTTGTGCGATTCTGAATAGAATTAAATCAAACGAAAGAATAAATTATAATAAAAGTATTAGGTTAAAGTGTGTTAATGAAATTTTTACCAATTTGTATAAGAATGTATTTTTAACTTGAAGAAGAAGAAGAACTACATTGACAGAGAGGCGATAAAATGTTTATTGGAGCTATTAGATCTGTTTCCGTACCGGAAATTTTGATGAATATTTGCCTGTCCTGTTTGAAAGAGCCACCGAAAATTCACCAAAATTAGAAAGGTGCACCTGGACAATAATTTAGCCGGCTTCAGAACAGATTGAGCAAACAGGTACACTCTTCTCAAATTACTTTTTTAGACCAAAAACATGTCGTCATCTGTGCATATATAGAGCTTCAGGAAGAGATATTCTTCCTTTAAAATCAGGTGGGGTGCATTCCGGTGTCGGTATACACCAGAGGGAATGATGTAAAAGGGTAGTTGTAGTTGATAAATCGAAATGCCAAATAGAAATCGTCAAGCAAATAAGAAATGAAACTCACCCTTTGCCCATCCAGTGAGCACATTGCCCAGATAGGAGACTTTGTACTCCGGATCTGGGCTGCTTATATCTACGCTGTGCGTCCTCTTCCACAATTTGCCCAGCCCGCGGGAAATCGTTCGAAAAGCCTTCGCACTTAAGTCCTTATTGCTGTCGTGGAAATTCTCCAAATTGAGTGCTGACAAGTCTTTACTATCGACATTGAGACCGGCGCCCGTGCAACCACTTCCAATGTCGTGCAGATCCTCATCCTCCTTACAACACTTCTTGAACTTCTCCAAATACGGTCCATTTGTTCTCCGTCTGCCGCCAGAGAACGTGTTAAATTTCGTCTTCATATCACCTACACCACCACCGCCACCAGCAGCAGCAGTGGCCGCAGCTAGTTCCTTTTCAAACTTCTTTGTGTTATAAGTGTTGCCAAGTAGCCGAGCTATTGAGGCACCTTTCACCAGTTTCTGGCCGCCACCGTTGTGTGTATCTTTTGGCATAGCACCTATCAGTGACATTTGCAATTTGGCATCATTCGTCGAATAAACGCCGTAATTTGTGACAACTGTAGGACTTGATTTGCTGTTTATTTTCTTACTAAACGCGAACAATGACAGCTTGTCCAAAGTGGACAGAGAGGGTTTCAAATTCGCCTTCACCTCATTGTTGTTGTTGTTGTTGTTGCTAACGCTATTTGTATTGAGTTTATTTGGTAGAGGTACGACTGTTTTCTTGAGCCCATTTTGAATTTCACTCTTTTTCTGAAGCTGTGCATTGTCGCTGAGCGAATCATGGACGGCTGCCGCCTGTGGCCGTAGAACGAAATCAACTTCATCTTTGGATTGGGTTCCGTGGTTGGTCATACTATTGCCGATAATGCAATTGTTATTTGTACTGGAATTGATACTGTTTGAACAATGGTTGATATTCAGCATCATTCTACGATTTCACATCTCATCAATGGGTGCGTGTGTGTGTGGTATATTTCTGCAAAGAAAACAACAATTTGTTATACAAAATATAGAACCAATTTGCACTTTAGAGGGTAAGAGCGTGCCTAAGGTCACGACAAAACGAAAATAAAAAGAAATATTTAATTCAATCAAAGCAAACACAATCGTTCGACAAACGTTGGCAACAAATTAACTCTCGAACGGCAGGATATGCTAAGTGACTCTAATCCAATCTTTCATAATTCACACGATTTTTTTTTAAAAGAATTTTTTACTTAATTGGGTATTTTCCGCAATGAGAAGCGTTTGCTTAGGAATTAGTGCGACAAGTCGCAGAGTGGCGAGATGAAGGCTGACTTCAGCAATTGGGTTGGGCTTCATTGGGGGGAAATTACCAGACAACTGAATGACATCGGAACCTAGAAGGAGGAGACTTGATAAGAGAAACTTTCGTTTCATTGACGCAGGGGCTCGTGAGATTCAATAAAAATTTCTCAGTTTACTGGTAAACGTGCGTAATAAAGCGAATGGTAAAGAAGAGAGTACGCAAGCAAGGAAGTGTTTTTTTTTTTTTTAAAAAAGTGTTTTTTTTTTTTTTAAAAAA
The DNA here is from genome assembly GCA_951230905.1 of Cheilosia variabilis. NCBI lineage: Eukaryota > Metazoa > Arthropoda > Insecta > Diptera > Syrphidae > Cheilosia > Cheilosia variabilis. The sequence continues at coordinate 144,397,463 of OX579676.1, read as the reverse complement.
ACACACATTTATGAATGATTTTCCAAAACTTTGAGGCTGCAAATTAAAGAACTGAAGCCTAACTTAGGACAGACTTACCTACTTAGGTGGCGCTACAGTCCGGGGTGGCACAATTTTTGCCGTTTCTATACTGATACTTGCGAACGCACCCGTGGCAGCTCGCAGATAGACTAAACTTCATAATTTAAAGAACTTGTAATTGCAATTACCGACCTGTCATCTGATAGCTAATTTTTCTAAGAATTCGTGCATTTGCTTAAAATATGTCCCAATAAAATGATCTCAGAATTGCTTAGTCTCCAAAAAAAAAAAAATTAACGTTACTGTCTTCCGCAAAACCTCATAAAACGACCGTTTGTCATGCAACTTATTCGACTTTTTTGCCTTCGAAACAGATTCAAAGTCACACTGAAATCACATGATTGTTTCCGCGGAAATCTATGCCGGTAACTGACAGGCGGTTAAATATTAAGCGCGATACTAATAATCATATTTAGTGTCCAGGCTATACTTTACGAACTCACAATGGCGAAATTTTTCATATAAATTGTGACCTACAAAATATTTAGTGCAAAGGTTAAAAATTATTATACAAATCTATATAAATATATACTTAATTGTGCGGCAAAAGTATTGCACGATATTTTCGACGGTAGAAAAAAGCTCAAATTGCCAACTTCTTGTCAAAATGACAGTTTGTCATGACTAGAATTCGCTATTAGTGTCTGCTGCGCAGTGTAAACGCCGATATTTTTGTTCACCCGTTATATTTTTCCATAAGAATAATTGTTGGAAACCTTAGTTTACAAAACAGAAAGAATTTCACTCAGATTTAAAAAAAAAGATTATGCGGGTGTAGTGTGTATAGTCTGTAGTGTGAAGCAGACCTTTACGAAATTCGTTTGACAAATGAAATGGCAAATTCTCCCATCGAAAGTAGACTAACAAAAATAAACCGGCACATTCTGGTGAGCTTACTTCGAAAATAAACTGTCTCACCATATAAGCCAGACAAGCTAAACAATTTATAATCAGTATACAGTATACACAACAGCCAGTTATAGTTAAACGTCACACCAGTTTTTTGGGTTTTCTTTTGTTGACCTCGAAATCATAACTCATTCAGTGCCAAATTGTGTGTTCCACATTATTGTTACGTGAACCATGTCAGTGTAATTCAGCTGAAAAGCAGACATTTGCCGTGAATGCATTCGGATCCCATTTATTGACACCAATAAAAGAAAACAGTGTCGCACTATAAAAGAATATGGGTAACAATTGCACACTCGTAGATATTACGAATTTGATGCGGGAACTTTCTCTCTTTGTTTGGGAAAAAGGAAAAAGAACTACGTACTCGTATCTCTGGATCTTTGTCAATTTCGAATGTCAATGTTCACTGATCTACAAGACAACTCAATGCACATTTTGTATTATCTACTACGAGTCCACTTAAATTGAAATATTGAAAATGATCAGGTGAGTATTTTTGTTTTTAGACTAGCAAAAGGAATAAAAAAAAATTTAGTCCGGCAGCTATTTTGATTAACAAATCACATTCGACAACCGAAAATAATTTGGCGCACTTGAAATTCCAATTATAAGTATAGGAATTAACTAATCAATTTAAATGCTTCCACTTTAAGTGACACTGCTAACACCAAATCATGTGGTCTTATCGGTCACAAGTTTCTTCCCAGCAGGGCTTTATCTAAAATGCGGCTCACGGGTGGTGGATTTTTGTTCGTATCTCGACATTTTTTAAATCTTGCGATGGTATCAATACACAGCAATTATGACAACATTTCTTTATTTAGAGCGAAAACTGTTATTGGGATTAAGGAATGTGGACATTCACGATGACTTGCAGTTGAGTTCTGACGCGCACAATGGCGTTGCCGTTAGGAAGTGAGTAGAGTCATTCTATTAGTGGAGGAATCAGTACGTTTGGGTTTACAGAATCTGTCGGATTGACTGGATAAGTGTTTTCTCTGATTGGCTAAGATCGAAAATATATACGAGTATATGTGACTTTTAAATAAGGGCTTTTTTGATTTGAGTTTTCATATTGGTCACATTCAAAAACCTAGTTGTCTTAAGGCGACAAGATTGGTCGGGACTATAGGCGACGTTCGTTTTCCTATGTACACCACATAACTGTCAACTTTGAACTGGGGGACGTTGGGATTCCTATAGTTTATTAAGTCTGACAGCTAACTGTCTAGATGTATTTCAGTTTTTATTGACCCAGTGAACGGTTTTTTGGTTTACGTTTATGAAGAGGAAGTTGACAAATCTAGTTAAAGAAAATCTTGCCTGCATATTGAGTTGACATTTTGAAGACTCAAATTTCAAATCAATCAAAACTGAGACACATCAAGCAACCAGTTGTCAGACTTAGTAAACTTAATACTTGAACGTTGAACGTCCCCATTCTGTTTTTTATTTAAAGTTCGTTTTATTTGTAAATTTTTTTTAAACAAAAACAAAAACATTATCCAATATTCAACTGTGACAATTCTGCCGTTTTGTCACTATACATCACAGCTACTTACAAAGGGCCTTACTAATAATCATTTTTAATCTTGTAGATCACAATAGGTTTTTATATGAAACATTTATCCATTGTAAGTTCGTAAAATCTAGCCTGGACACTGAATATGGTTATTATTTATATATTTATATATGAACCTATCAATCAAAGAAAAAAACATACTTAAGTATGGTGAACGCAACAAAAACCCGCTGATCTCAACTAGCAAGGTTACACTCGACTCTAAATAAAAAACAGACTGTACCCTTGTGCAAAGTGAGCCTGTTTATGAAATTATGAGGCTAAGTGTGCCAAAACGTGCGTAAAAAAACAAAGCTAAAAGGAATTTTACACGACAAAGATAAACGTCAATCGAAACTAATGGATTAAGGTCATGCTCTCACACATGAGCGCAAAGATCAACCATAAAATTAAAAGATAAACCGTCTTCTTTCATTTGATTTCTGTCAACAAAGCAAAGTTCATTGAGTTCGGATTTAAGAGCATATAAAACAATTAATTGTCGGCCATATAAAAAAACGATCCCAGTTCAAGCGAAAAAAGTCATTTAATATTTATGAAGAAGGTGCATATTGTCGTCAATGATCTAGACTTCACTGGAATGTCACGAATGTTATCTTTTCCAAAAGCCGAAGCATATTGTGGCGGATCAGAAATTGCAATTGGAATGAAATGATGCTGGCAAATATGTTTATCGATTTGATGACAGGCTGTAGAAGAATTCAAGTACCTACAATGTGGAACGTAAAATTGTGACAGCATTTGTCATCAATATTTTGGAAATGGACAAAACATAGACATACTAAATATGGACTGCTAGTGAAATGTCATTTTCATATACTTCTGCGAGAAAATATGTTCCAAAACAGCACAGGCGCTACTGTTTTACAGCGGATTAGCAAAGAAGCACATGCCGCCGTCAAGTTTAAATTTCCATAGTAACGTAAACAAAACAGCGAAATTTTCTCAAAAAAAAGTTCGTTTCAATAGAAACACGTAAACAAAGGAGTGACAGCTTGTCCGAAGAGATTCATTTCCATAGTTACGTATAAACAAAAGAGTAAGAGATTCATTTCCATAGTTACGTATAAACAAAAGAGCGTCATCTATTGAAAAGAAGCAAAGTTACATAGAGTGATTTCAAATAAATTCCTGTTTATTATTTTGAAAAAGAAATCGAAAACAACAATAGATTTCTTAAGTTATCTACCCATAAATTAAATAAAACCTACAGGTATCTTCCAGGTATAGTTCAATCCCATTAATACTAATACTGATAATTAATATCGCTGGAGATGAATCTTCGGTGGAGTTTAAATTAGTGCCGGAGTCAATTGTACCGACGTATTTCGTTTTAACTTCATCCCACTGAATGTGCTTCTTTACGGCCATTTTATCCATCATGAGATATGCGACTATTTTCTTATTTTGTCTTTCTAAGGATTTAGTTTTAAGATCTAATACATCCAATGGCTTTTTAGTGAATCCAGCCGTCACTTCAGTTTTGGGGGACCATGATCTAAGCTTTTTTTTTATTTGAGTAAAATAAGCGTGAACAACTAGCTTAACAAAAATACTAAATAAATATATAAATAAATAAATATTTAACAGATTCATGTAGGTACCCCAGGCCAAGCTTCTTACAACCATTCGTTTTGTGTGTTTTTATTTTTGTGACGAATGGAAGGGACCTATAATAACTACGCAGATTATTTATTAGATTATAAGTCCGAACGGCTGAATTGTGAAGCTCTCCCAGGACAGTTAATACTATCGAACAGAGAAGAATGTACTTAAAGAGATCGGCATCTTTCGTACGTCCACCCCTCAAAACTCATATGTTTACATTGTTGTTTAATAATTTCAATCCGTGACTGTAAATGCTTGTAAACTACAAAAAAACATGTTGCTAATGGCTGGCCACCAATCCTCCTGCTTTTGTGTTTCGTATTGAATTCGTTTGGTTTGTGTTAAGGGTTTGATTAAATTCAGATACCAGTAGTAAAATATAAATTACGGAACTAAGTAAAATATAGAAACATCTATTGGTAATTAAATAAATAAGAAAACACTAACCAATCCTACATTAGCTCTCACTTTCTCAATGCATAGCTATACTACATGCGAATTTGTAATGAAAGTAAATTTGGTCGTTAGAAGTTTATTTCGTTTTCCGCTGTAAAACAGGAGCGCTCTTTATTTTTGGAACATGCGTGAAGTTGGCTACTAGCAGTCCATATAATAATAAGTCAATGGGACGAGATATCAACGACTGTCATTATGACGGATGAAGTGGTAGGGAATAATCTGAAGGCAAATTGACAGCATTTCGAAAAAGTTAGAAAACGCTTTGACAATCTGCTGATAACACGCCTGCAAAACTTGTGTATAAAGTGTGATTACGTTCACATGATCATATTGTGATAATATCCGCACGGCAAAGGCTCAAGTCAAAATCGAATTTTAATGTGTAATAAGCGATCCGTCATATTGTGTGGATTTAAGTATATCAATTAATTTTACGGCGCAGCCGACTGTATTTTGATAAGTCAAGTTTCAGATTGGGATTTGTTTCTGAACGGACCACATCAAAATATTTGACAAATTGAATTAACTAGTTCAATTCATTACCAAATTTTGTTTTCTTCGGATGTTCATATCTATTCTCGTGCACATACAAACTATGTTTTCTGGAACGCGACATACAGTTCGTGCGGTTTTATCAGCACGAAACAGACCTTATTCGGACATTAGTCCGATGGTTAGTTTATGATCGTATTGGCTGCCGGCATTAATCACGTACAAAGACTGAGTCACGAGAACAACTCATTTAAAACGATGCTGTCGAATGCAACTGAATCATACTTATTCGCCGGTACTGTCGCCTGGTTGGGGTATACGCTCGAACTATGTTGCTTTTTATGAAGGTGCGACGGGACAGCATGAATCTAATTTGTTATGCGGTCGAAATGAAACGAGGTTTTAGTTACCTTAAGCTTTAAATATACCCGATTTTCTATGATGATTGATAGAGAATAAAGTTCTACGAAGACCGTACAAAAGGTAGACCTCCTAACCGACAAGGAGATGACTTTGGAATTTACTTCTTCTTGTAAAAAAGTTAATCCGCTTCTATACGAGCTGCAAATCTCACTAAATCCCTAAGCAAGCACATATAGACTTCCCAATGACAAGTGAAACAAGAGACGCCAATACTCAGTGTAAAGGAAAGTACTTACGTTACGGACAAGAAAGAGTCTGGTAATGAAATGATAAAACTGTAGCTGACTTCGTAGTATAGAGAGAGACTTACTTTTGTGAGTACAAAAAGAAGGCATCCGAATACTATTACAAGTAACAAATGCCTACGAAGGAGCTCTTTAACCAAAAATATAGCATTAACGCAAGAGCTCAGACACGAACCGTCTGCAAACCACAAACCGTTCACATCAGCGTTCCCTCCCGTGCTACAATTGTAGTGTTTTCTAGTTTTTGAGTAAATTTTTTCTAACTGAGTACGGTACTACTTTGGATCTTTTTGCAAATTCATATCAATAACTCATTTCTTATTTGTCCAAAACAGACTAAGGGCCGGTTTACTCAATCTTGATTATCTTTAATCGTCGGCTATTTCAGCTGGTAATCATCGAATGTGTTTGTTCAGTAAAAAAAACCGATAACCAGCCAATTTTGCGCGGTTAATAAGATTTAACCAATGATTTTCTGCAATTTTGTTTGTTCAAGTTGTTTTAAGGACTGCGTACGCGTAGGTATTAATTGTGACGTTGCTGCTAAAAATACAAATAATACAATAAACGTATATAAATAACTCAAGATGTAGTGAACTGAACTAATAAAATCTGTCTAGTCAGTTTCGTAGACGTTTTAAACTGACAGATGTATGGAATATGGTACACGCATTGAATAACAGTAACGGTCCCCAACACAATAATGGATTCGAGGGATGTAAGGGAAGTAAGATTATCCTCAACATTTTTAGCCGATGACAGTTCTCAAATATTGAGATAAAGCGCACTCATTGGAGCAAATATTGAAAGAATGAGAAAATTTCGACGGTCTTTGAATAAATTGAGATGATCCATTTGTAAAATTTTATTAGTTGCGGCTTTAATTCGGTCTTGTTTCAAAAAAAATGCTTATTGTCTCCCACCAACAAGATTTTATTCTTCAGTTTTTTTTAAAAACGCCTGTATCATTTGATTATGACATTCTTGTTCTAAACAAATTTTGTAATGTAACTAAATGATACTGAAAATAAATACATTAATAAAATACCTTAACAAATTACTTATCAAAAATAAACGAACCCGGAAAACAAAAAAATGTAACTATAGATTCGGTCAATCACTGAATTGACAAATAAACTAAAAAAGTGGAACGATTTGTCGCAAAGCTATGGTTTGGTGACCGAAGTCAAAAATCGTTCAACAAACACTCATCGGTTATCACAGATATGGTAGCCTAGCCAAGGATTTAACCAGCATTAAATCCGTTATTAGTTAGGTATAGGTAATTAAATGCGTCTTTCGTTCATATCTTTTTAATTCTTTTTTTTTCCAGTCAGTCGGGTTTTATGGGTTTTTTTTTTAAATTAATTTTTGTATATACATATTAATATGTATATGTTTATATTATATATAATTATATATATACTACATAACTTATAATTTATTTTTAAATTTCGATATAAAACTGAACTAAAATAATTTACGTTGAATTAAAATAAGCTTTTGTTTATCGTATTTTTTTAATGAATAAAAAATGTATGTTCAAATAAAACAAACATTTTGAAAATGTATAGTATAACTGAATGTGAATTTTGTATTAACAAATTTCCGATTCTAATTGAAAAATACCATAAAGCCGTTTTAGCTACATTATTGTGTACTACCTTCAGACCCATTTGAGTACAATTTTCGACCGCAATGAGAACTGTGGCTAACGACAAGGGAGTGAACGCTGGTTCACATTTGTATTGTCCTTGGGCGTTACTAATAATCATTTTTAACCTTCGCCTTATATTTTTTGTAGGTCACAATATGCAATTTTGTATGGAAAGTCTCGACATTGTGAGTTCTAAAAATGTAGCCTGGACACTAAAAATTATTATTGGTATCGGGGTTTGTGTATACTCAATACTCATAGTGGCAGAGCGAAAAAAGAAGTTTATGCTACATTGGCCATAATTTTTTTTTTTTTTTTTTCTCAAATATTCGTTATATGACCACTCTGCTATCTGCTTGCATTTTTTCCTTTCACCCTTTTCTGTATAGTATAGTACCATTTTTTATGACTAAAAAGAAAAACACAAATTAGTTCGAAGAAAACAGCAAAACAAAAGACCACCACAATCATTTTGTCAAATCAATTCACATTCGAAAACAATGCTAATTTGCTACACCCTATTGTCTGCCGGTGTTTCCGTTTTGTTAATAAATGCTTTACTTGATATTGTTTTTCTTACTGAAAGTGATTATTAAAATTAATTTAAAGTAGCATGCGACTTTCGCGCAGCACACAACAGCGCCACAGCGTCGACTTCGCACAGTTCACTTTAATAGAAAACAGGTATTGGTGGCTGATAAAATTTTAAAATAAAATAAACAACAAAAACATGACATACACTTCATAAAAAAATAAAAATATGTATGTATTTCATAATACCACACCGTCAAGTTGATGGGACACGAGAGAAGAAGTGGATTTGCGCCGCGCGCCGCCGACCGCGTACTGTAATAGTTATTTAGTGTGATATAAGACTGCGTTCGCATGTGGCTCAGTCTCAGTGTATGCCGTATGGGTCACTTACTATACCAATTTCGAGGCCTTTCAAGTGTAATTCTCATTAATAATAAGTTGATAGATATCAGCTGTGTAGATATGAATGTACTCATTGGTGGATAATTGACAGGAGAAGCAATCGCATGTCAGACCGCTCAGCGTTGTCGCTGGGCTTGTGAACGAGTTAATTGTTTTACAACAAATACATGGCATGCCACCGCGCAATTGTGTAGTCGCAAAATCATTCAAATCGCACAAGAAATTGCTTTCGGCGAATTCGTTTCATTAATAGACGTACCCTACCTATGCCGATAACGTATGGGTATACGTACTGCTGCTGCGTATAGTTAATGAGAGAAATTCGGTCCCAAAGTATTGTAAAAAATGAATCCATTAACCATGCGAGGAATGATGGATGAAGTGTAGGAATTCCGACATCGACAGATGTTTAGTTTCCCCCCATTACAGTGAACTATGTGAAATTGGCTTTGAAATCGACCGCAGAGGGGTAACTTCTTTCCCAATATTTTGACTTTGGAAAGTAGCTCCCCAGAAACAAGACATTATGTTTATTTTTGAGATTAATTGACTTATGGTTAAAAATAGAAATCAACCAGCGCCATAAGGGTCCGTTAATACATCTAAGGTTAGGTAGAATAAAAGATCAGAAATTTACAAAATATAGACATCACCATCTCTGCGGGACGCAAATGTAAAACTACCTTCCTACGGACGTATGACTGATCAGTAAACAAATTATATTTATAACTCGACTACACCGCCAACTATCGGATCCAGTTTTTGGGATTTTCTTTTTCGACACTGAACCACTTAATGTTTTGTAAAAATGAGTGATTTTGGTCCGTACATATAGAACTTGTCAAGTTAAACTATTAAACGTCAAAACGTTCAGTTAGGGTAACACGCTCACTAACATTAGGGCACAGTTTACGCTTTTATACGACTGACGTTACATATTGCAAGTTGAAAACACTTTAAACTTCAAATTGCGATTGTTTTCAGGCGATGTCGAACAGCAAATCGTTAAATTTTTAATAAATTGTTTGACTTATGTTCCACCCTATCTGAGCTGTCATTAGAAGGTCAGAAAATGTCAATTAGCGCCTTCTTCCTTAAACAAATATAAAAACGCTACAACATCGCAAAACTTGTAGGTAGTCCATCTTTTAACTACGTGCAATTAATTGGGCAGATTACAGTTTACATAACAAAGGAATAGTGGGCTAAAATTAACACTCGACACGCAGAAAATTTTAGAAGAATATTCGACTTAAAGGAGCCTTCCAATATCTAGTATAATTAATCAATCACATTTTCGCAAGTCGCTGTCTTGACAAACTGATTCTTATAACCAATTAACATGGTTAGCCCGGTTATTGACAAATTAAATTTCCCGACACGTCAAGTTTCATTATATGCGCAGTGAACAGGTACAATTTACTTATGTTGTTCTTAACGCAACGCACCAGTTTAAATCTTTGATCGTAGTTATTCAAGCAATTAGATTGGGATTCTTAATACATATTTGCACCCGCCAGCGAGCGTTTCCTAAGGTGAGAAAACTGAAGCAATTTTTACCCGTAGTCATCGCAGCTAAAAATAATCCTGTCAATTGAATCTGCGGCTAAACTTAGACTTGTGAATTTATTGAATTGTTTTTTTTTTTCGTTGTTCGTGTTGCTCTGTCTCTTTTCACTCACCAGTCCCAGTCACCACCTATTATACCCTTGATAATAATCAGTTAAGGAATAAAATAAATTTCTATTTCTGCGATGACAGTATGCGGTTGGGGCGTAGCACATAAGCCATTGTATAGCTGTACAATAAGCCTTTCTTGCTGCTTTCAATATCGTAATCCGTGTCTTGAATACCGTATTCCGTTATCCCCTCCATCAACAACAACAACAGAAAAAACACACAAAAACCTCCAGAAGACGCTCGAAATTATGGTATCTGTCACTCTGTCAGTAATAACTCTGTGGCATAATTTTAAATCACTTTTGGTGCGCAACTGTGTGTGAATGTATGTGTGTTTGGACTGCGGAATGAAAAATGTTAACTTTCATATTATCACCATTAAAGCGCTGCAATTAGTATTTTCTTGGCTCGCTTGCCAATGCAAATATGCACGTAAAATTGTTAACTAGTTCGGCTGGGAAACACGACAGATATACCATTTGGTCTGGACAAATGTCGTATATCTACATAACGACCGACACGTATATCTAATGCGCCTTTGCACACCGTCGTCTTGCTGTCGTGCATGCTCGTTGGGGACACTTGAATATTTTTCTCACGTAAGCATTTTATTTTCCAAATTGAACTGAAATTCTAAATACCAGCCCGTAGTGAGCCCTCTCTATCGTGCGGCCGCACTTTTTGAGCTGATTGACAGCGGCGAACCGTTTCGATTGAAGCTCGTCGAAATCGTCGTCGTCTGCGTCGCTGTAGCGTTAAGAAAAGGCTATGCGCTGCTTGCTACTATTGCTAACTTTAGACCAGTTGCAGTGTATGCGGGGCATATAAGCAAGCACATACCAACAATTTGTGCTCATTTGGAATGTGCATTCCAAGACACTTTTTATGGCAATCATGATGCATGCGCTGTGGCTGTGGCAGTTGGTGTGGTGAAAACTCTAAAATGAAATCGCGAACTTTTTCTGTCATGCAGATATACAGAGGTACGAATAGACACTATACCTCTATTCGTAGTCCAGTGCGATGAATTTAAATTACAGGTTGGTTATGCCATGGTGATTGTGGACAAGTTGCTCTGTTTCATGTGTGCGTGCATAACATACAGCCCATCATTGCATGCCAGTGCGATCTGCAACTGCAAGTTTAGTTGGGCTTTTTTTTATGCATTTTTTATTGTTCAATTAACCTGCATAACATGGTATTTAGCGGATGGGGGAGCGTTTTGTTTTGAGTACCGAACTTTGACGATGCGCTGTACGGTATAGGTGGTTGAGACGGCAAAAACCAGCATCTTTTTTTTTAAAGGCATGTGTACATGCATGTTTATAGGCCGCCTTGTCTTTTGGAGGTTTTCTTCATGACTTCTATACCTTGAAAAGCAACAACATAACCTGAATGCTGTGACGGTTAAATGCGCAAGTCGGTATTCTGCAACATCGCAGTAAGTGGCCCATTATATTGACGGACCTCGCTCGCTGCGCGGACTATGTGTCAGTCAAGTAAATTGACCATATGGCGATCGGTTCAACATTTTATGATTTCGTTAAGGCAGGTGCATTACCTGAACACAAAAATAATAAATATACTCGTAGTGTAGCCTTATCATGTCGTCAGACATTATGCAATCACAATCACACGTAGAATGTTGAATGTTCCAATGACAGTACCTACAGAAGATCCCAACAGAATTTTTGACAAATATAAATGCAACCCAAAAATGCACACAACAGGCGAACGCATCCCTGTCGGTAATGTAGTGCCCATAGCTGATTCCGGCCTGAGTCTTAATTGATTTAAATATCGAAATTTACAATTACTACAGAGATTTTCTCGCGAACTGTCACACTTTTTGTACAATCCACATAATACAGTCACGATACACAAACCCCGAATGAAAAATTCGTTCGAACTTAACCTCAAAATGAAAGTGAAACGCGGGTATCTGCGACTAAACAAATTTTCATGTGAATGAAACTAGGAAACACTAAAGGAGAAAAACTTTGAACTTAAAATAAAAATGATGTTCCATTAAAGTTAAATATTGCTAATGTGACATCATCTCCATTTTTCTCAAATACAAATGTCACTAACTATTCTGTATGTACTAGCTATACTTTAAATTTCCTTTTATTTTTTGTAATTTTGCATACTTTGTACGTATTTGAATAAAGAATTAATTGAATTGAATTGAAATTGAATTGAATCGAAAAAGTCGGAGACATAATCTCACCGAGACCTTTGATGTCAAAAGCAGGATTTATAATAGGTAATGGGGTGTCATTTCACTTCTACAATATCATGCTGAAAAAAAGACATTAACAGGTGCACAATTTTTTAAAAGTTGCAGCTGCCTTTGGCGCGGAACTGGAATAGAAGTAAAAGTTACACAACAAAGAGCTATAACCTTGAAGTTTTGGGGACTTTATACTAATCGGTGAAAATGACGTACCCAAACAAAATCTGCCAGAAACATTAAAAAAACGTATTCTGTTAAAATTTACTGATCCAGTAACAAGTGAAAAATATTTATTTTTCTACAGCATTCCCCCCACCACATATTCGGAAAGAAATATTTCGACACAAAGACTCGCAAAACGTTCCTACAAATCTTAATGACTTTCTTCTTCTGTTAACTGAACGTATAACGAATCATTATTAAAGAAGCCTTAAAAAATGAATGGCTTTTAGAAACCCTTTCGTTTGGTTCCTTGAACAGTGCGTTTCTAATGCCTGGCGGATCACATTACCATCGCATTGCAGTTCATGCGCGATCATAGCCAATAACAAATTCATAAAACGATGTTGTACACATTTTTATTGCCACCACTGTAGGCCATACGCATAATTCGTCGAATAAAATCCAAATCACGACTACTCACTGTCGAAATGGTTTTTCTTTGTTGATTGATGTTTCAACTTTCTATACCGTTCATTGGCAATTGGCAAGATGGTACGCGCTATTGCTACTTTAAGCCATAAAAGGCCGATTACGACTTTTCTTTGGCTCGTTGAATAGGTACGTATACTTAACTAAATTTCTTTATACCCGCCACACGTGAGTGTTCAAATTACAAGAGTTCACTGTACATATTAGTTGGTATAGGAAAACGTTTTAAGTTTTGTTTAATTTGCATCATGGTGCGTGTTCAAAGGAAACATCGTAGGCCGCCATTATTAAATATATCAACGCTTTAGTCGAGTTAAGAAGTGTGGCGCTCTAATTGGTTATGAGTCCTCCAATTTTTGTGTTAAAGATAGGTATGTGCTGACAAATTTAACACAGAGGGTGTTAATTCAATTAATTACACAGCGTATTTACATTGTAGAGTTTTAAATATTTAAATTTTCGCACGGCATACACGCGCAGGATTTTCATTCAATTAACTGGCGCATGTATGTACAGGTACACATGAAGGATGTGGATTGTGGATGTCCAATGAATGAAAACCGTATTTATGTGCTTAGCCATTTGTTTTGCTGGTGTTGCCGGAAGTTGAGTCGAGGGAAATACAAATATTGGCGATGTGTCCAAATGACAATTGGTGGGTACTGCGGGTAAGTACGTCTTAAAAGAAGAAATGTAGAGATATTTACAAAGGTCTATAATTACCGTGCTGACAAAAAAAAACAGATATATCTATAATCTATATATTGAAATTGTTTTGTGGAGTTTTTTCCATCCGTATCCGGAAAAATGAGGCAGAAAAGCGTTTAAATATTGACTTGATGAAGAGGTTGAATTTTATCAAGAAGTTGCAAGTTGGGGACTCTCATGTGAATGAAAGCGAATTGCGAACAAGCGAATGGCTGAGTTCATAAACGTATAAAGGCGGCAGCACTGCAATTTTCGCGTACATTAATTTAAAAAAAACAGCGTTATCTTTGCATGACGGCAATTGTCCTCCGCGTTCATATAAGCAATATGAAACTCGTAGTTTCGGACATTCCATTCACATGAACATTTTTTTTTAAGCCAGAGCACACTGTTTTATTTTTAGAGGTTAAGTTCGAACGAATTTTTCATTCGTGGGCTTGTGTATCGCGACTGTATTATGTGGATTGTGAATAAAACTAAGACTCCGATTTTTTTTTCAATTAGATGCTAGATTAATTTTTGGCAGAACAAATAACAATTTTCAATTCATAAATACAATTAAATTGATTTGTTCGCAATTCGCCTTTTCGCAATGCGCGCAATTTCCTTTTTGGAAATATGTCAGAATACTTTGTTACTAAAGGCAGCATTAATGTAAAATATATCTTTCGATACTGTAAAGGCATCGTAATTGCAAACAAGAAAGAACTGATCCAAATTAAACAAATCTAAACCTAAGAATGTTTTAAAACGATACTTTTAATACTTTGTTAAAGCATTTTTAAAATTGACCATACTACGATTATATCTAAGAAATAATTCGGAAATTGCCTTTTTTTAAACAAATTAATAGTAAAAGTGACAGGTGGAATTTATTGTTCGACATTTTGAGAACAAAGGCAAAACCACAATTGCTTGAGAGAAAAACTATCCAATGTACAGAACTACACTTGAAGATGGCAGATGCTTTGCAAAAAAGTGTATTCGAAAATGAAAGAATTTTTCGAAGCTCGAAATAATACCTATTGTTGGTTGGTGAACACAGGAGCACAGGAGTCAAACCTAGGAGCAGTTTTATATTTGTTGATAAATACCACCCTCAATTCCTTCACCATCTCAGGAAGTTATATTTTTAGAACATTATACCTATATATGGAATAGTCTGCTACCAAAAGTGCCTTAAGTAGCAGTAAAACTAACACTTGGAGCACTTACATGTGGAGTGTGAAAACCAACAACAGGTGGAAAAAACGTACGACCTGTGAAGTATTACGGAAACTTTGGCTAGAATATAACAAAGGCCGAACCAACACACTTCTACAGTTTAACAGATCATCCTAACCTAAAGCACTTTTTATATCCCGTATTTTCAGGCCTTGTTTTTAAAACCCAAAACCTTTGTAAATCGCCCTTAACCAACTAAATTTCTTTAAAATTAAAATAATATGAAATGATTCGTGCAAAATTTTAAAGCTCCATCGTACAGTTTCAAAAAACTGATGTAAATCACTCATACTATCCACAGGCACGTTCCTTATACGATTGGAGGTGGAGTATGAGCTCGATACGCTTCCAGGTTCAACGATCGGAAAACCACCGCCTCACGATCGTCGGGTGACAGCCATCAAAAACACATACACAAATTATTATCCCAACATTGACATAAATCACTTTCATCGAACATCGAATTGACAATCCACAGTTCGATCAGTATACAATTAGAAACTTTAAAATGTGTGCTTGATCATTTTGTGCATTTTTACGCCGCCCTTTATATGTGAAACGTGATCATATGCGTGAACTATGATGCCCTAAATGTATATAGAAAATACGTTTTATGTGAAATCTTGTAGGTCATAAAATGTCACTCAGAATGCAGAGAAAGTGTAATAAAAAAAATATTTTCTGTTTATTTTCGTTTTGTCGTGTGTTCAGTTTTCATTGAGCGACTCTTTCACGTCTCATACTCACAAGTTGGTATCTTGCGCGCGTCAACTTTGTATTGAGCACGACACCGTCGTGGCCTCACTTTTACTTGTATATCCACGAGATCATAATCAGTTGCAATTATGTTCGTCTTGTGACGGGAGAGTCCGCTGGCTAATTAGCCTTAAATATGTCGCGTAGAAACCGAAATGAAGCTGTATACGCGATGACGATCCCATGCGGCCACAATTAGTATTGCGATACGATGGTCGCTTACGCGTTTGTACATCGTGCATCGTACCCTTACACACTTACAGTTGAAGTGTTTTACGTAAGAACAGGTGTGCCAGTTGCATGTTTTAAGATAAAGCAGTAAGGAATGTCGAATGTCAGGCAATAACTTGCAAACAGGTGACCGTATTTTGATTTAGTTGCTTTCGATGGCGGATCGCCGAATGCCTTTGCCCAAAAAACTAGCGGGACAGTGGAAAATTAAGACATTTTACGTAAAGGCGGTTATGGTTAGGTTTGGTTAGGTGGCTGTCTCGAAAGACAGACTGTCTTATGCCAGATAGATAGGTCATTCGTGATACCACATGAGTGAGAGAAAGGGTTCATTTCTAGTCCGGACATACTAGTGGAAGCCTTGTTTCTGCGTACATGCTTGGTGACGGTTTGTCTTGGCGTAGATGAAAGGCGAAAGAGTCTGCCCCTCACCTATCAGCCTCCAACACCTCGTCAAAAGAACGGACACTGGCGGTTGTAGGTTTCATGAAAAATAAGTTAGATGAGGTTGCAGTGAACTCAGTTTAACAGCAAATTGTACACAGACCAATACGCGCAAGAGCTCCACTCCTTAAAAGCAATTAAAAAACGGCTTTAAAATAACTTCTACGCAAATAACACTCACAAAATAAAGCCCCTTTTATTGTTATAACCTGCTATTGAAGTTGAAACCACCAAAAGTACATTTTATCCCTTAGTATAGACTCTTAGTCATCTGCCATCTGTCATTTTTATTGTAAAATCGAAATTTTTATTTTTTTTTAAGATTTTTAAGGAAATGTTCCCAGGATATAAATATTTTTGAAAATCAGTTTGAAGATGTTGAGCTTTCAAGGAAAACAAAAGAATATAAAACCCGAAGCAATCCTTTTGAAGATGTTGACGATGAAAAGTCTTACTCTCGCTACAGATGTAATAAAAAAAAACTGTTCAGTTCTTAATCGAAAGTTTTAATATGCAAGAGCCTATAACAAATCGAATATTTCCCATTCCTCCATGTTTGCAAGTTGCAGTTAGTCTTCATTGTTTATTTTTGTTTTTCTTGCTGTCATTTCTTTGAAATTTAAAGAGAAATTCCCTAAGCTGTGTTGGGTTTCTCAAACCGTCAGTTCTTGGGTCTGTTTGACAGAAATTTCGCTGTAACTACATGTAGGTAGTTTACAAAGCGTTTATAATGAACTAAAAAGTTAGGCACCAGTTTGAAGAGTGATGTTGCTAAGCTCTCCTAAAACCGGATGACTATAATTTTGCGCCATTGTTTCTACCGGCAATTTTATATTTCCTGTTTTGCTCAACACGAAATTGTGTCGAGTGAAATATTTCATATTAATCACGGAACTAATTTGGTTCTAAAGTGCATAACTTCCAATTACCTAACAACAAAAAATGCGACAAAACACGAAAATTCAAAATAAACATATAGAGTTACCTAATCAAGTCACATTCGTGTTTAGCTATTCAACACGAATCTACTATAATTCAGTTTTCTCCGTCATCCTCGCCATAACATCATCATTGTTATAGGCATTGCCTGCGATTGAATAATCAACAAGTGATTTTGTCATTTAATAAACACACGAAAAGAAAGACGAATATAAAACTGAGCTACACAGTCTCACACATTGAATGCGAGTGATGTTCGTGTAATTCAAGTTCTTGCTGCATGACTTCCTATAAACAAAAAAAAATAAAAATAAAAATAGAACCTAGTCAACTACTCTTGCGTAACAGCATGTTCATTTTAATTACAAAACAAAGAAGAACACACATCAATTTGAAGATATCAATCGTGCACCAAAAACAATAAACAAAATTATTAATCTTCATCCAGATAGGTAGACTTCGCATGACAAAGAACACAATTTGCAAATAAATTTCTCATATCGATCGAGGCTGTGATTTTTCTACGAGTATTTATTCGGTAACACAGTTTGCCTGACGAGAGGCGACCACTCGACTTGTGTATTCGCTATACTCCAGGTCCAAAGTGCTATATAAAACTCGAGTTTTTGTTTTCCAACGGACTATCTGCACCGCAAATCAAAGAAACAGATATCTGGCGATCGATAGTAAGTTCACTTCTGTTATTGTTTGCTGTGAAGTTAGATAAGAAGACCATGTGAGCAGTGGATCTGTGAGTCAATTGGTTTTATTCAGACGATACAGTCATTCAGAATATTGTGGCGCAAAGATGAGATGCTGACAGACGAATTACATTCATCTCATATCTATATGACGGCCAGAAGTGGCACAAGAACCGTCGTCGACAGAAAACGCATTCAGCAATCGGATAAATTAGTCGGAGGTCTCTCTTCTTATTCGATAATGTTTGAATGGATGTTTGCAAATTGGGATGACGTAGTCCTAGATAGTAGTATAGGTTATCTAGGAATGGGACTCACATCCATAGACATTTCGCTTTTAAGCTCAATTCAAGTTCCATGGATGGGTTGATCGTATGATATAAGGGTTTGAAACTGCCGAGCGGATGAGATGTTTATCGATGAAATGTTTTAGTTGACTTGTGCATCAGAAATACCCTTTTCAGGAACTGCACAATTTTTACGTTTTATAAGAGATAAAAGTAACCCATTTTCACGGGAATGCAATAGATTTGCTTGTGGAAGAGGCGTTTCTTAAGCGTCATGTGGATAAGGGGCGTTGATCTCTAGTTTGGACAATGTTTGGTTTAAACAGCCAACTTCAATCTTTACACATAAATAAAACACTTCCCTTGCCGCCTGCCAAAAGGAGCGTTCTTTGCTGAATCTCTAATACAAGGTAAATGAGGGGATCAAGCTTTGGCAGCAAGCCGTAGCCTGTAAGGACAGGAATAGATAGAGAGGAACGCCGTAGTGAGCTAGCAATGAAAGACATTTGAGTTTTATTAGGCATCGAGTAAATTAGAATTGAAGCCGCAGTAATGTATATTTGCAGTTAAACGCCATCAAAACGAATGTTTGCGAATGGAATGGTACACATTTGTTTATCAATTGAAAACTAAATGCAACCACTAGGCTGAAACACAATTGACAGCTATGTATGCATTTGTTATAATTCTGACAGTCGATAATATTAATACAAATTGCGACTCTGCGAACACACCCAAAACACACCGGAATTTAAATATTCAATAAACCAATATCCAATAGCCCGTATCAATAAACCAATGTGCATAAGTTAGTTATCGAAGTTATCTAGTAGACGACATCAAACGGCTTAGTCAAAAGTAAGTGAGCACATTCAAAAATCCAGTTATCCTAAGTCGACTAGATTATTCTGGTTAAGGTGTAACCTGAACGCAAAAACTAGATTGGTGGGAAACGTCACTTCTTCTTCGTCAGCCACATATACGAACTGTCAACTTAGTACGCAGCTACGAATTTCTTGATTTGATTCGTCGGCTACCAGAGGTCAACTGAAACAGCTGCTCATTTGATGGTTCTAAGCCAATCAAAACTGAGATACATCAAGTCAGCCAGCTTTCAGACTTATTAAACTAGATACATGAACGTTCCCAGTTACAAATCAATTGAAAAAATATAAATTTCGACAGCGAAACAAACAGTTCCAATAGAACACCAGCTTGACACTTTTTATAGGCACTTCGACCCTTCATTAAAGTGACATCTGAAGGCAAACCACAATGTCTGGTATAATCAACAAGAACGTAAATCCTTTTCTCAGTCGAATCTAATTACAAACGACAAAATTAGGCAAATTTTTCATCATTGGCATTGATTTTGATTTAATTAGAGAGCAGAATAAAAAATCCCTTACGCCAAAGTTGCGGCGGCAGCCCCACTTTAGTCGTCCGTGAAAGATTACGAACTCTGTCTGTAGAACGTTCCGCGTTCTAAATTACAGGGCCCGGGGATCAGCAACTGAGGCCATTATATTCTATTAACTAGAAACGAGACCCCGAGACCTTTATGTTTGATTGAAAACTCGCACTCACACTCACGGCTCGTACACAGTCTGCATCCATCCATAAATCACATTTGTGTGAGTTTTATAATTGGCTGCGACGATGACTGATGATGATGAGCACATCATCATCTTTCTGTTTAAATGTGGGCCGTTGGGAAGCTTGCAATACAATTGGGGAAAACTTGACAGCGGAGAAACGTCAACTGCAACTTTCGACTGGGGGTGGTGGCAGGGATGTGTGAGAAAATAAAACTCAACTACGACGTTGCGTCTCGGTCGATTCGCTCCAAGTAGACTCTAATGTTTTGTACGTTCGTTTCAGGAAATATTTATCGAGGTGGTTCCTGGTTTTGTTTTTCAGTCGCAATTGGTATTTATGTCGAATGCTGGGGTTGTGTTTTTGTTTTTTAATTATCGACGATGTGGACGGTTATTGAATTACAATTCACGTTCAGTTGAATGGCCGGCAAATATTTTTGTTTTTTCCATATATGTGGGTAACACCTTCAATGTCAAAAAGTATACACGTTACCCATAATCTCAAGATTGGAAAGCTGATACTAAATTCAAGTAGGTTAGTACCTACTCCAACTGTTTTATCTTTCCGTTCAATATAGGACCTTGGTTAATTTTTTGTATCAGTGTGGACAAACTTTTCCAAAATATAAGAGAATTATAAGTCTATTATTTTTATCGCCCATTTTCATCACTGAATGTGATCCACGAAAATAGGCGCAAGGTTTTTTTTTTGGTGACATTATAAGAAAGTTTCAACATAAACTGAAGGTTGTCATTTTCTTAACTCCGTATAAGTATCAAAATGGTTCTTTTAAGAGTCACTCAACGGGGTTTTACATTTAAGAATTCCGTGTAACCATTGAAGAGACTGAAAGCGTTTGCGGGGTAGAATACCAAAAAGCAGTTCAAAAACATTTTGTCTACGAAACCACTGGTCGCTGATAAATTGATCGCAATCGCACACTTCTTGAGAAGCGATTAAAATCGGCACTATTGATCGTTTTCAGGAAAATGTAGAATAATACTGCATTTAAAATTTCACTCACGAGCATATAGTTTCTCCGGTCTTGTACTGTTAAATATCTCAATGCGAAAGAAGGTCATGTAAACAAAAACAAAAATTGATTTGTTTTGCCGGAAAATAAAGAAAAATACCGTGAAGATAAACAACACAATTGCCGGTAGAGTGTTATTATATTATATTTTCTTGACAGTTTAACGCTTTGCTTCGAGTAGCGAGAAGTGCTCCCAAGAATACAAATACTTTTGGCCAACTTTGATACCCGATTAACACCGCACCGAAAACCGTGTTTTCGTCGAAAACTCATCGATGCATTTACACCGAACACCAACTAGTTTTCGTTTGACGTTTCAATCACTGTCAGACACTAGTCGTGAAACTTCTGTGTAACAAAAACAAAACAAATAAAATTAATTCAGCGCACAATTAAGTGTGGAAAATGATTTTAGGTTTAAGTTGTGAGTTGCGACTTCTGTTCGGTCAGCTGTTGTGCTGAATTTGCTGAGTATTGCAAAAGGCGTGTTTGTTTCAACAATCCTACGATTGAAAGTCGCTTTCGTGGAAAACAACGCAAACAACTGGTTTTGAAAACTGAATTAAAGGGTGTCCCATAATTCACGGAAAATTTGAATTTTGGGCCATTTAATAGTACAGTGGTGCCAATGATAAAAAAAACAATGTGACAGCCGACAGTTTGGGGTTAGTAAAAATTGGACTTTTTCTTTGGGGTTTTTTGAAGTCAAAGGTCTATGCATGTTTGCTATTGCATACATAACCCCAATCTGTATACTGTATGAATCAATAAAAAATTTAAGCTTTTCAATTAAAAATCTGTATTTCCTATCAAAATTACATTTTGCGTGAATTATGGGACACCCTTTATGTATGGGAAAACTTCTGTTTTCGTTGAAGTTTTCGAGTGTTTTCGGCTCGGTGTGAATAGGGTATATGCAAAGCTGATATTTACCCAGTGTTTGGTTTAGAAAAATACCCGATTAAACCGTGATTCGAAAATTTGAAAACAAAAAGCCAGCATTTGTCACATTATACAGCTGAAACGAAACCAGTGTGCAATTCCCCATCTTGATTGATAATCGCATGTTATACTCGTGTATGTAAAGAGTGCGTTGCGCAAATCTGTTTCCCATGCCAATGAGTAGTAAACAAGACACTCTGTCAATTATTATGAACACACACGCCTACCTGTCGCATTTTATAACCCCAATTGAGTTACGTCCGTATATATCACTATTAAGTGACAATGAAAAAAAAAAAACCCAGTGCATCATGAGCATGACCTTGACATACCCGGTGACATTTTGGCTCCAATTTAGAGAAACTGACATATGCCTTTATTCTATATACTTAGCTGTTCATTTGCATTTCTGCCTCATGACATTTCCTCGCATTTAATTGACCAAATCGTTGACGAGTGACAAATGCGAAAAAGAACGGAAAGTACAATATACGAGTGTAAGTGCGATGTATTGCACTGTGAATTTGTTTTTTCCGTGGGGATATGATAACATTTAATTATCCCTAATGAAGGCGAACATGTCAAGTGTCAAAAAGCGATAAATTTATTATCTGTAAACATGGCCGCAAATTACAAAACGCAAATTTCAACGAAAATATGCCAGAGTTTCCCAATCCCTATGGGGTGCCGTTTTAAAGTCGATTTTCTGTAATTATACGGATTTGTGTGAAGCGTTTCTTTATTTATCCAACGGAGCTCCCGCAGTTTCTGTATCTTTTTTTTTCTTTTCTTCTCTAATGGCATGGCAAACAAACGCATACCAACAGGTGGCTTGGCTTCTTTGCCCGCAACCGAAATAGCTTAGAATGGGCCTCTTCAGATACACAGACACAATGAACAGGGTAGTAGTTGGTGTAAGATATTCGATCCGAGTGGGTACTTGAACATGATCATAAAGCAAAAAAGAAAAAAGTATGTTCGGCTCCACGCTTGGGGTATCATATCGCCGCTCAAGATCAAGAAGAAGTCGCAGTCAATTAAAGAATTCAGAAGAGAAAGATACGTGCATACAAAAAGAAATATGTAGCCGAGGAAGCCGCAGAAGTGACGGAAAGAAAGCACCACGAGCGGAGCGATGAATCAGAATTGAAACCGAAAACGGAATACCGCATCGGTTGTACAGAGAAATAAAGATATGTGTGTGTACAATGTCTTTATTGAGATATTTGTACTATGGTAAGTGATGGAGACAGATCTGAAGAGACTTGGAAATCAATCTGAACTTTTGAGCATTGGAAATGGAGTTCTAGTACTTGGCATGGAAACTATTCGCTCTGTTTGTGTAATTTTCTCTGGTGAAATTCTGAAAATATCACAAAGTTTGAAGGAAGGTACTTCGAGGGTTACTCTTTTAACACTAACGGTAGAAGCTTATAAATTGAAATTGACATGAAAAAGTGTGGTGCCAATTCTGGTGATAGTGAGAAACTATTAACGTTGACTATGCGTTGCGGTCGACTCGTTTCAAAACTTAGATAGGCCCTATACGAACTTTGTTACAGGATGATAGCAAATGTAAACCACAAGTCGTTTGGTTTACCAGCTTTCTTGACAGCCGTGCAACACACAACTACGTTCGTAAGAAAACCAATCGTCAGTCGATACCCTGAGCGGGGAGGCAGAAAGACCCAACGCATCAGGTTCAGGTCTGAGCTATGCTTATAGGAACATATTTTCTGTAATTCCAGTGGGGCCCGAGAGTCTGACACTCAGACGAGAGTTGAAGAGCTTAGCCTTCCGACCGAGTTCAAAGAGTTCTTGCATTTCCGAACTATTTTGGAGCTGAGTTAGGCATAAATGTAAGTGCAGCCAGACTGTGGCTATAGACGCAGATAATTCAACCTTTACACCTACTTCGGCAGCCATTAGGATAGCTTGAATTTCCGCTGGAAAAAAAAGGGGAAAGACTGCACACTTCACACTAAGGAGCAGTGTTTTCGACTTCCACGATAGACCGGACGCATGACTCGTTTTGGAGCCATCCGTGGAGATTCGACTAGATCCCGCCCTGAACGCAAGTCGACTCGTAATTTGCACAGCAGCCAAAATTACAAGTTCGAGGTCATCTCTTATGTTTCTATTGTTACAGTTCTTGCTGATTTGAACCTTAATTTTTCCATTTAAGTTAGAAGCGTATAGGCGCAGTGGTTAGTGTGATGGACTACTGACCCAAATGGTCTCAGGTTCGATCCCTGGAAAAACACAAATAACATCTTGAGGTTTTTTTGCACTGCGCCACGTTCGTCTTCGTCTGACAAACATCCGAGAGTATAACTGCCATGAAAGAGCTTCTCAATTCGGGATAAAATTGTAGATCCCTTCCATTCGTCCCAAAAATGAAAAACTCACACAAAGCGAATGGTTGTGAGACGGACAAACCTGTTGCGCTATTATAGGTCCAGCACTAAATATCTGTAAAACTCAAAAAATTTGGCCAAACTCAGTACTCCAAAGTACGTGGACAGACTTCAAGCTATTTTGAGCCACTTACATCTTTGACATCTAATCCATATCACAAATAAATATATAATTCACGTTCTGGGAGAACATTCGACCTGCAAGATTCTTACAGATTTTATTTTTGAGTGCGATTGATTTTTAAGACAGATTTTGAATTTGTTTCTTGTCAACTTTATACATTGGACACTTGCCGGTTGAAATTATCTGAGACAAGAGAGGAAATGCTCGTTTCTCGCTATTTTGCTAATCTTCTCTTTCTCTGTCATTTTTGATGAGAACGTGTATGGACTTTGTGCGATTGCGATCGATTTATATCAATTGCGTTCGATTTAAACAGCGGTCTCGAATGAACTTATTTATTTGTTTGTTTTTTAAGTAAGAAGTGGATCTCAGCAAAGCAAAGTAAAGTAGGATTTTCAGCACGCAATTACAACAACTACGCTCTACTTGACACTTCGAGACTCACAGTAGTTGTTCTAATTGTGTGCTGAAAATTTTACTTTGCTCAGATAGAAGCTAAAAAAAACACGCCTAATAGCCCCCAAGCTACACAGCTTGTTCAAAATTCTCAAATCATTTAGTTGCCAGACGAATGTCACCAAGCAGAAAAATAACTGAGAAAACAAAAGTAATTTAACAATCAAAATCCCTCTGCCGATGTCTGAATATTTATATTCATTATATGACTACGTGTTTAGGTACAAGGAATAGCAATCGTCTGTCAATTTTGAGTCACTGTCACCCTCTACCTGTATAATAAATTACTACCTCTGATGGATGAATATTTTTGCACTTCCGTCACTTTTGTTCGAAACGTACGATATGCTGACTCAACAACGGCAGGAAAGGCTTCCTTTGTCTCAAACGGAATAAGGCTCAAAAAAAAATGATGGCGAATATTCCCGGTAGGTATATTAGGTACTTTCAATCGCACCGTGCATGATGTGGCAAAGGTCCAGACAAAAATATTATTTATTTACCAAAATTTTAAACAATTGCGTAACACCACTTGCTGAACTAATGGTTTAGCAACGCCAATTTCGTTAATTTTGTTTCCCCCATTCTTAAATGGAATTTAACACAAAAATAAAAAGAGAAATAGCTTTTGATTTCCGCCGCACATTAACGTTAACCACACGTCAGTGCATATAAAACGCGCATATGTATGTATATTGAGATTTAGAATAAAATAATATTGAAATCCGGTGTGAAGGTCACAGGCAGGGCCTAATGCGAATTATGTTTTGCATATTCAATTTCAGTGTTGTGGAACGAAGTCGCGCATCCAACTTGCTAGGTGATTGATTAAGTTTTGCCAAGCGAAATTTCACACGTTAAGTGCAGGTTTGTTATTGTGCTTGAACCTTTCCGATTGAAATTGATTCTTGTCATGCATTTAAAAACAAATTCGCATTCAATGTGGGTCACGTAGTCCAAAAATTTAATTATTCTTTTAAATATTCGATCACTGATCAAGTCGATCAGAGAAATGATCAGTTTTATTTGAAGAAATTTAACGACTTTGTGTGTTTGTTGGTGAATTACAGAATGAATGATGAAATAATGTGGAGAAGAACTATGAAAATCGATGCGCAGATTTGTATAGTAAAAGCGTACCAACTGTAGAAAAAAAAACAAACAGAAACAGACTGCCTGACTTTTCTTCGCCTGTCAGACTTCAAATGTGTTGGCATCACAAAATTACCTCAAATGCAACTTGCTGACCACTGCGTCTACTTCCTGTACTAGAGGTGGAACTAGATCAGCCCACTCTCATGTGATCCGCAAATTAAGTGCAGCCAACTAAATTACACAGCTTAGGTAAAAAGGTTGTCATTTCATACTGAAAGAAGCCTTAATTGGATGTATACTCCAATCGAGAAATAAGCCAACAGGCATCAACAGTAGTAATCTTATATTTAAAACGTAATGGATATCCACTTCCTATCGCCGCAAGAGGAACAAGGAAAACGCTACGCCTCGTTGCTGGCTATCGAACTCATATTATTGGCACTTTCCCATTTATATGTGCAGAAGTGCAGTAGTTGCACTTCCCATCATTAGCTAACCCAGTCATCTTACTTTGGCAACAACACAACAGCGAACGTAACCAACACCCAACACCCAACACCAAACACACCTGTGTGTTACCACTATACGGACGGACGAGAAAGACCTACGACCGACGGACCCACTCCTTGTCCGTTGAGGTAGTGTTGGTGTCGCTAGTTGTGATTGTTACTCAACGGCGCGCGGCGCAGCTATCAACTTATTTATTAATTCAAGAGAAGAGATAAATCGGAAGTCGCTATTGCCAATCTTTTATCATTTCCAATTTGTATTTGATTTCGCTGCTTTGTTTGTCTATATTGGTTAATTTATCATTTCGTTGCTTTGTCAGCGATCGCCTTTTTCCAGTCGAACCTGTGGTGTCTATGAATATTGCAAGAAAAGTGTGCAAATGTTGAAGCTATTTTGAATAAATAAATAAAACAAAAATGACTGCTGAATTCGAAAACTCGCGTGGCATCATAAACGATCATCATTCGAACAACAACGACAGGCACCTCACCAAACAAGGTGTGTCGTCGAGAGGTGGTGGCTACAATATTGTTGAGCTGATGGATGCCCTGACTGATTACGCGGAATTATATTCGCACATCGACGAGTTGACTTTTCATCGAATTCCACACGTTTTTATAAGCGCACAGATGACAATGACACGGCTAGTGCAAGTGTCAACAAAAAGCGCAATTAAAGTCGAAAAGGATTTCATGGCGTCTTGTTTGCCGAACTGTGTGACTTGTAAATTCCAGACATATACGTATATTTGACTAAATGCGAAGGGGTAATTTACATTTTACGATGCTTTCAACACTGAGTGCCGCTATGCTGTGTCATAAAACGTAATGCCGAATATGGAAACCAAACGAAATCCCGCGCAGTTACTTATTGAGTGTATTAAGCATTTCTTAAGTTATAACGTTGATAAATTTCGAAATTCCTATAACTACACTGTTGAGGTAGTGTCTACTGTCTACACGTTCATAACAGTTATCGAGGAAGTTGAGCGAAAGGGGACAAACAAGAGAGAATGAGAAGATTGGGTATGGGTAATTAAGTTTACACTAAATGGATCAGAGTTTGGTATAGTGCCCGCAAATGGCAATAAAAACCATTCGCAATCGTGTGTGTGAGTGTTACTTAATTGGAAATGTTTTTGTCTATTTTTTTCGAAGTGCAATCTAATCGTATGTGTTGTTGCAACTGTTGTTATAGAGCGAAGAAGAGGAAATGCAACACTCGGTTCCTGGTACCGTTTTGTAAAGAGTGTGAACCAAAGTTACAAATTATTATAGCATTGATTTAGTTTGACGGCATCTGACCGAAGCGGCTGTGAAAATTCAAAGTAAACCAAGTCAATTGGTTTCGAAATAAGCTTTAGGTAGTAACTGTATCGATGTAAATTCGTGTTTACATTGCTTAAACGTCATAATAAGTAATCTAATTGGATTTTGTAATAGCGCGCTTGTTTATAGCTGGCTATCATGTTTTATGGGTACTAACTTCAAGTTTATGGGGGTCGACAAGTATGTACAGCGGATAGGTCAAAAAACTTGTAACAGATTATTTGACAAACAAAAGGCAACAAGGTAGGTATATCCAGATAAACGACACTTAGGAGAAAAGAAAATTTCCGATTTCGGTATCATTTTAAAGGTAAATTTTCAAGACTATGATCAGTCATTTAGATTGGCAATGCGTTTACTGATATTTTACAAACAAACTCGCACCTAATTTATTTAAATTTTTGCTGTGATAAATCAAGAGTTTCTTTGCAGCCTTGGTGTGGTAATAAGCTGTTTAGATGACCTTACCATTTCAGCATGGGCGTGTTCCATTGACCAGTGCGAGATTAAGGAAAACTCAACATGAGTGTTTTTTACTTACTTATGAACTAACTACACAGTAGGCGCCACAGATCCATACAGGATCCCAGGCCTAGCTTCTCAAAAGCATTTGTTTGTGTCATTTTATCCCGTTAACAAGTCAAGGGTTACTTTTCATTTAGCGCCGGACGTCTACAAAATAATGTCCCAAATAGAGGGACGCTAGAGAGCCCCGCTTGACATTTCGTTAAATTGACGTTGGAGTTCAATCTAAAAATAAAATAATTATCCAAGCAGAAAATGCAACTCAAATTTTATTTTATTGATTTTTAGAGACTGATTGTCATCTAGAAGTCGTTGGAAAAATGGAACGCGGCCATTCGCTCAAACCTTATCAAACAAATTGTAAGTTCCTGCACAACTACTGGACGTAGTGGGCCAGTGGTTGGCTAAAATTACCCCTTAAATTAATTGTGATTAATTACATTTAAAAACAAATGCTCCAAGAAAGCACTGCAAAAAAAACTATCGTTGGGCGCCATTTTGTTGTAATCCAATTGCACGAACAACAACGGTTAGTCATTGTAACGACGCAATTTTTAATTGAAATATTAAGTATTAATTGGAGAACATTCTAATTATTGTTATGATGCACATTCAACAAATGTGTTAGTGTTCAGCGAAATTCATAATTGGCAACTCTAACAATTAAGCATCGAAATTAGCGAACTCCGATTCGTAATGCGGTTGCATAAAAACCTCTTTTACAAGGCACCAACTACCAACTGTGACCGACTAGCACTCGTTTTACCACTCACACTTAATTTATGTGAAATTCTTAATCGAGATTTATCATCAATCTGCAATTCCGATGTGTACACTTACACTATAGCAGCTTTAAACTTCAACACAGTACCGTTTGCGTTGTAAAATTCGTTCAGCTATAGCCATGCGAAACATTCCAAACCAAAGTCTTTTCCTATGATAGAAAAAATACTTGGGAAATATTTATTGCGAATAAAATTCGAATGCATTTAGCGCAAATGTTATCGAAAATGCATTTAAAGTCAACCTGTGTCACAATTTGTGGTTATATTTTGATTTTAGTGTAAAGATAACCAATCAGAAAAAAATTGTGTTTAGGTTAAATGTTTCAGCTAAAATATGAAGTTACTGACTTACTGTCAAGGTTTCGTTAAATAGCTTTTTCATGCTGGGCCATTTCGCATACAAAAAAATTAAGTACCAGTTAAAAAGGTTACCTTAACGGTTATTTCCCAACAGAACCACATAACTAGTGGTTTACATTATCATATGCAGCACACACAGGCATAAACTGTTATGAATCCAGCAGCAGCACATCAATTAGAAACATTCTTGTTTTTTGCTAGCCAAAGCTAGATGTCAAGAGATTCCGTTCTTTCGCCATGCATAATCGTTGACCGCCAAGAGTGAGTGTACATCACTCGACTCTGGTGGAAGTCAACTCTGACGGACAGGCGATTGGGGAATTTTTTCTTACCACTAATTACCGGTTCTCTGCGTGTGTATAATATCAAAACAGAAAATGTAAATGGTGCGTGCGCAGGCGGGCGCTGGGGAAGGTGTACTATTTACATCACGGTCAAAAGAGCGCACCTGTTGGCTGTTGCCTACTCGCAGTCAAAAGAATTCAGTGCATAAATGATTACATATGCAAGTCGCAACTACCACTCCAACGTGGTAGCCAACTAGGTTGCCAGCTCCATTTAAAGCGTCTTGCAGTGGAAATATAACTTATTTTAGACTCACCTTAATTAGATTTCCAATGTGGTATCCAAAATGAAGCCAAAATGGCTAAAATTGCTTGCAGTCCGCTTGAATGTGGTGGTTGATAGTGATTGAATGTTTGGTAGTTATTTATGATGGGTGTCGTTTTTTTTTCTCTTCCAGATAATCTGTGTAGCCACAAGCTGAATAGAGGTTTTAATTTTAGTTCGTTTTACTTTTGTGTAACCACAAGACTTTTACACAAAAAAACAGCAGATTTTATGTAAAAACAAAAAATAATAATCAGACAACAACACCAGCAAACAATAGGAATAGCTCGCAGTGCAAACGGGAATTCTTTTATGAAAGCGATCTGCTGCGGTTGCTTGTTGCCTCTGCGGATTTCGGATGGTAGGGTAAGGTATGTTGTGTTGTTGGTATTCGGTATGGTATGAGTGGTGTGTTTAGAAAGCAACCGGTTTTCAACAATTTTTCTTCAAAGCCATATAAACACCATTTGAGTGTGTGTTTTGTTGTTTTATTTTTATGTACTAAATTCCAATGCGGCTATTAGAGCATAATTTTTAGTGCAGCACTTTAAATTTTCGTTGTTAAATTCACACACACAAAATACGATTTCAAGTTAACCGACCATTTTGTTAAAAGCAACGGAAGCAAGACAAAAACGAAGCAAAACCTATCGTTAGTTGCAACAAAACACAAGACACACAATTTTACAGGAACTTCACGGTGAAATAGAACAATGAACGATACAAAACAAAAAAAAAAACACAGAATGAGAAAACAACAATAACATAAATTGAGGTAACCAAAAGCATAAAAAAAGGAAGACTCGAAAAATGTTTATCGCAGAAACCACCTACCGAAACAAAGTCTGATGTATGACTGTTGAGTGCAGTGGTGGAGAAGATATTCAACAGACGTCGTCTATTCAATTTGAAATCAATTTCTTATATTCCACAATCCACAGTACAGTGCTCCAGTGAATGTGGCGGAAATGAGATCGAACGTTTTGGAACTGGAACAGAATTCCTGCAGTTTGTTGTTGTTTTGTTTGATTGGTGAATGGTGAGTGGTGAGTTGGGTTTGATTTGAGTTTGAGTTTGAGTTTGAGCGTTTGAGGTGATTTATGAGTACCTGAACCTACGTTTTGTGGTTTTTTATCCATCTCCTAAGCAAGCTCTGTATAAGGCTTAAATAAAATGGGTACTGAAAGGGTTTGACATTTCTTGTATTTGTTGAGTCTGGGAGGGAGGAGCTGAACGGTATTAATTGAGAGTGGTGGAATACACCAGTTTGGCTGCTTTGTATTATGCATTGCAGTTCCACTCCACCTCCACTGCTAATTATATGCGTGTGTGCAGTGTTTCACATTCGAGCTGACTGTGACTGCGCAACTAACTATGCATTTGTGTGCGCACTCGTGGGAAAATATTTTGTTTATCCACCTGTTAGCTCCGGAATTCGGTGAAGAGTGCTGACACTTTATATGTTTTCTTAGCATGATTTTTTTTTATGTTTTTATAATTTATTAAAAGAGGAATTGAGATTTTATAAAAAATCAGTGGTCCTTACTAATAATCATTTTTAACCTTCACATTAAATGTTTTAAAGGTCACCATATTCAATTTTGTACGGACAATTTCGCCATTGTGAGTTAAAAAAAAGTTTAGCCTCGACAGTAAAAATGATTATTAGGATCGCGAAATATGTAGAAGGGGAGTAACAAACGAACTTTTGATCCATAAATTGTGGCATCATAGGCTGTTTTTGATGAAGCGTATCTTGTCTATCCAATTTTGGGGCTCACTTTCGAGCATTTGAACCAATACCGAATTCAATATTGTCTTCGATTCCGATGGACATTTTGGACATTAATGCTGAGGTACTTGGTGATTACTTCTTGGTTAAAAATGTCGCTACTGCTTACGTGAAATTTCGTTTAGATTGTACTGGCTAGATAGACGAGATTAAAAATTACACAGCACAACCTCCTTAAACCAACAACAGAAACACGCAGCAAACAATAAATAGTCTGATTTTAGGCGAAACGTAAAATACTGTTCATAACCCTTTACAGCGTACAATACCTACATAAAATAAATAAAAACAAAATTACCTATGCGTATTGTTCAGTCCGTAGAGATTTTGGTTACGATTCTTTTCCTCACGCCTATCTTCCGATATCAATCTAGCCGGGGATTAGCAAGAGACAAGTCTTGTCTCTCAAAACGATTGGGAAGTGTTTCATTGTTTTTTGTTGCTTAGCCTAAAGCTCGCCCAGTGTCATCAAGAGAGCCTTTTGCATGCCATCTGCTTAGTTGCTAGCATAAACTAAGTATTAAGCATAAGTTGCTAGTAGAAGCAGATTGTTTCTTAGAATTGAACAGATCAGTCCTTATAGTCGCATTAACTTGACTCATTCCAATTCAAATCATCCAATTGAAATATGTGAAAATCCATGATATCCGCACATTTTCTGATAACTCAGCATTATTCAGACGAAAATATATTGTCCTGAGAAAGCTTTTCAATCCAGCCGTTCGAACTTTGCATGAAATGGTAGATTGCTTCCATTAGTTTCAAAAACGAAACGATGGGTTCTGAGAAGCTACCTGTGAGGAGTGCGTGTTTGAAAATGTTTTTTTCGTTCATGCAGGATGGCAAGGCGACCACAACGCTCGGCTAAATTATTTATTTCTCAAAAGCTACTCTGCATTTAATTTCGTATAAATGCAAGCAATCTAAAAAAGGGAGAACAGCGCGGACCCGTTTCTACAATATTCAACACCATAAGAGTCCGTTGCCTGCTACTTTATGCAAAAAGACATTACAAAAGAGATTTCTTGCGTCTTGCGTTTTGTTAGGATTCGACTTTTCGAATGTGCTCCTACAGATCGAAATACCAATACTTGATGCTTCAGAAATTATCTCTTTCCTGTCCAAAACTGAATAAGCCATCAACGATATTTGAAATTTTAGTTTAAGGTTTTATTTATAAAATTTGTGTTGAAGTTTTAACACATCAATCTAAATCCTGGATGGGTACAGCATCTGCCAGAAAAAACAAAAACAGATGCCAATCAGTACTGATCTAAATGCGAGAAAGTGAACTTACAATGCGAATGCGGTGTCCCATAGCGTGACCGGGCAGATTCCTATTGAAACGAGCACGTACACAGCCAGTGTTTCCATGCAATCGGGTCACCTTGCCCCAGATGGCGCGCAGCCTAGTCTTCCTTTCTGGATGTTGTGGCACGCACTTCCTGGTCTGTGCTTTGTATACATAAACACATCGCTTGCCAATGTAGAAGCTACCGTGTTCTTTCCTGCGGCAACCATCAATCTGTATGCAAAGGAGATGTAAACAAATTGTAGTCCCTCTTCGTTGGCGACTAGCCCAAACTTACCTTGAGAATGGTCTGGTTTTCGTGCTGATTCCTCAGACCACGCTTGTATCCAGTGAAGACGGCTTTGGCAAAGAGCCGTCCATGTCGCTTCAGTGAGCGAACATGTTTCTCGTTCTTGTCGACGACCTTCTCAGCCTTGGCGACCTTAGGAGCCTTGGCGGGTGCTGCTGCTGGTTTAACTGTTGTGTCAACCATTGTTACCTAAAACGAACGATTCATTCACATTTAATTCACATGGCATTTTACGACGATTAATCTGTCAAATAGTTGGCCAACGATCTAGTTCTCCGAGCAGTAGAAATAACTTTTCACTCCAGCACTGAGGCGAACTTTTATCCAAAAACATCGAGAACAGTTTTGATCAAAATCACTAGCCAACTAGTTAACTCGATAGAGAAATACTTTAACTTTTAAATTCTATGGCGATTTTCTTTTTAAAAGTGCAAAATCATAGAAAATTAAAAAAATATATTTTCTTATACCTAAATTCGCGTACGTACCGGAAACTTGACAAATGGCGAAAGAGAGAAGGCATGACTTAAATGTCATATTTTTGGGAAAATTTGTTCGAAGCGACATCTGGGAGTTCGATGTGAAACTTAAACGAATTTGTGACAGTTTACAGGTAGGGCATATAAACGAAGGTCGAACTATTTTATTTTAGTTGAGCCCAAAAGATTTATATGTAAATGTTCCCGGATGAACTCGCTGGCGAACGAATTATCCTTAAAGGGAATTTAAAGCACGGCATCATTTTGTAAACCACCAAATGGGCAAATCACGACAAAGTACGAAATCGTTTTTCAAGAAAAAAATTGTGGAAATTTATGTTTAGGGTGTTATAGAAGAAAATAAAAATAGAAAAAAACAGCCTCAATTTTGTAAAGTACGTCTTTTCGGAATAACTGGCGGAAGATAATGGACATGTTCAAAATGAAAGCTGTTTTTGTATTAAACAAAATTCGTTGGAGCTCTTTTTTGTGTTTTATTAAGCATCTATTTCAGCTATTTACAATAATTACACTCTGTTTGATACATTCAAACTAGATTACTATATTTATCCCAACTAGAAGTAAAATATGTCCATAACTGAGCTTGAAAACTGCGCTTAGCACTATTAACTTAAAAAGAGCGGAATTCGGTAGCTGGTAGCTGGAAATATACCAATTTATAATGTTTTTTTTCACAAATTTGACACCAATGTGACTGCTGACTTGGTCAGTTTTATTGCCCATTCATACATATTGCTCCTACTTTACTTTGTCGACAGATACCCTCAATAAAACGTGCCTAATATCAGCAGTGCAATTCCAAAAATTGGATGCTAACGCTGTGTGCCATTTTAATGTGTTATACACACTGTTTTTCTTTGAAGCCATCTTTTGACTACTACATCATGCTAACAGTAAATAATAACCAAACAAATAAATAAATGCTGCATATCCATTTACGTGAAATTAAACATGAGTACTAAAGTGTACCTCCCTTACTATGGTTAAAATGGTCTTCCACTGGAATTAGTATATACTTTGTATGCTGCCCTACCTACCGCTACTTGTTTACGAATTGCAAACTTCAAAAACAAGCCTTCCCCTTCACACAAGATTACCGAATCGTGATATGTTATCTCCGTAATGACTAACTGACTATTGCTGTCGTGGGATCTTTAATAATCATAGAACCTCCAAGATAAACGCCCACATCTTAGTAACAAAGTTTTTTTTTTTTATTACCACTATATTTATGTATATGACGTAATTACCCTACTATTTACAAAATAAAGTTTCGTTTTGCATTACTCCAAATCTTTTTTTTTTCGTGAATAATCCTTTGTGCACGGCAATAGAGTCGCGCACAGCATATGTATGATTGATCACCTTTGACGTTAGAAGAAAACAACATAAAAATAGACTCAACGTATAGAAACAAAGAAGAAGTGTCTTGTCGACGACTTGAGTGTCGCGCTGCTTAAATGCGTGCGTGCTGACGTCGTCGGCGGCTGATGTGTTTCGTATTTGTAGCTTAAAATTTACAAACAACAAAAAAAAAATAAATTCAATTTTGATCTATGAAATGCATTTGGATTCTGGATTGTGTGTTCCATTTCGCTGCGCATGGGTCTGATTGGAGGACGCGAAGTCTTTTAGTTGAAGTGGAACTTGAATTGGAACGGTGAACCGTGCTGGAAGTGGGCGAACGGGCTGCCACCGCCACGGAAACCTTGCTGACCACCCTCGGGATCGAGAGGATCCTCACCGTTGTCGAATTGTCTTCGCTTCTCGGGATCGGTGAGTACCTCCTTGGCTGCCGCAATGTCAATGAACTTCTTTTCGGCGATTTTCTTCTCTTCGTCCCTGAAATTATCCGGATGCCACTTTTGTGCGGCCTTGCGGTAGGCTTTGGTAATCTCCTGCTTGTTGGCGTTCCTCTTCACACCCAGAATCTTGTAGTAGTCTCTTCGTTCGGCTTGCTTTTGTAACCGTTTAGTTTTCTCGATGCCCTCCTTGGCACGTTGAAGGTTTTCGTCCATTTCCAGCGCGGCTTGGAAGTCGTGTATGGCATCGTCGAACATCTCGGCTCCAATGTATGCTTCGGCGCGGTCGCAGAGGATCTGCGCGTCGCGCATAATGTCTAGAGCCTCTTTGCAGCGTGATATCGCTTTGGTGTGTTGGTCGTCGTGTGCTAAACAGCCGCACAGCAGTCTTTTCGCCTCGAAAATGATCATGTTTTCCTCTTTTTCTTGGTTGAGCACTGACTCGGCAGATGTTACACAGTCGGCGTATTGTTTTTCTTCGCGGGAGGCCTCTGCATTGCTAAGAGCCTTCTCAACACGACGCAACTTCTTGTAGAAGGGGAAACAGTCTTTATGCTCTGGGTCCAGCTTGAGGCACTCCCGAATTTCTTTGAGGGATGTGGTGGCGTGTCCGATTCTGTAAAGCAACTCGGCTAACCGGAAATAACCGTCTGTGCTGTCCTGGGAGAGTTTATTGACGGATCTGAGATCGGAAATGGCTGCTAGATAGTCATTCTGAGCGATATACGCATCAGCCCTTGTCTGTCTAAATGTCGTGGACCAGGGTGAGATTTCCAGCAGTTGAGAGATCAGAGCGATTGATGTGCGATAGTCACCGCGACCCATTAGTTCCTGTACCATGGACCATTGCTCCCCGGCTGGTTCGATTCTGGCGTAGTTGTCGTTCGCAATCTCATTATAGGGCTCCTCTCGCAACTGTAATAAAATGCAATTTAAACATATTATGTACATTGAAGCAACATGCCTGCACTTACCACTTGCTCAAAGTCTTCGGCAGCTAGTTGGTATTCGCCTGATTTCATGTGCACCGTACCTCTTTGCAGGCGAGCTGCTGTGAAATCTGGCTTAAGTTCGAGGACCCTCGTAAAGTCTTGAATGGCAAATCGAGTTTTACCCAGCGCAAGGTACACGGTACCTCGCTTAAACAGGGTCAAGTAGTTTCTTGGATCACCCTCTGTCATAAAAATACTATTAGCAAACAATCTTGCATTTGTATTTTACTACTTGAACTCACCAACAGCAGCATGATAATGGGTTAGAGCGTCCGCCAGCTGCCCCCGAGCCAGGAATTCTCTTCCTAGTTCCAGGTGGTTTTCTATATCGGCGCTCTTTGTAGCTTTGGCTCCTACACAAGATCAGAACTATGTTACTTATATGCAATGTGACATCATGTCATCACGAGAAGAAAATAGCTCACCATCCAAAAATAATTCCAAAAGCAGTAATATCGCACACGCAACTATTTTTCGTTCTCCCATCCCGGAAATATCACTCAGAAAGGCGCTCATATCTTGTTTTGTTTGGGTTTTATGGCTTCTCTGTTCGATATTGGCTTAGTGCTGTGATATTTTAGAACATTTTCTAGCCAAGCTCAGTGGTGTTTGGATGGTTTAGAGGGATATAAACTTGTGTTTTCCTTGGATATCAATTCTAGAATTAAGTTTTTCCAGCCGCTTTTAGTGGGAGAGATATTTTGACACACGTCAGATATTTGAAGTTAAAAGATATTTATATGGAAATAGCGTTGGAGTGAGCGAGATAACTCACATGTACTTGTGGCAGACCGAGAATAACAGAAATGTGGGTCACGCTGATTGGTGGACCACTTATCAGGCTGAGTGCTCCCACTTA
This sequence comes from Cheilosia variabilis, assembly GCA_951230905.1. Classification (NCBI taxonomy): domain Eukaryota; kingdom Metazoa; phylum Arthropoda; class Insecta; order Diptera; family Syrphidae; genus Cheilosia; species Cheilosia variabilis. Next base: position 144,359,882 of record OX579676.1, on the reverse strand, counting down.
ATAAATTAAAAGCAAATCAAAGCGAATGGCGTCATGCAGGTTTTCTTGTGATTAATTATACTTTCTAACCGATTGAAAGTCAAAAAGCAAAACATTTCTCGTAAATAACATTTTCACATTCTTATTTCTCTCGCTTCGAGTTACACGAAATTAGGTATATTGCAGCTGTCGGTGATTGTATATGAGAATCCTAGAAGATGCATACAAATAGTGGGCAATGATTTTGGCGCTTTGTAATATTTCAAACATTGGAGCCAGCTTCATTCGCAGCCGTGGAAATCATTGGATATAAATAAAATTTTAGTGAGGTGAAACTTTTAAATTTGTTTAAAAAATGTTCTTACTCATCGGAGACCGGAGCAGATTTTTCTTTATAGCACCGTTATTAGGCCTTTTTTTTAGCTTCGATTCCAGAAAAGCAATAGCTTCTTTTTACCTAAATAAGCAAAGAGGAAATAGCGTAAATGTAGGCGTTGCTTAATATATCGCACCATATAAAAATAAAAGAAGCCTGTTCACACCATTCATCAATTAACTTTCACCTGCTGTCACTGTCATATTGCGAAAGAAAGCAAAATTCGGTGCCTATATTTTTCAGGATGGCTCTGCGAAGAATATCGCTTTTAAATTTAATTAAAACAAATAAAACGGCATTACTTGCCAACGTTAGCAGATCTGCAGTTAATACAAATGCGGCAAGTACTTGATTTTTAGAATGTCATCTTATTTTATCCTATTACCAACCAATTTTTCTAACCTTAAAGTTCAAACCAATCATGTCACTAAAACTTTATTTTATCCAACTATAAAATAAAATCCTTTTGTTAAATAAATTCCTTTAGGCCTCTTATAGCTCTGAAGTTACAGTACAAGCTGCCCCATTGGCTGTCAAGACCCAAAAAGTAAGCAAAGCAATGCGAGCTTATCTGCAGCGGGCCCAGGAGCACGATCAATTCATGAAAACCCAACACATTGAGTACCAAATTGGAAAGAGACATTTAGCCAATATGATGGGTGAAGATCCTGAAAATTTCACCCAAGAGGATGTTGATGTAAGCAGCAATATCAAATTTATCTACTGAGAACTAATTTTGTTCTCTTTTTTCCTTAGAATGCCATTGCATATCTGTTTCCTTCGGGCATTTACGACAAATTAGCTCGACCGGCAATGAAATCTCCCGAACAAGTATTTCCAGCACGAAAGGCAGCTGAATTCGATGAAACTGGGCGGCCATTCCATAGCATGTTTTACACTGGCAGACCAAATTTCTTCAAACTGCTTTATGTAATATAAAATATATGAAAGCAATATCCCAGGGCTAATGGTTTCCTTAATCTTATTTAGGATATTGTAGAGGAAATCAACAAATTAAACGACTTGGAAGTAAGAATGCTGCGACGTGGAACAAAGCCGGACGCTAATCAGAAGGTGTAAGTTTCGGATCATCTTCCGTTGAGAGATTAATAAAAGAAAATGTGTGTTTGCAGAGATTTAACTGGCTTTCAGTGGATACCAAAAGAGGATTTGGAAAAACAGCTGGTCGAAATGATTGCCGACATTGAGTACAACAACTTTGTCAATGCAATGGAACGGCTAGTTGCGCATCCGTACTCGTACAAACGAAAAGATTTCATATATGAATACACTAAACCTTTGCTTGATCAAAGTAAACAACCAGAAATTCCAAAACCTCATATTGACGAACAAGGCAGACAGTTTATTACGACTTATGGTGAGCCATTCGCAATAGAAAGTGTCTTGTTTGGAAACTCATTTACATGTTTTAGAATGCCTAAGGAAAAGAGCGCGTGCAGATGTTACCCTCCGTTTTCCTGGTACCGGAAAGATTCAAGTCAACGGCTCAGATATCACGTACTTTGAGCATGCACAATGCAGGGAACAGGTAAGTGCTTATATAAGAGTTTGCTATGATAGTCCTCTAGAAAGGCAAAAGGCATACCACAAACGCTCTCGAGCGCCCTAGTTGAACTGCTGTAAATGTAAATGTCATTGTTTATCTAGTAAACAACTTCGGAACTTGAAATGCCGCTCCATGTCATTACTAACACAGACACTCGTGTTTAGGTCATCGTGCAGACTGGACCTTCTGATTGTTTAGCTAAATATTTAGTGCATTATTACTGTAGTGGTCCGCTTAGGAGCATATCTGTCATCATTATAAATGACCTTGACACTTTTTCTGGAATTCATCCGAGTATGTCGATAAAACCCATAAAAGACGTGTACTAAGTTTCGCCTGAACTGGAAGCTTTCATTGAATCTTTGTGTTTATATTACGAAGGACGGTTTAGTCAAAGCGGTCAAGTAGACGTTTAAAAGTTGCATACCGGTCACCGGCAGACTTTTAAGCTTTATCCTGCTCTGTCGACAGCTACTTACAAATTATAAATACTTACTGCTGTGCAATCTAATCGCTCTTGCGCTCATTTCTCGTCATTTTATTTGAACCAATGCATTTGTTTGTTTTTCGAATACTCAAATTCTAACACACAGCCATTATGCCACATTTATTACTTTAGAAAAGAATAACCACATACAGAGATGAATCAAGTTTGATAATGTGCTTACGCTACTTAAAATCCTCTACTATTCTCTATGATACTGATATTTAGCTTACACTTATGATTGGTATACGTATTACAAGTTGTCGCATAGTCTGGCCAAAGACATGGACAAATCTCAAATGAATAACAAATACTAGTTGAATACTGGTTTTCGGCCTCTGTTTATTATTTCTTTAAATTATTCTTCTGCTGATTTGATATCACAAGCAGCAGCTTGTCTATCACCTTGCTAGCCTGCTGGTGCTGTTGGATAAGCACCTGTTTGAGTTCTTGAATCTCTTGTGTCAGGAATTCGATGCGATCGGCATTGTCGTCAACTTTGCTCGTCAATGTGGCGATCGCCGATGAGCCCTCTATGTCGCCGCCGTACTCTGGCGTTTGGTTGCCACCGTTGCTGTTGTACTTGTTCTTGTACGACAAGTATGTAGCGGCCGAGTTATTCGCCGAAATTGTGTGCCCAAATTGCTTTCGTTGTTTGCCCACCTCGTAAGCTTGCATGAGAATCTCACGAGGTAGGCGTTTCTCGCTGGGGTTCAGTGGCTTCACACAAAGCACAACGCGATAGGCCTGCGGCGACACTAGCGCCGTGTAGTGCAGCAAATTTCGCAACCACGTCGGTAGATATCCATTGAACAGTGCCGATTCGATGTAGGATATGAGTTTTGTTTGGCGAACGAGCTTCGAAAGGCCGGCGGTCTTCTTGAGTCCCTGAATATCGTGCACAGCTATACCGACGAGCAGGTTCATCAGAATAATCGTTACAAACAGCAGGAACAGGACAAATGTAATCTGAGCACTGATTTCGAGTAGAAATGGCGGATCCTTCCCATCGGGATCGTTGATCAGAAGAGATAGATCCTGCTCGCCGATCATCATCACCAGAACCGAGATGAAGCCCATGAATGGATTGGCGAACGACGACGACGACGGGAAAATCACACAGAAGCTTATAGTGAATCCGACTAGCATACAGGAGTAGGCCATGAAGAGTTTTGCGAATTCACCCTGCACTCTTGTGTACATCGCCACGTAGACATCGAAGACGGGCAACTGACCAATCATGAGCATGAGATTTGTCCAGCCCAGGAGTACTGCAAAGGCACCGATGTGATTCTGAAAGGTGTACGTTTGCTTGGTGTAGATGTAGGATATTATGAAGACGCTCGTGATGACGAACCACTCCATAATGTTTTCCACCTGCATTACATAGTGCTTAAACGATGAATAGCCCGTTATGCCGTAGACCTTTCGAAAGATTTCCACTATAGTTATCGCCACTAGGACCCACCACTGCATCTCCATGACAAAGGGATTATTCCTCAGCATGTCGCCGAGGATGGACTGTTTCTGGCACAGTTCTTGTGCCTTAATGGTTGTGTTGTCGTCCTTGCTGCCATTGTAACAATTGTGGGCTAGTGCCGTTAATACGTAAAGCGTTAAGAATAGGACAAACGTAAAGCAGAATATAAGTCGGCCAATGTAGTATTTTCTGATCTTTCCCCACTTGATGTAGAGAAACGCCGAGCAGAGGGGATGCTCTAAAATCTCCTTTTGCCCCTCATCAACAAAGGTGTTCAAATAGCTGATCTCTCTTGGGTGACAATGCTGTAGAAGCTGCCGAAAGTCCAGCTCCAATTCGACCTCTCGATTCACCGGATCCTGGGAGTGGTGCAGGGTGATGGCGGCGTCCAACTTTTGCCTGATCATTGCCACCGAAGCAGGGGTCTTGCGTGTAATCACATTCAAAGCAGATGTTCCTTTTTTCGATTTCGTGGTGACGTCAGCGCCATGGAAGATCAACATCTCGACACACTGTACCAGTCCATCGAGAGCAGCCAGGTGAAGGGCCGTGAATCCATAGATGTCCTTATGATTGACATTGGCGCCCCAAGATATCAGTGTCTCGAGTATATCGAAGGCGTTCTCTGACTTCCCAATGGCCGCATGCAATGGAGTTCGATGATCAAAGTCCTCCGCATTCGGATCGGCATTTCCATTGCGCAGCAACGACTCGACGCATTCCAAACTGGATGTTCTCGCTGCCAAGTGCAGAGCAGTGAAGCCGCGATGGTTTTTCAGCTTAGCATCAGCGCCCTTGGCCAACAACAGGTCCACACATTCGACATTGCCCTCGTCGGCGGCCAAATGCAGAGCAGTCGACTCCTTCTCCCTTATACAAATTCGCACGTTGGGGTCCGCCTTGGGCGCATTCAGCAGCGCCTCCAAGCACTGCGCATTTCCCAAGTCTGCAGCCAAATGAATTGGATTCGTGCCATTCGGTTTAAGTGAGTTCACATCTGATCCCTCAGCAATGAAGAGGTGAACGCATTCCAAGGCATTCGCCCGCACCGAGCAGTGCAACAGAGACTCCTCGCAATTCGGCTTGTTGGTGTCAATTGTGATGATTGCTCCATTGGTAATGAGCATCTTGGCGGCTTCCTTAGAGTTCCCAAACGCTGCACAGTGCAACGGGGTATAGCATTTCACCTGCTGATTCACATTCATGCTTTTGTCGATGAGGAAACTCAGCGAGGACAAGCACCCACTGAACGCGGCCAGGTGGAGTGCGGAAAATCCATTGGCGTCGCAGAAATTCAAATCAGATCCGGCTGCTAGAAGTCCTTCTAGCAGATCCCAGCGCTTAAGGAACGCAGCCCAAAGGAAGCTGAAGTTCTTTTCGGTTTTTGTGGCGTTTTCAAAGTGTGCAGCGGTATTCTCGGCGATCACATTACCCTGCTCGATATCTTCAAAGAAGCGTACTCGCCCCGCACCGCTTTTCATTTGATCGATCAAACTGATGCGAAGTGTGTCGTTGCAGATTTGAACGCTCAACTCGCTGGCTGGCTCTTCAAAGCTGTCATACATACTGGGCGCACTCTCAGCTGGTGGTGAGGGACCACATTCCATATATTCGAATTCACCAGGCGTTGGATATTGCGCCTCCAGCATTGCGTCGGGGTTATTGCGCCATCGTACCATCAAGTTGGGTGGAACCGTCTTAAATCTGGAAAGAGACAATAGGACCACATTATAGATAGTAATTGTTTGTTTTTTTTTTTTTTTTGTAAAGAGAACAATTAAAAAAAAAACTTGGGTCAGAAAAGAGAACCTTGCGGTCCACCAATTCAAAGGAACCCCTCGCAATATAGAAAGCTTCCTGCGACGCAGTCTTGTAGTTACTTTGTTCTTACTTTTCACAACTTAGCGCGAAGTTTTGCGCTAGATTGGGAAATGTCGCTTTTAAGAAAATAAGCTAGATCTAGAAGTACCCCTACCAAAATGGTTGCTATGTATTTCCATATTTCTATGAGGTACCTTTGATCGTAAAAAGAGAAAGACACATTCGCGTCGTGTGAGAATTTTTTCTAGTTATATTGCTCACGTTCGATTGACCGCTAAATGACTAGTAAGTGACAATTGAAAAGTCAAATAATTGGGCACATTCAAAAATTGACTTATCTTAAGTCACATTGATTAGTGTGGATTAGTGTGGACTAGATGTATGCTGAACGTAAAAACTAGATTGGTCGGTAAGGTCACTTTTCTCAAGTCAGTCACATATACCAACTGTCAACTTAGTACTCAATCACGCATTTCTTGACCAGATTCGTCGGCTTCGCCTCCATATAGACGTCAACTGAATAAACTGTTTTGTGGTCGATGTAGGCCAATCAAAACTGAGACACATGAAGTCCGCCAGCTGTCAGACTTACTGAACTAGATACTTGAACTGAACGTCCCCAATGTCAAGCTCAACTCCGACTGAATACAATTTTGCGCAAACACTTTTAATCCAAACAACAGAGCAATCAATCTTGAGCCACTGCTCCGAAATATATTAGATAAAATATATGCTTTTTATTGCAAACGCTTTTAACAGCCAACAAAACATTGCCGCTATTCTAACGAACAAACAATTCATTATTTCAATTAATATTTGAATAAACTCTCACTCTAAAAAAATCAATAAATTTGGTTGATTTGGTTGAACGGGAAAAGGTTTTTGAAGAAACCTTTATTTTCTTGGAAGTCTGTTTTAGGTTTCTAAACGGTATAAAAACAGACCTCAATATTTTCACTGTTCCATAGTTGCTCACGAAAAACGCATTCGACGAAAAAGTCACGTAGGACCGAGAGGCAAATAAATTCAAGATTTTGCGTAAACGAAAAAGGTTATGTCGTTTTCGATTTGGCTTTTCAGATTTTGATCTGAGATTTCAGATTTCTGTTGCCAAATCGAACATAAAATCTGATTTTTATTGGTTCTTGTGTGTATTGAGTTGGCCGCAAAAATATATTTTTTTCACTTGCACTGGAAATCCATTTCAATTGATTTTAACACATTTATAATAACTCATTTCGAAACAATTTAATATAAAACAACGTTTCCATACTCGAAAAATTAATAACTCATTTAAAAAGCAATCCTTTCAACGATAAACAATTCGTAACCGCCAGCTGTGTGTCATACACATTGGTATTAGTGAAAGTATGTGTGAAATCTGAGAAAAAATAGAGATTTCCCAAAAGAGAGATCAATAAAAAAAAGATTGATTTTTTTGGCAAATCGAACATGAAAAGCAATCTCAATCAAAAAAAAAATGATTTTTTCTCAAAAAAATGTATCTTTTTGCCAGATCGAAAACGACATTAAACACAAAAATCCTATTCTCGTGTGTGTGTTTTTTTTTTTAAATTACAAGACTCACCTGCTATTTTCAGACAATGGCTGTTCGGCCTCATTTTTGGACACAACACTGACTGCTCTTGATATCCGTCTCGGCTTCGTAGAGCCCTCTTTGTATCCCAAGTTTTCCATGTTGCCGCTTATAAATAAATCTATGCAATTTTCGTATTATGAAGATCATTTAAGCTCGAGTTTGAAACTATTCTTCTCTTTGACGTCTGTCACTGTCACCGACGCTATTTCTTGTTGCACGACTCTTCTTGATTGGTCATACCATTTTGGATCTATACAGTAGAGACAGAAAATATCAGTTCCAGAACGATTCTATTTTGTTTTACAGATCGTTGATCGTTTTGTGTTTTTTTTATTTTTTTATATTACATTATAAAATTAAGTGCACCGTTAATTTATACTATAATCAGCAGACAGTTAGCCACCACAAACCAATCGCTGGTGATAGCAAAACAATTATGAAGCTAAGAAGATAAATAGGCAGTGTTAACCGTTATCTTCGCAGAGTTTGGACCAAGTTTTTAATCACTTTGACAGAGATAAGCACTGGAATGTGTCAGTTGTTCTTCTGGAAAAGATCTATTGAGCTTCTGAATTTAAAGATCATCATATAACCCACTGGTAGGCTATCTTATTTGCGAACGTCAGTTGTTAGTTATTATCACGAGTTAATACTATATCTCAGCTAAGTGTGTGTTTGGCGAAAACAATGCAGATATTTACATTTTGATAGAACACAACTGGATGACGTAGAATTGACACATTGTTTACTAATGGAATGAACTAAAGTGTCATTGTCATTGGGCCTCGTAGGTGTAAATATTAAGGTTTTCGGGCACGTTTAGCGTTTATACTGTCAAGTTTATGTATGATTGGACAAAGTTTTGAGTTGTGATCTGTTTAAAAGCAGCGTCCACACTGTGTCGATAAAAAATGTCGCGCGCATACTTCTTGACATTCGGCATTTATTTTCCAGTTTTGATTTTCACGTGTACCGAACGTTTTTTTTTGTTTTTTTTTTTTTACAAACTATACGCGCCTGAGTTGACTATACATCTGTCAAAATATATACATCAGTTTTCGGTGTACTGTGACGATGGACAAAATTATGCTAATTGACATGCCGATTGCGAGCCGATGACTTTGAATCAAAATCAAAGAAAGCCGATGCAAATTACGAAGCCTGGACGTGCCATGGTGCATCGGAATTGTTTTGCACACTGTGCCAGGGGCGGAACGATAAAGTTAAACAACTAAATGAGATTCACAGTTGAAGTGTGTTAAATTTATTCATAATATTTATTTACCTATATGCTGGCTGGTGAAAAATGTTTAAATGAAATGTCAAGTACTTCGTAACTTGTAATGAATTTCGGTTCGTTCGAAGAAAAGATCTTGAACACTGTCCCAGAGATTCGTATGTCTATGCAAGTAGACAAGGAGACAAGTTTGACAAAATGTCAAAGAAAAAAAGTGGGGTTAAAATTATGCGGGCAATCAATTTTTTGGTAGCAAAATGCATTTGGACGTAGCACTGTTGAGTTTATTGTGCAACTTATTCGAAAATAATTACGAACCTAATTGCGGGGGACTCTGTCGACCCTGTTTCGGTAAGGGAGGAGGCGAATTTGGAACTGCAACCAATTCTTTCTCATAAGTTATTATCAACAATTTTTTGTATTTTCAATTTATTTATTTATTATTTTTTGTTGAAACGTTCCGTCACTTTTAACGATCACATTAATAGCATGTTATCTGTGCAGTTGCGTTTAAAGATCTGCAACAAAATGTTAGTGCAACATTCTTGCTCACAAACGAAGCATAAGGTTTAACCATTAACGATTTGATGACGTTCCATACATTTTTGACATAACTGGTAAAGAACATGCTGTACTAAGATATTAGAACAACTCAACGTTTCTTCTTTAAAATCTACTGCGACATTCTCAAATTTAAAGAAACATTTTTATGTCTTTCCAAGAATTAAGAACCGTGGTCTAGCAGAGAGCGAAAATAGTTTTTGATTTTCTATGAAACAAAATGAGACACTTGATGATTATCAGCCACTTAAGAAGTAATTTCAATTTACTCAAGATTTACATTAATTATCCAAGACGAGTGACCATAAAATTTTATTATATTTCCATAACAACAAACCGAACTCAAAGCCGGGCAGACTTTACGATTGTTGTCTGATTCATTTTAATAATAAAACCGCCAAGCCTTGAAGACGTAGAAGGTATTATTAAGAAATTAAATTGTGTACCTATGTGCTCCACACAATTTGACGCATGTTCACATTTCTTTGTTTGATTTTGACACCACTGGCAAGATAAGAACAAAAATACATTTTTTACGGTTCTTTCTTTACACGCAGAATTGCAATAATAATGTTGTTCTCTTCTAGAAAAATTGTCCAATTTCCGAAGAGAAACGAAAATCTTCAAAAATTGCAATAGCTCTGGCAATACTCCCAATAAGATAAAGAGCAACGTTCTGTTCACAGTTTGTACGCCGCTTTTAAGGATAAAGAGGTACAAAAAAGACCTTTAAAAAAATCCTATTGGAATCACGAGTTGAAATTGATGCCTTACAATAGCTAAAACAAGTTACACAAGGTAAAGGTTAAGTTCAGTATTTAGTGCAGCACGTTCCCTCACGTATCCAGCACAGGAACAGACTCCCTAATGAGAACCTTTTATAATATACTTCTAACTATTCACAGCTTCGCTTTCATGGAGTTCATAGCCAATGGGCACACTCAAAAATCGATTTACCTATCTCAAATCGACTAAATTGGTCTGGATTAGATGTTCCACGAACGCAAAAACTAGATTAGACGATACCGCCCATTTTCCGAGGTCAGCCACATATGCGAACTTAGTGCTCAGTCGCGAAATTGTTGACTAGATCCGCCGGCTACCCCTCCATGAACGTGAACTGAAAAAAAAACTGTTCATTGACCCATCAAGTAAGCCAGCTGTCAGACTTACTAAACTAGATATTTTTGAACGTCCCCAATAACAGAACAGACATTTTTACATTTATAGCTTTTCAATGCAAAGCAGTGTTGCCAGAAATGTTCTAACGGAATATGCTAAATTAAGAAAAGCAAAAAAGTTAAAGAAACAATAAGCCGGATATATTTGCCTGTCCATTTAGGAAGAAACTTAAATTTAATTGAGCAGCAATCACGGCTCAAGATTTAACACTTTAACAGCAGATTCTTCAAATGGACAAATTTGATAGATGTTTTCGTAATTTGTATAGCAAAATATACAACGAAAATGTTTCTTATGATGGTGATGGGCATAAAGTCTGCGTTTATATGTTAAAAATTAAAATTTACAGCATATTTTATTTGTACTTATATGCAATTTAAAGTTAAAATATGCTAGATTTAGCATAAAAAATGCCAAAATGGCACCACTGATGCAAAGTATTACTTCAGTTGGTTGATGCGTTCAGCAAGACAAACAAATGGACTCACTTCGACGTTTAAGTAAATTTTCGCTGAGATATGCAAAGGATATATGAACTTTAATCCTTCAGTGAAGTGATTTCGATCGGGAATGTCTTCACGCCCATCAGCTGTGGCTCAACTAAAAGATGTTCAAGAACCCAAATGTCGCCTGAATGCTTGGATGATGATGAAAGCCGGTAGAATGTACACCACCAAAGGGATCCTCAAACTCATAATCTTGTAACGCCCTAACCCCCGTATTAACAAACAAATGTGCATAAGAAGTGTGGTATTCGATTGGGCTCTCAGAACACTTTTTATGTTCGTTTACAAAAAAAAAACACTTTTTCTTTTTCTCAGAGTTGCTCGAGATTTACCAATACAAGTGCGGTTGAGTTTGACAATTGGTGGAGTTTTTTTTACGTTTTCGTAAAATTTTTCTACTTCAAAGAAACGCTTTGCATCGAGTGGATCTATTTTTCTTAATTATTTATGTAAAAATGCTTAGAAATCAATCTGGGCGACCATTTTGAATGTTTTCATATAAATTTTAACCAGTGCATGGAAAAGTCTTAGAAAACTGTCGAAGGCTACACAATCGCACAAATATCAACCAAAAAAAAAACAAGTGACGTTTTTATGTTCGATTAGACACACGAAATCTGAAATCAGAGAGCGAATCTGAAGAAGCCCAATCGAATACCACATTACTTGACGTCATATTGCATACAAGAATTGACGTAACTGCTGAGACACGAGTTGATAATTTTACGCAGATTTGATAAACAAGGGCGTTAGATTTTGATCTTCTTCGACATCCTTACATTAGATGTCATCTCTGAGTGCTATCTTATAGGAAAGAATGCAAACAATTTTGCAGAAGCTGGACTAGGAGAGGCACTTTTCCTGCATTTGTGTCACTCCTAAAAACAAAACTCCATCTGTTCCCTTGTTCTACTTGTTCTACTTTTCCTTTATTGTATTTTATTTGTTGTTAGGCATTCATCTCTATTTCCATTACTGTTACGATTTTCCCAATTTAAATACATATTGCAGTTGTTTTTAAAACTGTAGTCCGTGTATTTATTTAATGAAATAAAAAAATTGCTTCTTCCCAGAAACCTCTCCTCAAGCTCTTAACTTCGATAACAAAGTTCATGACCCATCGTCTTTCAACTCACGGAGGCACCATCCGCCGCCATTCACAGAGCATCGCATGCCACAAGAGCAGATAGGAGGCTGCATTCTCCGCAGGTCAATAGTCCGAAGTAGATATTGTTTCAGCCAGAAGAAGTGACGTCTTCAGCGCAGCCCTTCAAATCTGTCACAATAAACCATGATCTACACCGTCAAAACGAGGAGATATACAATGTCTACAATATCTCCTGTGGACTTTGAACCACAAAACCGAAACCACCTCTGACGGACGAGATTTTATTGCTTTGGCCATGGCTGGCGTATCGAATTATTTCCCCTGCATTTAGTACCGTGATTAATTTCCATATTTTTGTTATTGATTGCTACAAGTGAAAATAAATATAAACTGCTTCCACAACTTTGAGCAAATACGTATAAAAAAACGGTCAAGAACCTGCACCTAGTATGGTTCTAATTGACGAACTTTGTGGAAGACGGGTAGATATATTTTTTTGTTGGTAACTTTCCACTCCAACTAAAAATAACAATCCTTCATTGGATCATTTAATCAATTAATCATTCGCGCGGCAAACAAAACAGAAATTTGCTAAGCATAATAATCTCAGTGTTGGCAAAAAATGACGAACCGCCCACACTGCTAGGCCCAGTCGCACAATAGCATGTGTACCTCTTTTTGCCCAAATTAACATCTCCATCAAAGTGTACAAAGTGTATAAATAAGTTAAATTAGTGAGCTCTAATTTGTGGAGCCGCATTGAGATTTAATCGCCAGCGTACAGCGCATTTCGCTGTATGAATTGAAGACACTCCAACTATACACTGGGCAAATTGTGTGTGATCACAAAAAAAAGAAAGAAAGAAACGATTTGATTTGTGGAATCGAAATCCTAAACAACAATAGAGCTTGTATACCAATAGCGCACACTGCTACGTCAGAGTGATGGTTTTGTATTCGATTCGATTAAGCTAAGCTACCGTTGATGAATAGCCATCAAAAGGAGCAGCATTCCTCTGATAAACAACAACAAAGCCACTGACACTGACACCAGTCCATGCTAAATTAGATGCGCGACCCAACTGGCCCAACAAAGCCTCGAACAAAGAATGTCGAACGTGCTATACTGTATACGGTGTCAGCGGTAACGCGGGCATCGCTAAACGCATATCGTTCTATCTGGGCGTCGAAGATGCATTCGAAAGATGATGCAGATACAGCATACTTCCACTGCGCGATCGTTAGACTTCATTGAATGCGCGGCGATTGGTAAAGAAAAAATTCGAGTCGGACCGGAAGACCTATATTGCCTGCTGCTATGCAATAGATGTACAAAAACGTTCCTCTTCTCGTTCTTTACAATTGCAATTTAGATCAATTGTGTGACCGCGGTTGCCCTTGAACTTGACGCAGGCACACAATAATGCGCACATAGGACACCCGAAAGGATACACTGCGAAGACTATATTGGCCGCTCATGGATGGGGTGGCTATTTTATCAGAAACTGTATAAATTCTCACTGTCAAACACACAAAAAAGAAAAAAGAAGAACAATATCACACACGAACACCGATCTGATTGGGAAAGATCCTCAAACCGTACATTCGATCGAAAAGCCACTAAAAACATCCGCGGATATTGTGACTATGATAACAACGAATTCTAGTATCCGTACGCGAATGATCGACGCCGCAAAACGATCGATGACTTAAACTCGACGGCGAATCTATCTAAACTAAACTAACTAACTATTCGGAGTTTTTTGATGCGAATTTTTTTCTTATTTTACTACTAATCCGCCACTGACAACCACAACGAGAATACAACGACAACGACGGATCGTAGTAGAGGCTGTAAAAGTACAAAACAAGCAAAACACCGCTACACAGCTGTATCTTTTTTGATTATCACCATCAGAGATCAGGTTACATTTTTCTTCCCGAAAGCTTTTCCACCAGACCCTCGGAGAGTAGGTATAATATTTACTCGTGCATATGCGATGATCATGGCAAGAAAAGAAAAAAACACGACCGTAATGTTTTTTCTTTGGGTTCCTTTTAAGCTGAAATTAGGTAGGAAAATATGTACACAACTCGAGTGACAAGTTTAATTGAAGAAATATACTAGAGAAAAACGCTGCGAAACTATACGCTGGCTGAGGCTGTGATGTGCGTGTGGGGGTCTGCACAAGCCCCGAGGCGACTCAAATGATTGATATGACACAAAGTCTACCTGGTGTCGTTGTACTTATGATGGTGTTTGCCATTTGTATGTTTACTACATAAATTTATTTTCGTTTCAAATAATCGAGTAGCTTTGACAGCCATTTCTAGAAGTAGGAGAACCTGCGCACTTGAACTTTTAGCTAAAGTCTGAAAGAAATTCTTATAAAGTTTGTGTAAGTGAATTTTCCAAAGATTTGTGGATTTTTTTCGTAACACGGATTTGAAAGATATCATTATATGTGTTTGGTTATGGCTTTTCTGCGTGTAAACAAATTGTTCCACCGGTTTTGATCGATAACCAGATGTTTCCAGTAATAGATGCGGTTGAATAGGAAGTCGGTGCGGATTGGAACTATTTATTTCAATATTTTAAAAGGAAAGTCGTTGACTACCAAGTGGGGTTGACATCAATGCCTTGTTTGTGTTTATTTTCTGTAGAGTTCTTTGCTGGCCGTCTGGTTCTATAGAAGGATGGCGCTACACACCATCAGACTGTCGATTTACTGGGGACCCGATTCAACGTTAACCTTATTTCCCGAAATGGATCGGTGAATTGGCCAGCGACCTCGATTTGACGAGAGTCGACTACTTCTATGTGAAGACGTTTATGTGTTCTTGTGCAAACCATTCAGGCCTTGAGAGCCAATATTCAGCGTGTTATCCCCTTTTTCGTAATAGACACATCGCAAAAAGCAAATAAAGTGTGACCAGAAAAGCCAGATAAGATATATTTTTTAATAAATTCCTCACATTCGACAAGCGTGAACCGATGGCTGATCAAATGGCAACCTTTACTGAATATTTTGACAGCTGGATGTCATTGAGAACTTTGACAGCTATTTGCGTCTATCCACTATCCACCGCGGTTATATTTGGTAAACGGTGCAATTTTTCGACCAAATCCTGACTAACACCTATTGGGTTATTGCAGATCGCCTTGGAGTTTAGAGATGGTGACAGACAGAGTTTTCTGAGTGATGGTGCTAAGAATCGTATTTCCTTGAAAACGGGCGAACGTTGCTGATATATTCCATTCATGGGGAATGCTGTCCACGAAGACAGCTTCCGCATCTTTGTTGGATCGAGGAGATGTACCTACTTCGTCAATATTAGAACTGTTTTTTTGAACTTCTATCTCAGCAAAGCAAAGTAAAGTAGGATTTTCATCACTCAATTACAAGAACTACGCTCTACTTGACACTTTGAGGACTCACAATAATTGTTGTAATTGCGTGCTGAAAATCCTACTATACTTTGCTTTGCTGAGTTCGAAGTTCAAAAAAACAGGCCTTTTGTAGACCAGAAGCTGCTTCAGTATATATGGCCTCTAACTATAGTTCTCATCCAATACAATCTCACTCACGCCCTACAGGCCTCCTAGGTCCCGTAACAGATTTTCTGTGTTTACGAGTGCGGGCTTTCAGCATCCAAAGCACTCAAAAGAGGAATATGTCAGATTCATTAAGTCGACAATACAGCGCCATCTGTAATTAAAATCCATTTGTTCGGTGCCTCTACAGGAATGTACACCGAAGTTACATAACTACGAGTATTAGTCCGCAAATCATGATCATCGTTACGTTCTTTTGTATGCAGCTCAATTGTTAAGTCAGCTATTTTAATTTGTTTTCTTTGTAAACAATCAAATTTAATGTCTAACAATCCACATAGCGGACACTTGAGATACCGTAAAATGAGCCCAAGATCGCTGGCGTTGCAAGTGCAGCAATTGGCAATTTCGTTGAACCTTTTGCGATGTCATACACTCTGAGCGTTATGCAAAAAATACAAATTAAAAGCACAGCTACGTGTAGCTGCTGTGTATCACTTTATTCTTCCGCTTATCAGTCCCACTTAATAGAATAAAAAATGCCCGCGCAAGTTCTTCGTTCGTTGTGCGCGATATTGCGCGAAAGATGACAGTCTGACCAACGTCAAACAAGTGGCGGCGAATACATTTCTTTTCTTATCAGATTATTTTCATCAGGGCAGTTAAATTGAGCGCAATCGGTCGGAAAGAGCGCACGGGGGCCGGGGGCTTTGAGAAGTTTCCACAGAATAATTCGTGTTTCGTATACCATCCCCACGTTTAGACATACATTGCCCGACGCATACACAAACATCCAAAGAGAGACGAGTAATTGAACTTGCCACCTTGAAAATCTATTTGAACGCTACTCGTAGTTTTCTGTCTACGACTTGAATCCGTAGATCTTGCAGTGAGTTTGTAGGGAAAATCTCCTCCTAGGCATCTGTCGTTGGCACGCAATAATGCGTTTCTTGAGTGCGGTAACAAACTCGCTTCTGGGAGGCCTTGACTTGGATTTTCTTTCTGCACAAGCCAATGCATAACCGGGTGTAATAATTAATGCATACATCTCTATAAATCTCAGCCGATTTAATTGATGCGGAATATACACTGGCGACACCGTTGCCACAGCTGAGACAAAGCCAACAATTTCACAGAAAATATGTTTTCAACGTGGAAAAGATGTAAATCGCATAACGTGTGGATTGTCTATCTAGCCGATAATTAGGTGGCGGTTGTTGAGGCAAAATTGTGAACAGTTTTCATCAATTGATGAATGACGACGCAATGAATGAGCTTCCCATGCAGATAGAGTAGTAGCCGGACAGAGATTCAATTAACTAACGCGTTACCGCATCGATACTTATTTTATGGTTGATGCGCTTTCCATTCAAATGAAAAAAAGGAGCACCACGCCAGCCGCTGCCATTGCTCAGACTTCCAATGGGAAAATGTATTGTGTGTGCCGCAAAAATACCCTCACCCCTACGTCAGATAGACTCTCGTGAGACCAGCAAAGCAAATGGGAAATTTAATTAAATTGACAGCTTTAAACTAAAATTACATTTGAATTTATATTTAGACATGAGAGTTAAGTTATCGTGTTTATTTTTGCCATGGAAACAGTTGTTTGAGTTTGACTTTGAACTCATCGTCGTCGTGCGGAATGCAAAAATACTGACAAAGACTATCCAGTTCGTCGGCATTCCTTCCGGCAAAGATAGATGACGCGATTTTTGTCTCTCAACAGAATGGACTCAAATTGAGGTTCCCTAATTTCTGTATAACATTTACATATATACTTGTTAGTATTTCCCTACGTGCACTCAAGTATTTAAACAATTTTACTGCCACGCTTGAGCAAACTACTGAACTGAAAGGTAGCTATTAACAAACACGTAACCCATTTATCGATCGAAAACTGAATAGAGACCATGAAGCCGGCGATTATATATAAATTGTTTAAATGGTCGAATCATCATAGGAAATTAAGTAAATAAAGAGTGTCCATAATTCACCCAGAATTTGAATTTTGGGCCATTTAATAAAACAGTCATGCCAACGGAAAAAGATAACAATGCTGACAGTTCGGGGTTAGTAAAAATGGAGCGCCATTCGAAAGAACAATGCATTTTCATTGTTGAGCAATATTTTAAAAATAATGAAGGTTTGTCAGCTACAGTCCGCAATTTTCGTACAAAATCATCTTTAGTGATGAAGCTACATTTTCATCTTGATGGCTCCGTTAATCGTCAAAATTGTCGCATTTGGGGTTCAAAAAACCCACTCGTAAATTTTGAGAAACAAATGGAGGCATTATCGGGCCATTCTTCTTCGAAAATGCGGCTGGTCAGGCAGTAACAATTAATGGTATTCGTTATCGTGTCATGATAACCCAGTGCCTAAATTACAAGATATGGATGTGAACAACATCTGGTTTCAATAAGACGGTGCCACGTGCATTGTTGCATGAGTCATTTCCTAATCGTGCAATCGGCGGTTTTTGCGAGCAGAATCGACCATCCAGATCTTGCGATTTAACGCCATTGGGCTTTTTTCTTTAGGGTTTTTTTAAGTCAAATTTCTATGCAAACAAGCCCACGACCACCAACGCCTTGAAAGAGGAAATTGGGAGGTGTATTAATGAAATTCAGCAACATTTATGCGAAACGGTCATAGAAATTTTCAATAAAAGAGTACGTCCTTGCCAGCAAAGCCGTGTCGGCCATTTATCCGATGTGCTATTCCATACATAGCCCCAATCTGTATACTCTATAAACCAATAAAAAATGAAAGCTTTCTAATTAAAAATCAATATTTTCTATCAAAATTATGCGGTATTATGCGTTTTGACACACGGAGTTTGAAAGTCATCGGAAATATATTTTTCAATTAACACCATTAATCTGCTTAACAGACAAATCAAACATTTTCTATTTTTAACAGATGTTATATTTCCGTAGAACAAGTAACTGGCGATAGAGAGGCTTGTTGTTTTGCAGAAAAATTACGTATTTCGCAGTAGATAAATATGCTTTGGGTAGTAATAGGGTTCATTGCCTGTCATTGGGCATATTCAAAAACCTAGTTATCTTGAGTCGACTTGATTGGTCTGGAGTAGATGTACTTTGATCGCAAAATCAAGATTGGTCAGTAAAGTCACTTTTGATACGTCAGCCACATATATGCGAACTGTGAACTTAATACTCCGTCACGAATTATGACATGATAGACATCCAATTCGCAATTTCGAGAATGGATTTCGATATTTGGCGCAGCTCTCTTATCTCACTCGGTCGAAAACTTTCTCGAGTTGCGGAAGCGGAAGAGATGTAGCTGATAGCTAATGGGACTGTCAAGTAACTCAAAAATACAATGGGAGCATATTGGGGACGTTCAAGTATCTAGTTTAGTAAGTCTGACAGCTCTCTCACTAGATGAAACTCGACTCTGATTGGGGGAAATCGGTCGTGAGAGCAGATGTTTCAGTTGACGTTTATGGAGGGGTAGCCGACGAATCTAGTCGAGAAATTCGTGACTGAGTACTAAGTTGACAGTTCTCATATGTGGCTGACGTAGAAAACGTGACGTTCCCGACCAATCTAGTTTTTGCGTTCAGGTTACATCTCATCCAGACCAATCTAGTCGACTTAAGATGACTAGATTCTTGAATGCGGCCATTGATAGTTTATAGTTAAAGTACGTCTGACAGCTGACTGACGTATTTCAGTTTATTGACTCATGTCGTTTTCCATTGGGACAAAAAATCAATCTTTTTTTTGATCTAAATCACTTTTCATGTTCCATTGGGAAAAAAAATCAATCTTTTTTTCGATTCGGATCACTTTTTGCAGATCTCGATATTTTTTCAGATTTACACATACTACCACAAATACCAATACGTCACACACAGCTGTTTTACGTCATCTTAAGCTTTCAAAACAAATGCGCAATGTTTCGTGAAAAGTAAAATAAAGATAAACAAAAATAGCAATGGATATCATTTTGTAGTTATTATTATCTTCATTGCATTCCTCATCATCTGGAAACTACAAATGACCGAAAGTACTCCATTTATATCTACAACAGGAGAAACATTTTCCAAGTCGATATCCATAGTTGATATTTCCAAAAACGAATGCAATTTGAACAGCTGACATTGCTGTCAAATAACGCACTAATCCATTTACAAAATCAGATCAATTTCGTTGCATGTTCCATGAGCCGCGTTAAATCTGAGATCTGAAAAAGATTTTTGGTGGTCCCAATGGAAAACGACATCAGATTGCACTTGTGAATAGTTTTTTTCAGTTGACGTTTATGGAAGCGGAGCCGACAAATCCACTCAAGAAAATCCTGCCTGTATACTCAGTTGACGTTTCGAAATGTCAAAATTCAAAATAAACCGCGAGAATACAAAAACAATTCAATTTGACTTCTGAACGGGGTCTTATACCTAGTCCAGACAAATCTAGTTGACGTTTTATATGAATTAGGTATCCAAATCCAAACGTCCCCAAATTAGAAAACCTATCAAATTATTATTTATCTTGTTCTTCTGGTAAGCCAAGTTTTAAGTGAATGACTACTTTTGTCTGCTACAGTGTGTCCCTTCCAGTTCTAGACACGATTCGGGCTCGTATACGTAATATAAATTTGTTAAATTGCAAGCTAGTGGGTTGCTTTTAGTATGTCTTTTGATAAGTCAGCTGTTTTCGCCCTCTATACTCATAAGCAAAGATACCAACCATTTGTAAGAGAACAGTAATATTAACAGTATAAATATAATTTTCTTTTCAGCTCCTTTTTCCTTTGATTTTCTCCAGCATGCTTGGCAAGGTAGACGTTGAGGCGAATGTGGATGGCGGTGGACCATCTGGTCAGGCTGGCGCTATACGTTGGGGTATCGCAATGAGTCTCCGAAGTTTTGTCGACCAGGATGTGATTGAGGAAATGCGATTGGGTAAGTCACCTCTTCTTTCTCCAGTAACAGACTCTATACCAATTCTATTTAACAGCTGGCTTACTTACCCGCGACTATCGTCGCCGTGAGAGGAAGAAGTTTGGTCAAGAAGGTGCGCGCAGAAAGTATACCTGGAAGAAACGATAAGAGGGTCCGTCGTGTCCACACCTAATCTCTGTGCATTCTATAATCTTGTTATTAAAGTTGTCTTACATAATTTACACTTTATTATTTTTTTTTTTTTGTTACATTTTTGTCAGCGGTTTTAATCCGAGTATTTTCATTCCACATCCTAACACTTCACGTGCGGCAATAAACAACAGCATTCGATTGGCTTGTACCTCTGGCGAGGATTCGCCTTTAATATTAAGACGCTTCAGGGCTCGACTAGTTGAATTGCTAAGGGAAATGGAATTATCATGTAATTGCTTTACTTTCGCACTCCTTCCCACTTACCATAACGTAAACAAATATGTAACCAATACACACGCTTCCAGACTCTCGGCCGCCTTAACAACAGTCTGATTGAACCGTGCGATTTCGACAATAAGTTGCAGTGCTTCTGGTTCGTGGAGTAAGCTTGCATCTGGCACTGCTACTGCTTGTATGTGCGACAAGTTCTCGATTAAATTCGACAGCCGACAATGGGTATATTGCAGTTTTATACCCGTGTCGCCGTTCATTTGCAGTGCATTGTTCCAGTCGAAATCGTAGTCTCGTTGTCTTCGTTGCTTAAGATCGTTAATTATCACAGCGGACACACCAAGAATATCGGCGACGGTCGA
Organism: Cheilosia variabilis; assembly: GCA_951230905.1. Classification (NCBI taxonomy): domain Eukaryota; kingdom Metazoa; phylum Arthropoda; class Insecta; order Diptera; family Syrphidae; genus Cheilosia; species Cheilosia variabilis. The sequence continues at coordinate 144,338,698 of OX579676.1, read as the reverse complement.
GTCCAAAGATGAGATGTTAATTTTTGTTGCTAAAAATTAAACATTGCAATTATTAAGAGTGTGTACAAGTGGACGGCGAAACAATTCATCAATCAAAATCATTATGCGCGCAGGCGTCAAGTGGGACATGTGTATAAAAATGTTGTCTGAAAAAGATGACGTATGGATACAAAGGTGACGGCAGCAGCTAAACAAATATTTTCCAATTTGCCGAATTATTCTTCATTGGAAAGATGCAGAACAAGTCGGTGTTACTAGGAAGAAATAAAAATCGTTCAGAATGAAAAAGTTGTGCTGGTTGAGTACGGACTTTTGAGAAAATTGCCAAAGAAGTGCAAACCGACATCCAGCAGCCAAGACAGCTTACAAAAATCATGTAACAAAAACCGAAAACCTTTGTTCACACTAAAGCTAGCAACTAGATCAAAAGTTTAACGTACGCAGCAAAGGACTTTTTCCTTTTGAGCTACGCCAGCAGATTGGATTTTTTTCATATCATATAAACATGCTAATTGGCTTACTAATAAACTAAAATAAATGTGTCACAACTGTCTAGACGAACAGTCTAAGCTAAAATCAAGTTTCTTGGCTCCTATCCGTCAGTCAGTCGTGTTTCGTTGTGGAATAAGAGTTTTAATTAAAAGCTCTATGACGATATTAACCAATTAATTGTGATAATTGAATTGGCTGAGGTAAACACAAAAAATGCACAAAATTGGAAACATTGTGTTGCAACACAGGAAACACAAGGTTGCAGCAAAATTGCTTCAAAATTGATACGCTCGTGCATACAATGCAGCGTTTTATATTTCATCGAGTATAGTTACTTGCATTTTATCAATAGCCATCTTTTGGATTATCAAAAATCAGCATATCTACGGAGCAAATTCACCCAAAGCTATGAAAGTGCCAAAGGAGGTAGCACCTCCATTAAAATCCATTAGCAAAGTACCGATGGGACTGGCTACCCTAATAGATCAACACTAAGAGTGAGTGCATTTTTAACCAATTGTATCCAAATTAAAGTCGAATCCAACACTCACTTGAACTCTGAATCTGCTTTTCGAGCATAATGTCCCTTGCTTCATCAAGCAAATCCTTCAAAAATACGGCAGTTCCACGTCGAGTGCTCATTCCGCGTATTCTACCGAACTTTACATGTTTCGCGCGCGATCCAATATTCTGATCGATCTCCGTTGTGACCTTAAAGCAAGCATCAAAGTGATCAGTTTGAGCATTGTCCACCACATAGAAAATCTTTTTAAACTTGAATCGCTCAAACCGGTCAACTAACGCAGCAATATCCCTCACAAGGTACAACGTTGAACCATCACTCTTAATCACTGGAACACGCCGGTCGCCAACATTTACAATTCTGCGTCCATCCACCTCTTCGTGAATAATATTCTTCGACTGCATTGCCTCCAAGATTGAGCCAATAAATTTCTGGCTGTACTGCGATTCCCAGTCGTATTCATCGAATGTCACACCCAATCGCTGATACACGCATTCCAGCTCCGATATAGTATACTTTCTATATTTCTGCCACTGCTCTTGAATCTCAGGGCATTCATCGTTTTCTAGATCGGTAAAATATCTTCTTGCTTTCTCGGCGACGGAGGGATCACTCTTCGCTTCTGTATTCGCTCGGACATAGGCTTTGTACAGATTCTCAATTGGATTTCGCTGCATTTGCTCATCGGTAAGCTGTTGCATTTCAACTCCAACTTGCAGCATACCAAACTGTGTTCCCCAATCGCCAAGATAGTTCAGTTTTACGACATCGTGACCCAAATGCTTGTGGAGATTACCCAGAACGTTGCCTATAATGGTGGACCTCAGGTGGCCAACATGAAATGGTTTCGCTATATTTGGTGAGCTAAATTCAAAGACTACTCGACCATTTCTATGTGTCGCCGGCGGTGTGGCGAAATTCAGACCCAGTACATCATTAACAAACGCGGAATGGTTGAGTTTGAATACAAGTCCTGGTGGGGTACGTTTATCTGGTGGAGTTTGTGCTATAGTTTCTATTACTGCCTTGTCTAGCCGAGTTCTGGACAAATCCTGAAGAAGAGTGCCTACATCCTGTCCAATGATAGAAGTGATATCAGCTGCCGACAAATGCAGTTCCGGCTGGATTGCAGATTTCAACGATTTTGGCAGCTCGAGGCGGGCTGCAATTAGGTCGCTTACATCAGTTCTTTTTATTATTTGGGAGATCTGTAATTATGGTTTTTGATGAGGTATAGTGATTTTGTTGTCAGTGGATTTTTAATTGAAAATTTTGTGAAAATCAAACCTTTTCTCCGATTGTTTTTCGAATTCCTATCGACATCTTCTACCACCTCTTATTAGAACTGTCATTGTGAATTTGACGTCTGTTTGTTTTTCAGCTTGTTTCAATTGTTGTTGGCTAATGAGCGTGTTCAAAAAAAAAAAAAAAATGGTAGAGCCCCTTGTGTTTTCTTTAGGTCAAATAAAATGAAGGAAATGAAGTTGTTACCTATCCCTCCACAATGGCATTCCCCTTCAATTCAAACGTATAAGGATATCTCTAAAAGCGAAGATTACCTTATTTTTCAACTGAATATTCTAAAACTAAGCAGACCACTCATATTTTCATTCACAAAAATCATTTCGAAACTTCAAGATGAACTATTTGGACGGAACATTAGACGGTATTCAAAATACACGCTTTTTAAACATTTACCACGGATTGATCAAGCAAATGTTAAAACAAACGCAGTTTTCCGAAATGGAATTGAATTGTATTTTAATGATTTACCATAAATTCGTTATATCCAATGGTCCACGAGCAAAAGCCATGACAAAGAAACAATTCTTCCAGCTATTCGAAGTTCTTTTCAAAATTTTTGATTTGCAAATAATCGAAAGGATAATGATGTTGATCGCAAAGGATTTGAAGAAGCACATAGATCCGATTGCCTGGGTAAAGTTGTTTTCCGTCTTTATGTCGGATTCTCTTGATGAGAAGATAAAATTTGTTTTTAGTGTAAGTAGATCAAGAACGTTGTTTCCTAAGCCTAAGCCGTGTTTTTTTGAGCTTCGATCTCAGCAAAGCAAAGTAAAGTATATTCATCACGCAAATACAACAACTAGGCTCTACTTGACACTTCGAGACTCAGTCATAGTTGTTGTAATCGCGTGCTGAAAATCCTACTTTACTTTGATTTGCTGAGATCGAAGCTCAAAAAAACACGCCTAATATTGCTCTTCTTAGATATATAACTTGTATGAAACCAACTTCTTGAACCGTGAAGTTCTAACCAAATTTGTTGAGAAGTTCTTCACGGGGGAAGATGAAGACGAAGTAGCCGAGTTAACAGCGGTTTGTGTTTAAAAATAATTGCCATCCCCTTTTATTTTTATTAATATTTATCAAGGACATGGTGGATTTATTGTTTAAAAAGTTTGACGTTGATCGAGATGGTTTGATATCGTACGAAGACTACTCCACGGTAGTGCAAAAAACGCCTATGCTTTTGGAATTTCTAGGACCTTGTTTGCCTTCTCGTGATGGACTAACTGTAATTGCATATTGTTCTAATATTTTGTCCAAAATGGGTGAAATGGGACTAAGAGAAGAAGAGAACAAATAAACCTGGGGATAACGAACAAAAATGGAAAAGTTCACATTTCGTATACTTGATCATTGGTACTTTCTTAACTGACCACCCAGTAACTAAAATTATCAGATCAGCTTTTGACTTTGATGAATAGATTTATGTTTCATTTGATATATTAAATAATTATCAACCAAATGTTACCTTCCCGCCTACATAACCTCACTAGAGCAGATTATTCCTCATTTGTTTTACCTATAAATATTTTCAAAAAGAACTCTGTTTAAAATAAAAGTACATCACAATTTTTGGTATTTCCATCTCACCCTGTTGCAACAGGTTTTCAACTTCAATCGAAATTGAAAAAATTGCCTACCTACGAAACGTCAGTCGGTCAGGTCTATTTTCGAGACTCGTTTCGCATTCCGCATTCAACTTCACTTCGGTGGTGCCTTGTGTCTTCTCGTTTTTCGTGCAAGTTGGCTTTTTGTGATTCTCCCTGCCAGGCGCAAACGTAGTAAAAGAAGAAAAAACGAAGAAACCGAACGTACCACATACAAATTACTCGCAATAATTAATTCCATTAAAAATCTCACGCGACGTTTTAATTTTTTTAACTCTGTTCGCCAAAGTGTCACCAGAGCCAACAGACAAAAAACTCCCTATCCGCATGCCATTCAAATTGGACCTACAAAGTTGATGGTGGAGCACCATCATTGTCATCGATTGAAAAAAAAGGGGGCGGCGCGGTGCGTAAAGTATTACACGAAGAAAAATACAATTTTCCCTTGACTATGACTGCGTACAACGGCAAAAAGTGAAGAAAGGTCCAAGAAAATTGCCACCATCACGCCCTTTTCAAGTAGGAAATCTCTCGAGAAACTCAAGAAGTGTGTGCAAATTTCGCCCCAATAAGACTTACATCTCCCATCCAGCCACATTCTCCTTCTCCCCAGTCTTCGCCCAGTGGGAAAAAAGTGTAAAATTGATTTTAATCATTTACTTTTCGGTGTGAGGCCAGTTTGACAGTGCAAGTTCAAAGAATTCTTATTCGTTTCATAAATTTCCAATTGGAGGCACACACAATCGCTCGGAGTGTTGTTCAATTGACAAAAAAATATATATCGACAAATCAGAGCGGTCATCAGTTAATAGTAGCAGTAGCAACAAAAAGCCGCAATATCCATCGTCGTAATGGCTGGCCAAACGATTAACGACCGATTTTTGGCTGCTAGACACAGTTTGGCCGGTCAAGGCCTAGCCAAATCTGTGTGCAAGGCAACTACAGAGGAATTGATTGGACCAAAGAAAAAACACTTGGACTGTAAGTATATTTACTTTTGTTTCTTCTTTCACGTCGTTCGAGTCGAATCTTGTCTCATGGTTTATCACTACCTTTTTTATATACATTTTTTTTTTTTTTCGGCTGTAAAATACGTATGCATAATCTCTTTCGCAGTCTTGTGGGATTTTTCTTTTATATTTCTCTGTTTGGTTTTCGGCAACAGTTAATGACAAGATAAGTGTTGCATGGTGATTAATGTGGAAACCACCCCTTTTTTCGGCCAACAAAACACACACACACTAGAGCCCAATGTATGGACAGTGGTCTGACGTTCGCCTCGTTTCGCGTTGACTATGCATATTCAAAATTTGGAGTGCAGAGTGCACATTTGAACATAAATAAATGTGTTTACGTTGTCAATTTGGTTCCTGATACCGTGAGTGGGGAAAGGGAATGGCAGTGGTTGGGGCAGTTGTCGTTCTGAAGGTTCCCTACCAGAAATTTAAGTAGGTATGTGGAGTGTGGATAGACCTGATTTCGCTCAGCATGTCTATCGATTTGTTTGCTGGCTTAAAAGTAATACGTGCTGTTCCTAGCTGGTTTTGCGTAACCTGTATGGCCTGTCAGCTGTTTGTTTAATGAAGGTGTACTCAATCTATGTAATAGTTTACAGATATCAAAGTACATACAGATGTATTTCTTCAGATTCGTCTTTCGGGGATCAAATTTGCTTAATAACTCGCAGCTTGGAGGTGACTTCTCTGAAATGCGAAACGATGGGAAATTCTCTGAAGTTTATATATTTATTTCATTGTATATTGTTTACACAGCTTGAAATCACTTATCTTGTGTCTCTAGTATGACTCACCGCATATACACTTGAGGAAAGCAAGTTTTGCTTTCATTTAATCGAGGGACTGAATCGAAAGGATAACACTGATTTATGCCCAATACTCCTTACTTTGCGGGAACCACAAAGAATAGTTTCGGAAGTGTCTTGCGTTTTTTTCGGTCTGTGAATTACATTTGCTTATCTGTTCATGTCCGTAAAGAAGTACTGACCTGTTTTTGGAGAAACGGATTAAACAAATAGGTGGAAAGTAGTGTGACAGCTATCCCCACTTTTCTCAAAGAAATTTGAAACTTATAACCCTCGTGGATGATGTCAAGTATCAAGTTCCTCTGCACATTGAGTGACATAAAACAGATATGACTAAACAATTTGGAGAGTTTGTTTAGTTTACAAAAGAGCGGCGACTACAGTGATGGAGTTTGTACCCTTGTTGTAAGGCTCCCTAAGATAAAGCCCGACTGCGGCACCAGAAACTGCCTGTAAGATAGATAGACACTGATTAAAACATATTCGCTAAACAGACTGCAACCAAACCACATTATCACCCCGACCGTTCTCAGAATTTAAGACTATTTTTGTCCTAGATAACGAGGTGGACGTCGAATAAAAGGAGCCACATATGATGGTAGAGAGTTTGCGGGTGGATATAGAGCGGTGATCGGTGACCAATAGAACCATATCTATTGTCCATTCAGATGCCAACTTCACGATATCTACAATTGCTTACATATACTGATGCAGTTGATGCTTATATCAGCGAGATGCTTATACAGGGTGGGCCAAATACAAGTTTCTTTTTAAAAATGAGATAAAATGAACAAAATAAATGTCTTTAGGTACTTGTATTATGGCTTTATTAGTGACATAAAACGGATAGTCGTGCGCCTCCAATTGCTGAGCCAATTGGACCTTGTAAGCAAATAATCTAAGATTTTTGTGCGGAATTCTCCTCTGGTTAGTGCGTGAAATGTTGAGCTGTTGACTCTCACACTCTCGGCTACAGCAATCACTTTCTCTTCGTACGACGTACGACGACGGGGACCCTGAATGTTGTCCACTAGCATACCAGTCTCACGAATTTTGCACAAGCTTGCGTACAGCAGGCGCGGTGTGTGCTTCATTTCGGCCAAAACTTCTTTTAAAAAAACGCACTGATTGGGATACACAGCACTCACTTTGGAAATAAGTTTTCAATATTTCCGAACGTTGTTCAATTGTAAAGCGACTCATTTCGTTTCGCGGAAGTATGATACTCAGGGATGACATAAAACAAAAAAATCCCTCCTTTTTCCCTACACCGTCGAATATTTTCACTGAAATCTCTCTACATAACTATTTTATCCATACCTCCACGAATAAAATCGAATCAAACTTCTCATACGCAATTTCAACCACAAATGATTTTTTCCTTTTTGTGGACTCTTCAAACTTTATCATCTCATTTCATTCCTTAGCAAATATCGACGAATGTAAGAGCAAAATAAAATAGTTAAACAAAACTAATAATTATTAATTTAAAATTAATTTACTTACAAATACATAAAATGAAAATGTTTCGTCCGAAAATATGTCACCAGTCGGTTGTAGCAAATTAAATATGTACGTATTTTGAATTCTGATTGCTGAAAACTAACGTACCTACCTACCTACCACAAGAACAAAACAAATGGAAGTACATACAAGACAAAAGTCAAGGAACGCAAAAGATAAAGAAAACAAGAGATCAATTTATTTTCGCCGCCGCCGTCGCGTCGACCGTGCGTCGTGCTATCGAAAAAGAGAAAGACTTATTGACACCGAATTTCAGTTTCAGACACGATTTTTCGTCCTTTTTTCCCTACGGTGTCATTTTTAGATCGAAAATCCCTTTGTGTACGGATTTTTCCCTACATGTATGATCACTGATGATACTGACTTTCTGTCAAGATTTCGAGCGAGAAACAGCTGTAAGTGTCAAAATAACCTATGATTTAAAAAGAAACCACTAGCTGGCCCACCCTTTATTGCCGTGATTGTCGAAGAAGTGCTCTCCGAGATGTAGTTTTCAACGAAATAAGAGGTTTGGGCACTTGCCCAGAAGAATAGTCTCCTTCTCCCCCATGCTGCTTCTACAGAAATCGTTTGAAGGCCCAAACTGAGAGCAGTCCAAGCATGCTTCGGCTTGAAACCAATGAATCCGACCTTAGAAACTGAATCTGTGTGAATCCAGCGACGTGCACCAAAGAGGAGTTTGGAATAGTTTTGTTCATTCTTCTACATCACGTCGCCACTATGATTAGGCGTAGGCTTAAATATATCCTTAAGGTTACTTTGCAAGGAGTTCTACCCTTAATCCGCCTACGTGCTGCTCTATAAAATGATTTTTTCGCAGCCATTTGGCACTGTGCCAGCCCATAAGTCGCTCCAAAATAAAATAAAAAACAAAATCCACTGAAAGTTGCCTACGTGCGTGTGTCACACAAAAATCCAAGTGCCTCCTGTTTCAACTGCAGTTGTCCTCCCGCCAGGCATCTCTTCGTTGTTGCATTTCGCAAACCCACGGGGTTCGCTATTCCAATTGTCCATTGAATTCGCTCCATTTAAACGGCAAACAACAATAAACGAGATAAGATTGAACTCTATAGCCGAATATAGCCTGCTAAATAAATTGATTTCTCCCATTGAGTGCAAATTTAATCGCTTTCGGTTAACTTTACAAAAGAACACATAACTTCGACTACCCCATTGAAAGAGTTCAAGATACTCCCCTCAATTCGGTTGGCATTGCATTGCGCGGATGCTTGTTGTGTGTGTGTGCTTTTTTAGACCCTCATATCAATTGCCATACAAACTCGACCGATAAGGGGTGTGATGCTTGTTATTGTCGCGAAAAGGGCCTCCACATTTTTGTGCATGAAGATAAATGCAGAGAATAATGTTTCAACTAATTTCTCTTACAGATCTGGTTCATTGTACCAACGAACCAAATGTTTCGATTCCACATTTGGCAAATTTACTTATTGAGCGATCACAAAATGCCAACTGGGTTGTGGTCTACAAGGCTCTGATAACGGCCCACCATCTTTTGGCCTATGGAAATGAGGTGCGTTGTTGTATTCAATTTGCTTATAGGTGGTAAATAATTTTCTTCTTACTTTTTGTAGAGATTCATGCAGTACTTGGCGTCGAGTAATTCGACTTTCAACTTGAACAGCTTTCTGGATAAAGGCGGCGTACAGGGTAAGACTGAGTTTGCATATCTCTTGTGTACATATTTTATTGTTTGGTAATCTATTTTTATTTTTTTTTAACTCTTTTTTTTGTTTTTATTGTTGTTGTAAACCGGTTTCCAGTGTTCCGAGGGAACATTTAATCAAAATGTAGATAATTTTTGTAGTATGCGTTGGTATGTATCGTTGAGTTTAGGCGGACTGAACTGTGCCCCGACATGGGAGTTTATCAATGTGGCCCTTTTCAAGGCTGGGGTAGCTTGAGAATACAGCTTTGTTTCTTTGGCCTAACAACTCAATCGAACGATGGATAAAATCCCCTTAGATTGTAGTTCTTCACAGTTGCTTGTAGCTGCACGATAATCGTTATGATATCCTTTATTCCCAGCGTGCGTGTTTCCTCGTCAACTTAATTAGTAAACCAAACTGTATAAACGATTTTCACTTTTCCGGATCAGATAACTCGAGAATTGTTCAGTTTTAATGATACTACGTTGACGGGAAATTGTGGTAGCATAGTGTTGGTGCTAAGTTCTTTAGCATTCAAACAACGTGCCTGAAATTACTGCGCGTTATATGCGAATTGCATATCTAGTCCTATAACGTGCGAATTTCTACGTCTAGTTTTCGAGAGCTGTAGTACATTTTTCGTCTGTTTTTCTATTGACTTCAATCTCTGTTTTAGTGTCCGAATGTGTTTTGTTTTAGAGCAGATCTACCTTAAGGGACCAGTCCTTTTCTGAACTACCCGAAGAAGATATAAACTGTGGTAGCACGGTCGCAATTCATCTTTTATAGCGATTACTTAATCGAAGTTAGGCTGTGAAATGTAGTCTTGGGTAGTTCCGTAGACTTTTTGGTTGCTTACTTACTTAGGTGGTGCTACAGTCCGGGGTGGACCTGGGCCTCAACCAATACGTCCTCCAGTTAGAACGCTCTTTTGGCGAACTGCCTCCAGTTGCGCGCTCCAAGTTGGTCGAGATCGTCTTTCACTTGCGCGGGCCACTTAATGCCATGTTTTCCTCTGCTGAACTGTCCCTCTTGTATGAAATCGAAAATTCTTCAAGCCGAGCGTTGGTGTCCATTCGGTTTGCATGTCCTAGCCATCTTAGAAGACTGATGCGTTGATGTCGCTGTAAAGCTAGTAGAGTTCGCAGCTAAATCTCTTCCTACAAAGACAAAATGGACCGAAAATCACTCGAAGAATTTTCGGTTCGACCAAGGAGATCTTCCATCATCCATGCTTCTGGGCCAAACAGCAGGACTGGGATAGTGTTACAGTGTTTCTCGACAAGGCCTTACTAATCAATTGCCTCCTGAGGCCAAAGTAACAGCGATCGGCAAGTGTAACTCTTCGCTTGATTTCTGGTGAGATGTCATTTTCAGAGTTAATAGCCGAGTCCCCAACTACCTCATAGTTATAACAGTCTATCGTGACGCTCTGTTTGATTCGTCGTTGTATAGTGTCCCTTCTTGTTGACAGTATATATATGATTTGCCCTCATTCACATGGCAGTGCATCAATTGTCTTTATCATTTTTTGACATCAAATTTCTCAAAGAGATTGATTCCGAACTTTACGGAGCAGAAAGCGTCCTCCATCGTCCTTCTGCACAATCTGACAAGTTTGGAATGGATGCCAAAACTAAACATGGCTCTGAATAGCTCCTCTCTCTGAGTGCTGTGATGTGCGGCTTTAAAATCGATGAAGAGATGGTGAGTATCGATCTGATCTTCATGAGTTATTTTTCCTGGACCTGCCGCAGTGTGAATATTTGATCGGTTGTTGACTTACTTACTTAACGGGCCCCCCACTCGTGAAGAGTCTCTGCTGGAGACACTGCAGCCTTCCATACTTTGATATCCCAGGCACGCTGTTTCCAGTTATCCAGACCAAGCGCTCTGGCATCCGCAATGGCATGGCCTTTAAAACAGAGGTTCGGTCGTCCTTGTTGTCTCGAACCAGGGGGTTGGGACTCGAAGATCCTCTTAGCAGAAAGATCCTCCAGCGGTCTTTTTAGTTGGACATTTCATTCATGGCATTCAGGGTACTCAGCATTTGTGTAAAGGATTTTGTTACAAACCCTAAAGTTGCGAAGGGGAGCAGAACCTTTAATTGCCAGACCCATGAAAACAAAGCCGGAAATAACCTTCGCTCGATTTTCGGAGAGAATTTTAAAGAAGCAAATGATTTCGCCAGCTGAGAATAGAGTTCGCCTGCATGCATTAGGTCTGACTTGGTCGCTAGATCCTTCCTGTAGTAGACTTTCCTTGCGCGTCGTCCCCCTCGTGGTACATACCAAGCAATTGCCGTCTCGAGTAGAGTCTACGCTTACGCTCATATTCATAGTTCGTGCTCCGTTGAAGAGCTTAATTAGTTGCAATAGCAAAGATCATACTCCTCATCAATTGTATAACTTTCCTTGTGTACCTTATTGACTAACAAATTATGTGGTTGAGTGGATATTGTTTAAATAATCATCAACCAAAACAAACATAACCAGTGACGATTAATTGATATTAACACTGTTTTTTATTGCTTTTCTCTCTTTTCTTTTGGCTTTTGTTTTAACTCAATAAATCAATCTATACCATAAACCATTCCCATCATTAAAGAAGGCATAGGAGCCGTTGGGGCCAGAATGGGTGAGTACACTGCCACTTCAACTGTAACTATAACTACAACTACTACTTATGCTGCCATAATTTCCGTGCTATTACCAGAAGTTCTACTTGTAGAGTGGCCTGACGTTTTGTCTGTCAAACTAAAATTTGTTTATGTCTCCCCCTCCCCAACTAGGTTACGATATGTCGCCGTTCATACGAAGGTATGCCAAATACTTGAACGAAAAGGCTCTCTCATACCGGACAGTTGCATTTGACTTCTGCAAAGTTAAGCGAGGGTGAGTTCGTTTGCAGGATTACTTAAACGATGGGCGGTAACAGTGTTTGCTTACAGCAAGGAAGAAGGATCATTGCGAACAATGAACGCTGATAAATTGCTCAAAACCTTGCCAGTGCTGCAAGCTCAATTGGATGGACTGCTCGAGTTCGATTGTCAGGCAAACGATCTTACGAACGGTAAGTCTCGCTTGACATTCTGGCAAAACATATTTCCCAGCATGTCCTCCTGCGCATTGTAGGTGTCATCAACATGAGCTTCATGCTGTTGTTCCGTGATCTTATACGCCTGTTTGCTTGCTACAATGACGGCATCATCAATTTACTGGAAAAGTACTTTGACATGAACAAGAAACAGGCACGCGACGCCCTGGATTTGTACAAAAAGTTCTTGGTTCGAATGGATCGTGTCGGAGAGTTCTTGAAAGTTGCTGAGGTATGCAATTTTGTACGGTACGTTCGTGTGGCGTTATATTTGAAGTATATTTTTACTTGCAGAATGTCGGTATTGACAAAGGTGATATACCAGATCTGACAAAGGCACCCAGCTCGCTGTTGGATGCTTTGGAACAACACTTGGCAACGTTGGAGGGCAGAAAGGGTTCTACTGCGAACACCCCCACTCAATCGGCGAGGTATGTGGTGCTTTACGTTGGACCAAACAAATCGTTCAGGGCCGTGGTTTTCAGCTGATTGTATATCTGTTTTGTTTTTGTTTTCATTTGCTGTGCGCTCCGATTGTGCATTTATTTTTGGTCGCGGTAAGGAACTGAGCATGTTGTTCGAGGAAGTTATTCTAATGGAGTCTTTCGCGAAAGCCAGTATTTCCCTAAAATGGGGCTGATTAGGGCAAAAGGTGCAAACACCGCCACATTTACTAGTTCTTGGTGGTGGGCCATCCGTAAAGTTTCAATTACTTTCAATTTCGGTTGTTGGACTTCTTACGACAGCGGTTCAGATAGCATGAGAGATAGTTGTCTTATTAGAAAGCTGCCTCCTAATGTAATCAGCATGATTTAAACAATCTGTCAGCTGGTGTATCGTTAAAATAAAATCTACCAGAGGAGAGTTTGCATTCTTTGTAACGACAGACCTGGTATATCTACCTACAATCGCTCCTTGGAGCAGCAGTTCTTTAGTGCGTTCAGGATGATTTCCTGAGCCTAACATCTTTAACTAGGTTAACATCCTTATCATGACATATTTGAAGAGTGCGAGTGCTGCGCGGCTACTTTTTACAAAGCGAATTTGGGATGTCCATATGTCGACCACTTTGTCAAGTTATCGTTGTGGTGCACTAAATTACAAGTAGTTTTCGGGCTTTTTTTCGAGCTTTTATGGAGTGAAGCACTGTCTTGTTGGAACCACAGCTAGGATATTATCAAACTATGCCCGCCGAAAGTTGGTTGACATCGCTCCATGCCTGAGACCATTGACGGTAACGGTGTCTCCTTCCCCATGTCAAAAGAAATAATGCCGATGATTCCGCCATGCCATAAGCCACACAAAACAGTCAATCTTTGTGGATGCATTGATGCTTGGTCGAACACTTGTGGATGGTTTTCACTCCAAAAACGACAATTTTGCCTATTGACATAGCTGTTGAGCCAAAAATGGGCCTCGTCCAAGAAGATGATTTCTTGGCCAAAATCCGAATATCCGGACAACATTTCCAGCGCCCAATTAGCGAATTCACGGCGTGCCTATGATCGTCCGGCTTTAATCCTTGCGTCAGCTCAATCTAATATGGATGTATGCCTAAAATTCAACCGCAAAATAAGACAGGATGACTCTTGCGATGTCCATAATTCAGCTGATCGGAGCCGAATCGACATTTCTGGGTCTTCTTCGATACTGGCCGCTACGGCGGTCGTGTTTTCTTCATTTCGCACCAATCTCTGCCTGGTTGTTGGTTTTAGGTCCAGAAGAGTTTATTCAAGCCCAAACTTTTTCACGGTGCGACGAATTGCCTGCACACTGACGCCATGATGACGAGCAACCTTCCGACGAAATTCACGTTGCGTATTTACAACTCAGCCGGCATTTTTAATAATTTCCTCACGTTCGACAAGCTTGAAACGATTGCTGATCAAATGGCAAAGCTTACGAATATTTAGATAGCTGGAAGTCATTGGTGACTTGGACAGCTGCTGAAACATAACAAACGGAAAATGTTTCACTGCTTTCTGGTCACCCTTTATTCTTGTCGTCAAGTGCAAGTGTAGTTGCTCATTCTGTGCATTTCGTTTGCTATTTTGAAACCTCATTGTGTTTCCGCCATAAATCAATAATTGATGTTCGTGTATTTAATCTGCCTTTTTATTTGGATCGCAAGTTCCTAGCCACATCTGTTTAGCATTTTCCGTTTTTGACCATGCTTAGTTTTATTTTTTGCATACCAGTTTCCTCGATTTCTTGCGTAGAATAGTTGTTGTTGTGTAATTTCTTATGTAGTCACTAGTCTTTTGCATATTTATTTGTAGAACAATTTAGTAATCTATAATATTTTCTTTCGTCTTTTTTTCTTCCCTCATATCACTTCTTTGTAATCACTTTTCCCCTGTTTTCTTTTTTTTTTCAAAAAAATTTGATAACACTTCCTTTTGAATTCAATTTTGAACTTCCGTATCCCATTTCCTCCTACTTTTGTTATGTGATTTTGGTTGCATTATGCTTTTATTTCAAAAAAAAACAATAATTTCACTTTTGTTAAAATTTTGATTTTGTTTCTGTAAAAAAAAATCGAACAAATCACTCTCACAATCGTTACCACGGACTTTTGCAATAATTGATAAATTGTTAAAAAAAAAACTTCAAACAAACAAAAGTAGCAACCAAAAGAACGTAAAGAGTGCTGTGTCTGCCCTATCTTCTACTAGCTCTTCGTTTGGCACCGCGGCTGCATCGAGTAAGTTCGACAACACCAATGGCATTGATGACAGTATCAAAGCACAAGCTTTGGCCGAAGAAGAGGCTGCCATGAACCAGTACAAAGTAAGATTTTGCCTAACACAAATATTATCGTATTAAAATTCTTTTTGTTGGTAGTCGAAAGTTTCATCGCCCAGCGGGAGTGGAGGTGCTGCTGCTAATGCACTGACGAATCCGTTCTTGTCATCTCCACCAGCTTCGCAAGGCAATGCTCCAATCGTGGATCTATTTGGGGTATCGACTGGACCGAGTGCACCAGCGACGAGCACCACAAAAGCATCCGATGACCTCTTACAGTTGGGAAATCCATTCGCTGACATGTTTGACTCATCGGCAGCTCCAGCTGCTGCAGCAGCAGGAGGACCAGGTGCTAATAATATTTGGCTGAATAATGGTAGTTATTGACTTGTTTTCGTTTTCTTTATTTTGTATTCATTTCTATTGTTTTCACTAATCTTGCTTCTATTCATATATTTTGCGTCTCTATCAACGTGAGGAACAGGAATCCATGTTATGTATATAAGAACAGTGTAGACTCTTTGATTATGGTATGAAATATACCATCGTTCACGGCTTCTCACGATGACAGGGATCCGAGTGGTCCAATTGGCATGGACCTGCGACTGGTTACATCTTATCCAGACCAATCTAGTCGACTTAAGATAATTACATTCTTGAATGTGCCCAATAAATTATCATTGGGGACGTTCGCATACCTAGTTCATGTAAAACGTCAACTAGATTTGTCTGGACTATTTATACGAACGCGTTGACTAGTCAACTTGAATTGTTTTTGTATTCTGGCGGTTTATTTTGAATTTTGAATTTTGACACTTCAAAAAGTCAACTGAGTATGCTGCAGGTTTTTCTTGATTAGATTTGTCGGCTATCCCTACAAAAACGTCAACTTAAAAAACTATTCACGTGATTAATCCGGGCCAATTAAAACTAATGTCGTTTTCTATTGGGACAAAAAATCAATTTTTTTTTTTTGTTCTAAATCACTTTTCGTGTTCCATTGGGGAAAAAAATCAATTTTTTTTTGATTCGGATCACTTTTTGCAGATCTCGATATTTTTTCAGATTTACAAATACTGCCGCAAATACCAATATACATTGCACAGCTGTTGTACGTCATTTTAAGAAGTTTGCTTTTAAAGCAAATGCGCCAAGTTTCGTGAAAACCAAAATAAAGAAACACATAAATAGCAATGGATATAATTTGGAGGTATTATTATCTTCATCGTCTTCCTCACCATCTGAAGACTACGAATCACCGAAACTACTCCATTTGTATCTACAACAGTGGAAACATTTTTAAAGTCGATATCCATAGTTGATTTTTCCAAAAACGAATGCAATTTGAACAGCTGATATTGCTGTCAAATAACGCATTATTTATTTACAAAAGCAAATCAATTTCGTTGCATGTTCCATGAGCCACTTTAAATCTGAGATCTGAAAAAGATTTTTGGTGGTCCCAATGAAAAACGACATAAAATACAAAGTCAGTCAGCTGTCAAACTACTCATCTTTAATTTGGCGTCAGTGACACCTGATTCCCTACTCTGTATCTCGTTCCGAAAGTAAAATTTTTCGAAAACGAACCTTTTCTACTCTGTATTTCGAAAGTGGAATCAATGAAATGTACTTATGTCGCATTTTAAATTCCGAAATTATTACAGAGTACCTACTAAAAAGCGGAAGGGGAAAGCTATTTCGAATGGGACGAAATAGAGAGTAGGGCCCCAGATTAGACAGACGCCATCAAAACAACATGTCCGCCTAAGGCTGCCAACCGTCCCAATTGAAAAACCCTTTAGTTAGTTCAGTTTATATATTTTTCTACACTTTATATATTGCGCACAATTTAGTCCACTGTCACATTTCTCCATTTTTATTTCTTCTTCGACTGTTTTTACTTTCTAAATTCATTTCTAGTGTTAACTTTTAGTACACCACGACATCTTTGCTTCCATTTGTTTCCTATTGTCATTATTTAAATTTTGTTTATTGTTTTTTTTTTAAGTTTTTTTTTGATTTTGTACGGTTTGTTGTGTTTTTTTTTTTTTTTACAAATCTAGGATACTCAACGTCATCTCTTTTCACAAATCAATCAGGTTTCAATGGCTCAGCACAGGGTCCCGGATCAGTTGGAAACGCATTTGTCTCGGACAGTAACTTCTCGTCGGTGTTCGGAAACACAGAACCAGCAGGTGAGTTGCTTGACATGTCGCTTTCGTATGACCAAAGAAAGTTAATTCTTTTGATTAGCTGAATGTTATAAATGTTAAATAAACGCTAAACAAAATTATTATAATCAACTCGAAATGGGATGCGCATAAATTTAACAAAACAAATATACTACTTGTATATAAAAATAACAAACATCAATTTAAGCGCATGTTTCCTAGTGTTTTGGGCCCAGTTCCTCTATAATATACTTAACCAACAAACAACTAACATTATTCTTATGATTTGGAAATTCATTTCACTTGATTTTATAATTTTCGTGTACAACAAAAAACCTCTTGTTTCCTATAATTTGCTAACAAACGAAACTTAAAAAGTCCAAACGACCATCGCCTTTGTCTTAGTAACAACAGAAAAATAAAATTTGTAAATACAACCCACGAACAAAAGAACCGCCTATAACCGCAATAGACACTATACACCTCGTAATGTCCACATCCACATATTTCTTGGGTTATAACGAATTTTTCAATTTACTTTTAATTTTATTATGTGAACGTATTTCCAAGCGGCCAACTCGATGGATCCCTCAGCCAAACAGTCTGCAATATTGCCAAATCCATTCTTTGATGCAGCGGATGACGTGCTTTCCGTGCCGCAGGAGTATGGAAGCTTTCAACCTCAACAGCAACAGCATTATCAGCTACAGCAGCCACATTATTATGCACCACCAGGTGAAGAGGCAAAGCCTTCAAACACACTTAAGCGCTGCACCACTGTGGAAGAGGTGAAGCATTCCTCTCAGCAGCCGCCAGTTGATTTTGATTTGGCTTCCACTTCGACTAACTTAATTGATGTTTCTGGCGGCAATGGTGGCGTTAAGAGAGAATCACCTCTTCCACAGTTGCAATCACTGCCTTTAATAGCTATCGAGGATGTGTCTGTCGTCGTCGTCGCCGCCGCTGATGTTGGTGTTGTTTCGAACGCAAGCTATGCTGGTTGTGCACCAAAGTCGCAAACTTTTGTTGGCATGGAACATGGAGGTCGTAACAATTCCAATGTTTGCCAAGCTTGATTTTTTTCTTTTTAGTTTTCGTTTGTTCGTTTCTTTGTTTTTTTTTTTATTTCGTTTTTCTATTAATTTTGTTGTTTTTGTGTTCGTTTTTAAAATTTCGAACAAATTTTGTTGGTATTTTGTATAGATAATGCACCCCGCATTTCAAATAAGGGATAACTTCTTTACTTTTATAACGAACTGCTACATATTTGTTCAATACCAGCATAATGCAAATAATACTCCCCTTATTGTTAAGCTGTGTACGAGGAGAGCTAGTTTGATATTTTGTTTCTATTTCGCAAAGGCTAGAATTCTGACAGCTGCCTAACTAGATGTGTCTCGGTTTTGATTGGCTAAAATCGGTCACATGAGCAGCATTTTCATTTATAAACGCAAACTACAGCGGCCATCATGTATTGACAAAAATGAGTTGAAAATTGCACACATAAACTCAAGTTATAAATGAAAGAAATAAAAACAATTTTGTCAATGACAACTCGGATGGTGAAATGATAGATATATGGAGTTTTGTGTCATTATCGGACCAGTTCTTTTGCTCTCGTTCACTTCTAAATAATTTCAAATAACTAACCCGTTCACAAAAATTTAGCTTACATTTCCTCTCCTGCCATTTTTCTGGAGTGCGGCAGCAAAACATAAACACATGCACAATTGACAGCATGGTGACTGTAAACTTTCTTTTATGAACGTAAGTACTGCCAAACTTCTGCAATGATGATGCAGTTTTTTTTTTACAAAAATGAAGGCGAAATTTGCAGGAATGCAGCATTTTTACATTTATGAACTCGACACATTTGAAACTGCTACACACCTACCCCTTTTCTTAAAATTTAAATAGTAAACTTATAACTGGTAATGAAACAGCGTTCAGAAATCTAGTCGACTAGATTTCTCTGGACTAGATTACCTCGGAACTCAAAGAATAAATTTGCCGCAAATGTCACTTTTAGTACACCCGACGTAAAAACCTTTTTCATATTTTTCAAAAACGCAACACGGTATTAAGGGAATAAAAAATGATCACATGACAAACTAGCAGTCACCAGAACACAAAAATTGTACCAGATTGTAGCCAGCTTTAAAGGTGCTTACTACTACCAGCTATAAGTGTCAAAAGGAGTTGCTTTATGTCAGTTGCATAGTCCATAGGATAGAGGGTTTTTCATTAAGGACTTGACAACTTCTTTTTTTAAAGAAAATGCAAACAACTTGGGATAGTTATCTGAAAATACATTTCTCGAGATAACACGTTCACCGAACTGAGACTTCAATAACTCGATTGTTGCACCCGCTGTGTGGCTTGTGGCGCCGTCTTGTTGGAACCACATGTAACTGATGTCCAGTTCATGCAATTGCTCAAAGAAATAGCGTTGCAACATGTCTCTGTAGCGATACCATTTACCGTAACGTGACGGTCATTTTCATCGACGAAAAAAACGGCATGAAAACCGCACCAATCAGTGACTTTTTGCAGATGAGGTGCTGTTTCATGAATCACATGAGGGCTCTCACCTGTTACCTGTCCAGGAACGCATATTTTGCTTATTGACGAAGCCGTTTAACCAAAAAGGCGCTTCATCGCTGAAGATGATTTTGCGATGAAAATTGGCGTTAACGCTCTTAAAGTTGCGACCACCGACTCGGAATTTCGATAGTACACGTTGTTCCCTCGTGTACTTGACCATGATGAAAATGCTGATTTTACTGAATATTTTGACCATGACAGTTCGGTAATCGGTTATAGCGTTCACACTGAAAGTTTGAAGTTGTCAAGTCGCTAATGAAAGACACTTTATTTATAGGAAACTCGAATTTTAATCAATTTATAAAACTCTATATATAAAAGAAGAAGGGGCTGTAAATGTCTACAAATTTATCTGGCCCTCCCTCATTTGGTATCTCAAAGAACCTACTAATCTGGTCTAAGTATACCTTTCCACCACCTAACCAAACTAATTAACACGATATGGGTCTCCAACTTATTGAAAGGCTTTTATTTTGACGGCTTTCGTGAGCGTTATAAATGTCTAGTAAATCGCATTTCGCAGGACAATCATGATCACACACTCATCTCGCATTTGCACAGTCATGTCAGCTCAGTTTGCTTTTCAACCATCCTCATCAGTTCTGTATCATTGGCATCGGAGTTCGAATTAACCGATGTACCCTATACCCGACCCTATACAAAATACCAACAGCTGCCATTGTCAGTGTTTTTTTTTGTTGAAAATGATGTGTATATCTTTTGTTTTGCAGTCGTAGTTGAATGTGTAGGTATTATGTACGTGTAGCCAGGAATTGAAACCGCTTATTTGAATGTTGTTCTTGCTGCATATAAATAGAGCTATATTGAGGTACCTACTCGAATTGCTGTCTTTTTAAACACTTGGGCTAAGTCTTGCATCTGGTATTGGGTTATTGTTATGCACTTGTAAATGGCCTCCCACAGCTTCTACCACCAACTAACAGAACAACCGCTCTGTAACGTTTGCGCACCATTTTGTAACCGCCTTGAATGTAACATACTCGTACTGTATTTGTGCTTGCTAAACATGGTCCAGGTCCACTAATCCACATAATTCGCTCTCTCTTTCCTCACGGTAACTAATATGGAATTTTGTTTATCTTTTCCATTCCTCTTTATATCTAATGAAATTTTCAATAAACAAAAATATATAAAACGCCCGTCTCCTTGTGGTGGTAAAATGTGCACATAACTAAACCGAATCGCCACAACCTCATCATCTTCTTCTGCTCCTTGTGCTGGTTCTTCGGATAAAAATGTCGCCTCATACAAAACAAAACAAAACAAAATAAAAAACCTTGTTCTATTGATCTCCATTGACTAACTTCGACTTCGACTTGATTTGTAAATAAACGCGTCTAACAATCGGTAAATAAAAAATTTAAATACACGTACACACACATTTAACGTATGTAAGGCTTCGATGCATTGGGTGATGTATTGAAGCCCGGCAATACTGCGGGCAGTAGCACACTTGCCATGTCCGCTGTACCATCAAATCAATCTGATGTTGTTGCTACAGGTGCAGGCGGTTTCCAGCAGCAACAGCAGCAGCAGCTCCAATCTGGACAGGGTGCAACGCAACCAGCCGCTACTGGAAAAATTCTCACTGGTGATCTGGACAGTTCGCTTATGTCGCTGGTTGATAATTTAAATATAAATAAATCGGGAAGCGCAAAGTGAGTAGCCAAAAAAGAAAAACAAATAAAAAACCGTTTATTTAAAACACAGATTAGACAAAAAAACAAAAAAAAAAACAAAAAACAAATGTGACATACTGACACTGATATCTGATTCTCCCTCCTCGTGCTATTGCAGACCCGTGCAGTGGAATTCGCCAAAAAATACAGCGAAGCCAGGTGCTAATTGGACACCACAACCCATGGCGGCAACAACTGGTGCAGGTTATCGCCCAATGGTGAGTTGTGTAGTCTAAACAAATTCTAAAATCTACAAAATCGATTTTAACAACAGAAAAAAAAATCTTTTTCCTAATTATTTCTTGCTCGTCGAGAATAATTCGGTAAAGTTCGATAGGTGTTCGAATATAAACGAGATTTTTCTTTTGATTTTAGTTTAAATGTGCAACTCGGAACTGCGCAGTTTGCATTGTTAACTGCTTCTTAGTTTTGCTTCGGTAGAATAGTCCCTTAGAGATTAAGTAGTTTGAGTTACGTGTGGGAAGAGCTCGAATTTGTTGGAGAAATTTAACCCTCGAGTTGCATTTGAGGAAAACCGACAATGTCGAATTTTTCAATAGAAAATTGTTTATTGTGAACTACAATTTACTTGAGGTGCAGGTATAATTGGTGCTGTCTGTAAATTAGGTTCCAAATTCTGGGGAGGATGTTCCACTTCCACGTCGCGTCGATGGATATTGTTTTCTTTTTAGTGGAACTTTTGTCCATCAACAACTGTTATATTTGTTGTCGTTTGAATTGGTTTAATAGTAAGTTCAGCTTTGTCTCCACTACCTCAATTCTGCTCACTTTCCTATTTCAACCTTTTCTAAACCAATAAGGAAATGAAGCGATTTTTTGTGACTTCACTTCCACTTTGCTCTGTACATATATATTTTGCATCTGCTTTATAGAAATTAGACGACGTAAGCAGATGATCACATATGTATGACACTTACCAATTCCGTTTTATTGCCTTCGGAGTTGACAAATGTA
Organism: Cheilosia variabilis; assembly: GCA_951230905.1. NCBI lineage: Eukaryota > Metazoa > Arthropoda > Insecta > Diptera > Syrphidae > Cheilosia > Cheilosia variabilis. The sequence continues at coordinate 144,316,461 of OX579676.1, read as the reverse complement.
GATTCACTAGGTCTGTTCCTTTACTTTTAAATCTTACGAATTTTTACTAATTACGATTTTTTACGAATTTTTACTCAATGCCGTTCCTTAACTCGAACAATTCGTAAAAGAGAGCGTCATAGAGAGATAAAAATATTACCCCTCCACTGAGAATCTTACGAGTTTTTACTCAACAAATTTCTTGGTGTAAGAATGGGAAAAGCTGTCAGTCAGCTGACTATTGGCAGACGATTTGAGATTTGTTGTCCTAAAATGGTATTATTAACTGGCGGCAAAATAAAATTGAAATTCTCCTCAAGATTCTTTTCGAAAGTGGTGACAAAATTCCTCCTCGCTGTAAGAAGGGACAAACTCCTCCACGAAATGCTTGATGTTCAATCAATGCAAACTCTTCCACATTCCCGAATTTATCAGAAAGAAGTTCGAATAATTTCATCGCCAGGTAGATGAATCAACTAATTTTGGTAGTAAATAAGCAAATCCTTTGAGTTTATGAGATATACGACTTTTCGTGTGTGTGTGTTTTTTTTGACAGCGCGATACGAGACCACTCCATTTTGGTTTGCCCTGTCAGTTGTAAAAAGTGTAGTTTTGGTTGGTTAAATGAGTTCAGACGCAGCTCGCATATTCCCAATGCGTTTCATATGTAAAATCCAAATCCTAGATTCGATGTTGATGCTTTTTCGGTTAGCCGACGAATCTAGTCAAGATTATTCGTCACTGAGTTGACAATTCGCATATGTGGCTGACGTAGGAAAAGTGACGTTACCGACCAATCTAGTTTTTGCGTTCAGGTTACATTTGCTACAGACTAATCTAGTCGAATTAAGATAACTAGATTTTTTTATATGCCCATTTAGTGTCCAGGCTCGATTTTACGAACTCACAATGGCGAAATTTTCCATATAAAATTACCCATTGTGACCTACAAAATATTTAGTGTGAAGGTTAAATCTGCTTACTAGAAAGGTCCACAGTTAGAGTTAGTGACTGTTCTTACGAGAGCCAATCGTGAACTGCGAACGAGCGAATATTTGTAAACTCTTACATTTTTGACACATATCAGTTTCAAGGTTAATTTCGAACGAAGTTCATTCGCAGATTTGTGGATAGCGATTGTATTTTGTGAACGACAATTTGCTTCAAGAATAAACCGCGTGTCTCTAAATCCGATCAGCAACAAAATACTCCGTTGGGGGACTCTTTAGAATTGTTACAGAGATTGTTCCCGTCAGCCTTTTGGCCTGTCAAAGGAAATGTGTATCCGTATTTAGGGCTTCTATACTTGTATGTCCCAGCCTGAATTTCCAACCCCTAGCTTTCCCTTTGTTCATGTGGTATCACGATGGACCTAGAACTATGGTCTAAGAGTGCCTTGGTTATACTAACGTAACCGAACCAAACCTACAGTACATAGGCATTAGCTCAATAATATATAATATTATATTTTCAAATTTAACAAAAAAATTGCTAAATGAAAGGAATACCAAAACCATCCACACTCGTTTATAATTGATCGCCCGTCGAAAGCAAAATCAGTATTAATATGTACTCACTTTTAAAATTTATTGCACAGTATTTATGTAATAATTATGTAATTCTTCGCTTTGTAGCTTTTGTGCTCGATGTATAAAAATAATGCTTAAACAAAACACGTAGGTAGAAGATGTTGTTGCAAAGTTTAAAAAAAAAACAATAAGATTGGGAAGTTGTTTGTACAAGAGTTAATAGCCGTTACTTTTGTTAATACAAGTAGTTATGTGTAATACCAATCAATATACATAAAAATTAAAGCGAACATTTTTAAAAACTCTTCTTGCACTTTAATAAAATTGTTAAAATACTTAAGATTCATTCACAAGACACCTTACTAAATTACTTTACGTGAATTGATCTAAGTTTCATTATTAATTTCAGTTATTGAAAAATATATTTTTTCAATCAGTCTTTCTAAAACTCGAATACAAAATTGACCTAAATAAAATATTCTTAACTAAAGAATTTACTTGTCAATTTCTTATTATTTATTAAGTACGGGACTGGATATTCTTAACAGGTTATGGGCCCAGACCCTCGTACCTTGAAAAATAAGAAATAAGAAAAAATAAAAAAAAAAGGAAGTTTCGAGAAATGGCAGATGGACTGAAATTTTCGGTAGCCAAACTGAACAGTCAAAACTACCATATTTGGAAATATCGGATGCAACTTCTTTTAATGAAGGAAGGAGGATGGTGTGCGATTACTGAATCTAAGCCTGATCCAGTTACTGTGGCATGGAAAACAGCCAATGATATAGCCACTGTCCTTATTGGTTTGTCGGTAGAAGACAATCAACTCATCCATATAAGAAGGACTTCAACAGCCAAAGAAGCATGGGAAAAATTGCAGTCGTATCATGAAAAGTCAACACTAAGTAATAAGGTACAGTTGATGCGACAAATATGCAATCTAAAACTTAACAATGGTGGAAACATGGAGATCCACATTCAGAAAATTACAGAGCTTTTCGATAAATTAATGGCTCTTGGCGATCAGTTGTCAGAGAATTGGACTATTGCTATGTTGTTAAGTAGTCTTCCTAGAGCATATGATACACTCGTCACAGCATTGGAGACAAGAAACGAATCCGATCTTACATTAGATCTTGTTCAATCGAAATTGATTGAGGAGTGGAAACGGCAGAAGCACTCAGACGGGAACAGTCATTCATCTGAAAGGGCATTGAAGGCAATATCATCGACATCACAAAACATTCGGAAATGTTTCTTCTGTAAGAAACTAGGCCATATGAAGAAGGATTGTTATGAGTTCAAGAAATGGAAATCTAAACAAGAGACGGCTGATAAAGTAACAGGAGGGACTTGTTTTAATGTCAACGGAAGCCTAGATGCAGACCACTGGGTGGTTGACTCTGGAGCGTCGAGTCATATTTGTTGCAACGCCAAACAATTCTATCAGCTAGATCATGCATTTAGAATGAAATTGTATGTCGCTACTGGTGAAGAGGTTGAAGTCATTGGTAAAGGAACTTGCAGTATAAGCATTCTGAACAGCAATAACCAAAAGGACATTGCTCGTGTTGAGGATGTTTTGTATGTACCATCTATTCAGGGTAATCTACTTTCGGTTAAGAAACTAGTGCAGAAGGGACTAACCGTAAAATTTTCAAAAGGCGTCTGTAAAATATTCAAAGAAAATAAAGAAGTTGCAGTCGCTGATCAAATCACAGATCTTTACAAGCTAAGACAAAGTCCATTACAACAGGCTTTAGTTATTACTACTCATAAGACAAATTGCGTCCATCAATGGCATCGAGTGCTTGGTCATCGGGACAAAAATGCTATACTAAATCTAAACAGCAAAGGTTTGGTAAGGGATATTCACATATCTGACTGTAATGTCAAAGAAACATGTGAAGTATGTTTGAAAGGAAAGATGACTCGCTTGCCATTTCCAAAGATTTCGGAAAGAAGGAGCACAGGTCCTCTTGATTTAATTCATTCAGACCTTTGCGGCCCTATGCAAAAGGTTACTCCAAGTGGAAATAAATACTTTCTGACATTTATTGACGACTTTAGTCGATTTACTGTCATATACCTATTAAAGAAGAAGTCGGAAGTGTACGAGAAACTTGTAGAATTTGTTCAGATGGTTAAAAACAAATTTGAAAAATTACCGAAAGTTATTCGATCCGATAATGGTAAGGAGTTTGTGGAAAGAAGAGTTGTCGAGTTTCTCACTTCTAAGGGCATTTCACGTCAATATACAACCAGATACACACCAGAGCAGAATGGAGTGGCTGAGCGTAAAAACCGATCGCTCGTCGAAATGACAAGATGTTTGTTGCTAGATGCAGGACTAAACAATGAAATCTGGGGGGAAGCCGTTATGACTGCCAATTATTTGCAGAATCGCTTACCATCATCCGTAACGAAGAATACGCCGTTTAAACTATGGGAAGGACGAAAACCATCCATGAATCATCTTCGTTTGTTTGGGTCCAAAGCGTATGTTCATATTCCTAAAGAAAAACGAAAAAAGCTTGATAAAAAGGCTGAAATAAGAACTTTCGTCGGATATGATAGACACGCAAAAGGTTATCGTATGCTTGATATTCGAACAAATTGCGTCATCGTGAGTCGCGATGTGAAGTTCATCGAGCCAGTGAATGGAAAACAAACCCTGGATGAAGCAGTTCCGATAAATTATAATAACAAGAAAAACGTAGTAGAATCAATGAACACTTCTACTGAAAAAGAAATGTTCTATTTTAAATTGAAATCTGCTGGTATTAATGATCACAACAATAATGGAGAGCTATCATATGAAGATAAAGACACAACTGAACAGCCACATGAAGATATTGTACCAGAAATTAGACGTTCAAGCCGTGTGAATAAGGGCAAGCCACCGAATAGATACCACACGTTGAAGGTTACACAGCAAATTGAACCCAAGAATCTAGCAGGTGCATTAAAAAGTATTCAGAAGGATCAATGGATAGAGGCAATGGAAGAGGAAATGAGATCACTTAAAGACAATTCTACATGGGAATTAGTGGAACTGCCTCAAGGACGAAAACCAGTCGGCTCAAAATGGACATTTAAGTTGAAAAAAGATGCTAATGGGAATATCAAGCGATACAAAGCTCGTCTAGTTGCTCAAGGTTTCAGTCAAATTTTTGGGGTTGACTATGATGAAGTATTTGCACCTGTGGTTCGTCAGGCAACATTTCGATCGTTATTAGCAAAAGCTGGAGCCGAGAATATGATTGTAAAACATTTCGATGCAAAAACAGCCTTCCTAAATGGTGATCTGGAGGAGGAAATATACATGAAGCAACCACCAGGATTCGAGCAAGGAAGAAAAAATACAGTCTGTTTGTTGAAGAAAAGCTTATATGGATTGAAACAATCAGCGAGAGTGTGGAACAATTCTATTCATACTGTGTTAATTGAAGCGGAGTTTAACCAGGCCGACGCAGATCCTTGTCTTTATTCGAAACAATATGGTACTGGTATCTGTTTTATCATCATTTACGTTGATGACATTATCATTGCAAGTAAAAATGAGGAATTAATAAAAGAGACGGAAAAATATTTGAAGTCAAAGTTTGAAATAAATGACTTAGGAAATGTCTCTAACTACCTTGGAATAGAAGTGAGCAGGGATAAGAGAGGTGTATTCAGTATTAACCAAACCACATATATAGACAACATACTAAAGGATTTTGGACTGGACTGTGCTAAATCATCTGCATACCCATTGGATCAAGGATATGGAAAAGAGACAGAACAAGAGCATTCATTAGTAGATAGCAAGAAGTATCAACGGCTTATTGGAAGTTTATTGTATATAGCTGTAAACACTCGTCCAGACATTGCAGCTGCAATTTCTATATTGGGACGGAAAGTAAACAATCCAAGTGTTAATGATTGGAACGAATGTAAGCGAGTTGCAAGATATCTAAAAGGCTCATCGGAATTGAAACTCAAAATTAGCGGCAATCGAGAAACAGTTATGCATGGGTACGCCGACGCAAATTGGGCTGATGGAAGCACAGATAGAAAGTCAAATAGTGGCTACATATTCTTTCTAAATGGAGGGGCGATTAGCTGGTCATGTCGAAAGCAGACTTGTGTTGCATTGTCATCGACAGAAGCGGAGTTCATTGCTTTATCGGAAGCATGTCAAGAAGCATTATGGTTACGAAAGTTGATGAGAGATCTTAACATTGACGTAAATAATCCCACCCTAATATGGGAGGATAACCAAAGTGTACTGAAAATGATTAAGGAGGAGAAACTCAGCAAAAGGACAAAACATATCGATACCAAAATTCATTTTGTAAAGGATAATGTTGAAAAACGATTGGTGCAATGCAAATACATCGAAAGTAAAAACATGATAGCAGACCTAATGACGAAGCCCTTAACAGGCCAGAAAACTAAAGATCTAAGAGAGATGTGTGGACTCAATCTTGGATCTAATCTTGAGAATGAGGAGGAGTGTTAAAATACTTAAGATTCATTCACAAGACACCTTACTAAATTACTTTACGTGAATTGATCTAAGTTTCATTATTAATTTCAGTTATTGAAAAATATATTTTTTCAATCAGTCTTTCTAAAACTCGAATACAAAATTGACCTAAATAAAATATTCTTAACTAAAGAATTTACTTGTCAATTTCTTATTATTTATTAAGTACGGGACTGGATATTCTTAACAAAAATAAAACATTTTATGATGATTGACCGCATAAGTGAGTCTATTGTGACGAGAACGATAAATTAACTTTACGTAGCCCATGCCCGAGAATTTGTCTGAGTCCTTCGTTGTCACTTCCCACCTCTTTGTGCAGATCGCCCATCAACATCGCGGTATCCGCGATCTCTTCGTAACTTACTCAGATGACGCGTCGTAAAAATTAAAAAAAAAATTGTATTCAAAAAAAGAATACAGGTCGGTTAAAAAAAAAATTCCCCAAAATTTTCGTACCCTGGCTGCCATCAATACACGCGCAGCTCAGTATTTGCATCTTGAAAATTTCAGCGGCAGGAAAATTCAATTTAGTTTTGTTTTTCTAGTTATTTTTACTTTATCGCTTTATTTTTGTTTTTATGTTGAAAATATTTGTTTTTTCGTTTTTTATTTTTACACAACATACATATAGGCTCATGGCATGACAGTAAGTCCTGCGCCAGTCACAATTAATCATCCGTTTATTCACCCTACTTATCCCGTGTTACCTAACTACATGCAGGTAAGCTAGTTGCTAGATTGTTTAATTTATATAATAAAAATAATAATAATAATTTACATTCACACACCTAACGCTTGATATGAGTGTTTATTTATTAATATGTTTTGCAAACAAATCCACGTCACTATCAACGAGTAAGTACATCCAAGGACATTTTCAATTTTCTCTTTACAGCAGGGAATGCCGGTTATGGGAGCGCCAATGATGGCACAGGGCAACATGCCACCTATGACTGGAGCACAGCCAGTGATGCCAACCATGATGGCGATGCAGCCGACAGCGGCGCAACCTCAGCCGCACAGCAGTCCCGCCCAACAGAATGGCAATAGGAACATTCAATTAGATCCGTTCGGAGCGTTATAAACGACGTACCACTATGCTTAACAACCGTATTCACTACAATACTATTAATACTATGAACTATAATGCGTGGTCATATACATATGAAAATAATTAATTAAACAAATCAAATAATATTATTACTTATTAATTGCTATTAAAAAAAAAAATTAAACAACATGAAAACTATTGATTGTGCTATACATACTATACATAATGAAAACAAAAAAAAATAATTCTTCCCCTCTATATATAATATAAATGTATACAAAATCCAAACTACATACAAAGAAAATTATTATATACTTGGATATAATTATATGCGTATAGAGAAAAAGTTCTTCTCAAGCTAATTCCTATAAAAACGCCTTTAACATTTTATTCCGCTTGCTTCTTCTCATTTAAAACAAAACAAAACCAATTATAGTCTGAGTGTATTTGTGTTGCAATTAAACATTTATTAATTAAACTGCACAATTCGCGTCCGATGAATTATTATTTGCATATGAATTTTTTTCATTTTCCTTACACCATTTGTTTGTTTTTTTTTTTTAATTCGACAATCGAAGATTTTGTTTGTATAGCAATTTAGTTAAAAGGAAGGAAAAAAATATATATTATTATTTTTTTTTTTGTATTATCATTCCAATTTATTGATTTAAGTATTTTTTTTTATAAATATTATTACGTTAATTATTATGATTTTTGTAAATAAACGTTATTATTTTATGGTAGGCAAATTTGCTTGAAATTTAGAATGAAAAAAAAATTATGAATTGAAGACAGATTTATGAATGAAATATATATATATAAAACACACAAGTGAAAAATACACCATGTTGATTATGACAATTATAACTGCGCTGTTAAACAAATTAAAAAAAAATATATATATGTATACAAAATAAATTATATATATTTAGATACTACTTTGAAAAGTACCTACATAAGAAAAACAAAAGAAGATTTAATAAAAGGGAAATACTATCAATATTGCGCGCTTACTCGGATGGGTCTCTCTGTCATACGGTTATAATTCATACAGCAGCTTGAAGTGACCAATTAAATTCATAGCCGGTTAATTGTTGATTTGTTTATTTACTGTATGAAGAGTATTCGGCTTCACTAGATGTACCTTTGAACGAGAATTGCTTGAAGCGATTACATTTTGTTAGCGGAATTCCGTTTGGACACGATAGTACTTTTGTCGTTTTCCATTGGGATTTTCAGATATTGCTCTTAGATTTCAGATTTTTCGTGCCCAACGGAACATGAAATGAGATTACTTTTTCTTTGCATTTTATTTTAAAGTCAGCTGTTCTTAAATTATAATTTGTGTTTATAAAGTTGCATTTATTTATGTTGATATCCAATGCAGTGGCCAAATGCAAATTTCTCTACTTTTCGCAGACTCGCCGTCTAAAAACGGAAAAAAATAGCACACTGCAGAGTTTGACAAATGTGCATATCTCCCTTAGAAATCGATATAGGGCTTAGGCATTAAAACTTCGATCCGGGCTGGTATCACTGGTCGCTATGGAAAACGACACTAGATAATGCTGAACTCTTCGAACGAAGCATCGAATTCCAAATATGTGCGCATAACAGTGATCAATCCAAAACTTACTTTTGTCAGTTTGTTCTCGGTTCTGTGCCATTCGGTTTGTTTCAACGACCAATTATCACAGCAAAGCAGAGTTGATATATACTCAAAACAACCATCCCAATTTAGTTATTTTTAAGCAGGAATAATCAGTCTGAAAGTATGCAATCATTTGTGATAAAATGTCAGAAACTAGTAAATTTCTCTTTTGACATTTGGGGTGTAGGTACTTTTAAAATCGAAACAAATTTTCTTACACAGAGTTTTCCAGTTTTATGAACACATCCCTACCACAAAGGTGTCAATTGATTGTTGCTCCCAAATTACTCCTGCTTGATATAAATAACTATGCATTTTAAGGAGACTGTTCGTAAAGTGTTCGCAAATGTAAATGGGTTCCATATTTAAAAAATACTATATCCACACTTCAGGTCGTATGAATCAATAACAATTATATTTATTGATTTGATATTAACTGATTGATCTGTTAAGTGTGTTCTGCTTTAGTAGGAGGAAGGAAGTTTTCCGAGAGGGAAAGTAAGTCGCCGAAACACATGTATTTAGCTTACGCTTTAAGGTTTCTTTGGTAGTGAACTGCACATTCCAAGGTGTATTTTGAAAAGATTATTTATTTATTTATTTCATAAAGCTTTACTTGTGATGTGTTGTAGTCTCGGACCTCGACTCAACTAATATGCCAAGGTATAGCGAGATCCACAACATTCTACAGGGGTTAGGTGCGTCGGAGGCGATAAGCCCATCAACGAGCTGGACAGACATGCATTACTTGCGAAGCTTAAAGTAAGTGTGTAACCAGGTTCTTATTTGGAACTGTCATTTTAAGTTTTTAATTTTTAAATGAAATTCCTGGATTTGAAGTATAAAGCATACGGTGCTCTGATTGCTTGTTATGTAGCACGGCAAACTGACTGTGAGACGTAACTGATGCTGTAACCAGTTGATAACTTCAACGCACCCTTTATGAATACGGGGGCGGATCTTTTGGACCTTTAAACAACTTCTGGGCTTATTTCGGGATTTGTAAATGTGTCACTATTATCATAAATCATTAACCCCATTAACACTAGAAGAAATAGTAATTATGTGACTGAGAACCATCCTTAGTAAGATGTGTAGTGTACTCATGAAGTGATTACGAAAAAAGGATAACCTATCAGGATAGTTATTATTACCTGGAAGCCTCTTAATTCCCTTACTATGCATTTTCCATGCTTGTACATATGGTTAAACCATTGCTATTCCGTTTCCATATCTCTGAGATTCCCGTGGAATACCAAATTAGAAATTAGTGTTTTCTTTGTATCATGTTATACCTATAGCTGCTTCATTTCATTAATATTATTGTTCCTTAGAAATGTTGTCCTATAAATTACCGCCCAGCACAATGCTCATGGTTGGTAGTCTAAAGAACCATATTAATATTCAGCCTATGTATAACTGACAGTTGTTTTCTTAAAAATAACAAACCAAAAAATACGTTTCCTTGTAAAGTTGTTGTTCTATATGCGTTGAGTTCTTCATCTACTGTAGAGGATACACAAAAAAAAAATAAAAAATAATAAATAATGCATAAAAATATGTAGTATACACTGTAAAAAGGAAATTCAAACATATATACGTATATGGCAAGTAAGTTAAGTAATTTCTTGCAAATTCAATACAATTATACAATCCCAGAGTTATTGTATAACAACATGACGAAAACAAATATTATACACAAAATCAATTAAGTTAAATAAGAAAAACATCTATAATAATATATTAATGACAATATTATTGATGATACACAAAACCACCACGTATCTCCGAATGAATACACAACAAAATCTATATGTATATTTAACAAGCAGACAAATTAATATAGAAAGAAAAAACAAAAAAAACATTTACATAAGAAATTAAACAAACGGCATTAGTCATGATGAATTTTTAGAATTTCGGAGAAAAAAGTGCACCGTTTACCTATTGTATTCCATAAAAAAAGGTGTCAAACCAACAAAAAATATTTAGCTTAATTATTGATATTTGCAATTATTGAACTGTTTACGAAACGAGAGAGACAGTAAGGAAATTCAAATGAGAAACAAAATAAAATTATATATGCGCGAAAGCCGATAATTATATGTATACACCATGAACAAAAATATGTAATAGAAGAGAATATTTAAATAAATGTCTAGAAATATGTATCTATTAAGAAAAAACAAAGTATGTATTTCCATTAAAGGTTAACCTCAATTTTTATAAGGATTGCATTGAGAGAAAAATGCAGCTGAAATGACTAAGTCGGGAAAGCGTTCCAAGATTATATTTCCGTCTAAATAGTTCTTGCTCATTTACACGTCATAATAAACGTTAACGTGACCTAGAGATTATTGAAGGTTATTCTGACGAAAATGGGAAGAATGAATAAATACTTGGCCCAGTGGGTTCATGTGCATTTGGCCTAGCTTTTCGCTTTCGGTGCTTCTGACTACTTTCGGTGCCTCCGATGTTTGTTAGGTGTTCGCGAGAGGTGGCATGGAAAGAACTTCAGCCCTCCCGAAGAAAGGACAACCGAACGCACAGCTACTTCGGGTCTTGGTAAAGGCGATTATGGCAAGGCCTTTCCAAGCAGATGCTGAAAAACTGTCTTTTTTACCTCAGACACATCACAACTCTGAGTCCGTGTTTCTTTTTTTTGCAGAGCATTAGAACGCAATCTATTTGATCAGAATAAATTGACGGAGCAGTCGGAGTAAATATCAGGTTCATTTGCGTACGTGGTTTAAATCGAACGCAATCGATGTTAATCGATCGCAATCGCACAAAGTCTATACATGTTCTCATTAAAAATGAGAGAAAAATAGATAATTACCAAAATAACGAGTAACGTGTAGTTTCTCTCTTGGCTCGAAACAGCTCAGATAATTTCAACCGGCAAGTACCGATAAATATGTCAAATGCACAAAGTTGACAGGAACCAAATTCAAAATTCGTCTTAAAAATCAATTGCGCACACAAATGTGAAAATAAAGTAGGTACATTCTGCGGTTTTGTGCATTGTGCCAAAACGTTTCGTATGTTGCAAAAAGGTAAGTTATTTATTTATTTGTGATAGGGATTATATATGTGAAGGATGTAAGTGGCTCAAAGTAGATCGAAGTCTAAGAGAGAGTTTCGCTCAATATTTTGAGTTTGACAGACCATCCACTATGCACATCATATTCTGACAGCCAACAATTTGATCAGGAATGCGAATGCTGGTATAGGAAAAGAAACTAGATTGTGAAACGTGTAGTAGATCAACAAAGAGAGTAACAGGCTACCGAAATAAGCAACAAATACTGAGCATATTAAAAAACCTAGTTATCTCAGATCGACTAGATTGGTCTGTACTTTGAACGCAAAAACTAGATTGGTCGGGAACGTCACTATTTCTACGTCAGCCACATATGAGAACTGTCAACTTAGTACTCAGTCACGAATTTCTCAACTAGATTCGTCGGCTACCCCTCCATAAACGTCAACTGAAACATCTGCTCTCACGACCGATTTCCCCCAATCAGGGCCGAGTTTCATCTAGTGAGAGAGCTGTCAGACTTACTAAACTAGATACTTGAACGTCCCCACTGATCCACATCAAGTCAGTCAGCTGTCATACTTACAAAACTAGATACTTGAACAGGAGTGTGATCGTTGCAGAATTCTGAACAGTTGCAAGAAAAAGGGCCAATGAGGGAAAAAGTGTCATTCCTGAAGAATGGCTTATTTAGAATTTTTGAACGATATTTAACAAGTATTGTTTCGCTAAACGCTATAATAGTGCCGTGATAGGTGCTACATTAAAAAAAAAATATATTTGGGAATAACAGCATTTGAAGCGTGTTTGAATTGTGGCAGATTCTCGAAAAAAGTTCTAAATTCTCTCTATGTTCATTTGGAGTAATTTTTACAGTCATAAAAAAGTTACTGCTCAAATGTTTTTCATAAATAAATCAGTTGGCTTTGGACACGCTCAGTTTAGAGTATGGTTGACAATTCAACGCTCAAATGAAAATGGCTACTAATCGGCATAAATCGTTTGAAAAAGAACACTTACTAATTAATGGTGCAGAACTGAAAATAGAACTGCTTACCACACTGTCAAAGAGCAGACAGCATCGACGATAGTAATCGACTTAACTGTCGTTCGATCAAAAGTCTGCTTAGTCTGAGGGCCTGTTATTGCAGGGCCCGAATTAAATCGTGTACATGAAAGGACTGCGCACTGCAGGGTTGACGTTTATTCACTAAACATGTCCTAGTCTGTGAAAACACCCAATTTCTTGACTACTTGACAGCCGCAGTGCAGTTCGCCGTTGATTCGTACGCATCTTGGACGGAGACGACGTCTCCAATTGCAACACATGAATTCGGTCGATCAGAAGCAGTTTTATTGTTCACTGAGAAGCTCGACTTATAGAAGATGATTGTCCCAGTATTTGAAATGTAACTCCGGATATTGTCTCCCTACTACTTGTTGATACTGCATTTTATACTATTGTGCTTACTGATCTGTCGTGGATTGTTAACACACATTTGTCCGACCAACTTGCGCGCAAAACGTGCAGTAGATATCTCGGCGGTGATTCGTGACACTGCTTTGAAGAAGTCGCCTACGAGAAAACTCTCGTAGTTCACAGCTCGGCCAACACATTGCTTCATCGCAACTATATAGCTTTCGCACGCGCCGGCAAATGTAAGCATATACACCTCTGACGACCCAATGAATCACATCATCCGCATTTCCCTGAAACGCATCTTACACAAATTTGCCAACGCGCCAGATAATCTTGATTTAGATAACGGAATTCTAGGGAAACGCCATCGTACCAGCCAGCGAAATATCTAATAACCTCCCGCATTAGTCATTGCGCAGCAATTCCATCAGTTAAGGTCGTCCAAATGCAATCGCAAAAGACGATTGTACTCATTTGGCACTTCAAAGCGTCGCGCTCAGCACTTCAAACCGACATCTCCTGTTTCAGTTGTCGTCGTTTGTCGACCCCCTTTTAGCCCATCCCACGGTATCGCACTTACCCACAGCCCAATCGTGTCCAAAAATTGTACAACAAAAATTCCAAAAAAGAGCCACCAAAAGAAGATGAGAAACACAACAGGCCAGCGGGACATGGTTGTCGCGACGATCTTCCACTTGATGATCGCTATCAAATTTGCATATACCCGCCGACTACAGGTACTCAGTCACCTCGGCTCTATCTCGCTGCGAGCCGCAATAAAAGAATCTCCTAGCTTTTCCAATTTTCTTCTCTTTTTCACCGAACGATCATTGATCCGCTAGTGGTTGCACGTAATAACGGCCAGTCTCTGATGCGCCTTGTAATCTAATATGAACGTCCCCGTTTCGAATGGCTATGCAACAATGGCACCCGGCTTGGTGTATCTGTAGTACGTACCGTAATCATCGTCGAAATCCAAACAGAGCCGAGCATCAGTTATGAAACTCATCTTCGAGATTTTGCGGTTTTCCCGCAATTTCAGAGTATCAACGAAGGTGAAGAAGTAAAGCCCGATTTTTGGGGATGAAGAAGGAAGTTAATTACCCGTGTGGCATCCTCACAACTGCACTTCCATATTATTTTGGTCAATTATCCAATTTGGACGAAAATCGCTTCAGAGATGGGATATAGATACAAAGTTGTTGTGCCGCTACCACCCCCAAGGGAAACATGCCGACGTGGTGCGAATCAGTACATGGGTCAGCGGCGGGTTCAAGCCATGTGATAATAATTTGCTTACTCAAGGAGGTAAGGTGTTTTTTTTTTTTTTTTTTAACTGATCACCGTTGGCACAGAATAAATTGTGATTTCAAAATCGAGTCGAAAAGTATTTTACTTGTCTATAAGCGGAAATATTTCTTACTCTTGGATATACGAAATGGCTTTAAGGACAAAGAATAAGCCAGTGCAGCCCACTGCTCCCAGTCATCACGGGTTCTTCGGGGTGCCGTTCTTCAAGGCACATATGATGGTGGATCAACGCTGGGAGCCGAGTCGTCTAAATAACCAGTTCAAGTGTATGGCCAATGTGATGGGTAAGTGCAAGTAAAAGCCACGGACTGTATTTGGAGTCGATAGGCTTTAAGCCATTAAGTTCTCATAACTCATCATAGAGACATAGTTCTTTTAAGCATGTTTTCCAGATTGGGGACGTTCGGTTAACTAGTTCATGTTAAACGTTAACTAGATTCGTCGGAACTAGGTATCCGAACACGTTGACTGGGCAACTTGAATTGTTTTTGTATTCTCGCGGTTAGCGTTATCATTGTTTGACTAAGGTCGACAATTGGCACTTTTTTCGAGAGCCTGTAACAATTTTTTGCTATTTTTCCCTTTTCCATTTGGAAAGGGCCCTTCGCAAATTTTTCAAACATTTTTAATTCCAAGTAAGTACGTTTAAAATGTAACACGGTTGCCTTTCACAACACTTTTATAGTGTTAAATATTGTGCGAAAATTCTTAATTTGCAGAGAAGCTTCAGAAATGTTCCTTTTTTCTCAAAGCCTTCTCACCAAGCCTTTTTTACTTTTCCGAATTCTGCAGCGGCAACTCTGTTTATTTTAAATTTGATTCTTCGAAATGTCAACTGAGTATGCACTAGATTTGTCGGCTTCCCCTACTTAAACGTCAACTGCAAAAGCTATTCACATGACCACTCTGTCATTCAGTCAGTTTCCTAAACTAGGAATCTGAGTGTACCCAATTACGTCGAAAATAACTTTCAAAGTTTGCAAATCAAAGCGGAAAGCACTTAGATTCGAAAAAATACAACATCGGGGCATTGGCATTATTGCTTGCTGTTGTTGTCAAATTTGACAGCTTGTTGACACCGAATTGAATGCAACTTATACAGACCTACTGTTCTCTAACATTAATGCATGCGAACTCATTAGTCAAATTTAGTGTGTCAACGAAGTGTCTAATCGCACGTTATTTTTGTGCTGACTGACGTTTGTCTGGCTTCGGGACACGGCTACGTATTTGATGTAACGTAATAGTTTTTTCATTAAAAATAGTGTTTTAAGAAATAAGTTGGGCCTTAAAACGTACAAGATCGTGCCCGAAAATGAAATACTAGAGTTTAGAGTCCTTTTAACGCATTACCCCTATTTGCCGCAATTTAACTTTGACATTTCGTTTCGTAGCCGTGTCTGGAACGACGTGAGAATAGCAACAGCCTTTAGTCAAACTTCGCTCTCATGTACCCAAATTTTGCTTAAAGGGACACAGTTTGTGTTTGAATGCATTATCGTAAGGGAACAGACCTATTGTGACGTATCTACGCACGTTATGGACAAAGTGGCGGAATTTTAGACACCAAACAACGCCAAGCAGATCTGTGATCTCTCCATTACATCTCTGGGTACGTAATGTCGGGAAAAAATGCAAATGAAGCATAAATCCATGCAGGGGAAAGAGATTTCTGAGAAATTCTCTCTTTTCTTTTCTGGAAGATCGTGAATATTCTTTTTAAAGATAAATAAATGTTGCCCATTGTAAAATTTGAAACAAAGGTTGCCAATTTATAAAATAAAGTTGGCCAATGAGATGTCCCCTTCTATTTCAGTTGTGTGTCCATCTAGTGGCGATGTTGTAAATTTCTCCGCAGTGCTGCCAAGTCTCGCTGACTAGGATATTTAAAATTTTTGTGAAGGTGTCAGAATTTTAGATGTTTCTTATAATGTGACAACAAATCCAATTAAGAAGCAGGAGAAGAGGTACTGGACTTCGCGTATTCCCAATCTGGCTATTTTTTTCTGTGGGGGACCTCGGAGGGAATCCTGAGTAAAAATGTTTTGTCCGTCTACTAGCAAGTCTCTTGGGGCTCTGAAGGTATTGTGAGGGTATTCTTGAGTGTCGGCATTCTTAATGAAGTTGTCCGCTGGACCGCTGAGCGCATATTTTGCACAGGGTCACAATTTGGCTCACTAGTTGGAGGGCAATTCCCTCCTTTTTCCTTCGCAATTTGTGGAAGGTACTTTTGGAAGGTTGGGAAGGGTTTATCTGGACGAATTTCTTCTCCCTCTAGTTCCATTCTTAAACGAGTAGAGATAAAATCTCGTACAACCTCAAACCAGACTGAAATGAAAGTTTGAAACGTCGCTTCATAATAGCAAAAAACTATTAAAATGCTTCCAGAAAAACACTTCCAATACAAGAGGCACGAGAACGCCGCCTTCAAAAAGCGCTACTTGCGAGAGAATCGAAGCCTCAAGCAACAGTGTCGAGATGGAAGGGTCAAATTGCAAATGGCGTTGCACGCAACGAATTCGAAAAAAATTCGAAACTACTTACTAAACTACAAGGATATGCAGCGACTGTACAATGCAATGCCAATCCATTTAGTCGTGGATAACATCAACCAAAGGACGTTCGTGCAGCGCAAGGAAAGAGACCGTTTGCGGCACCGGTTAAATCAGCTTGTGGTGGTCTATGAGGAAAAATTGGTAAGACCCCAAACGTAAGTCTGCGAATTTGATTTCCCCCTTAAAAACAATTTCAGAAAGAAAAGGCCGTCCTCGAGAACCGCATTAAATACCAAAACGAATTCGTCCTCGACGAGGAGATCCATTCGAAGCAAATTCGAAACAAGATCGAGTGCTCCAATGTGCGGCTGAATGCAATCAAGACCCTTAACGATGCGTACAAGAAGATCATTCAACTTCTGCTGCACGACGAGATCTACTACGAGCCGGTGCTGAGGTCTCTACAAAAGGACATCGACGATCAGGCGCATTTTACGAGTTACATCATCGAGCTTGGATTGCCGGCGATTTCCCGCCTGAAAGAGATCACTGAACAGCATCGGGTGGGAAACTATTTTAATTGTTGGTTGGTTGGTTGGTCTAGTAAACTATTATGAGATGGTTTGGCTTTTTCCTCCAGAAACTTGAGGATAAAGCCCGTCGCAATATCGCAGCCAAATTGCAATGGGTGCAGAATTACAAGAAACGAGCTCAACAGCGACAGGTTGATCTGCGAAAGTTACAAGCCAAAGGCGAGGTGTGATATCTGAGCCAAAGTGCTCTGTATAATTATCCAAGTGTTACCGAAACTTCAACCTCTTTTTGCATTTTGATGAAGGGAACCATCAATTACTTTAAACGATACGTACGTGAGACTCCCAGCATGCTGGAGTTGAAATGCGAATTGGAGGCGATTGAAACAACAATTAAGAGGGTGAAATTCGCTACACTGTGCTCCAAGGCCACCGAGGTGTATCCAAGGTGAGATGATGGATTTTTTTGTAGTCGGTTTTTGAGACGCCCCTTTCTTTGAAGAATAAAGAAACAGATTGACGACAACCAAAGACTGCGCAAGGTTCTGGATGGCGACATGGTCACACACAAATACACGGAGCAGATGCTGCTACAAGCCGACGTGATGAGGGGTATTTTGGAGCACAACCTTACGAAGGAGGAGTTGATGTATCTGGATGATGATGCTGCGGGTAAAAGCAATTTTTTTAATCGTGCTCTATTTTTAGTCGGCTGCAAAAGATTAAGGATCTGAGGGACCAAATCAAACACGAGGAGGGCGTTGAGCGGGATGCTGGTAATTACCTTAGAGACAGGGCGGCCATCTTTTTGCTGTTGAGGTAAGTGCGATTCGTGTAGATATTGAATTGAGTGGAACATCCTTTGTGTGTAAACAGTGCTGTATGTATTCCTGTTTCAGATATGTCTTTTGGAATTTCAACGAAATCTTAAGATACGTTTTGCGCTCACACCGAACAGTGCGAAGGCAGTATCCAACGCTGGACCTGAAACTGCCACTTTTAAAATTCGAGAACCTAACTCTGAAGGCATATCCTCCGGAAGCGTACGAAGAAAACAGTGAGTACGACTTTTCGATACCGAGCTAGAAATTTGTCTGTTATCCTTTTACTACAAGTGACTTGACCCGAGCTTCGCTGTTCTGTCAAAATGTACTCCATTTAACGTGCGAAAAACTATTTTATTGCATATTTTTGTAACCCAAGCTCTTTTTTTGACATTCGTGACATTTTGACATTTTCGATTGGAATATGGTAGCCTTTGAAATTTTCCATTCACTGGTTGAACTTTAAATTAAATCACTCGATTTAATTTCACTTTGAATTTCAATTTGCGCCCCCGATTGATTTCTACACATTTGAACATAAATAATTAACAAAAATAGATCCACCCGATGCAATGCCTTTCTTTGGAGTAGAAAAACTTCACGAAAACGTGAACAAAATCCACCAGTTGTCAAACTCAAACTCACTTGTATTAGTAAAACTCGAAAAATCGGAAAAATATTGCTTTCTTCATACCAATCGAAGATAAAAGATGACCCAGAGCAAGAAGTGCTCTGAGAATGCTTTTATCAGCTTTGCATCAAATAAAAACCTTCGGACTCAAAACTTCGCGTAATCTATAAACTCGTGGCAAACGTCCGGCTTGAGAGTGTGTCAGGTAACTTTGTAAAGCTAATGTAACTGTTAACCGATTCATCGTCACCTCATTTCTATTGGTGCACGTCCGGCTTACCGCTTACATTTCTCTTCCGTACGTTAAACAACAAAGCCCCAAATATGTATTTCTTTTTAAATCTTGCATTCAATAGTGGGTAACGACCATTTTCCACAATTATTTTCATGGTGAAATGTGCGTGTACCTACAAATTGTTTATTCACTATTTGTGACAGTTATCATCGCCACAATGTAGACCACATCATTGTTGTTATTACACAATGCATTATAGTATGTAACAATTCAGAGATAAAAATATTATTTCAGTTGATACTCTACTTCAAAATTTCAAAAAGCGAATTACCGCACTTATGGGCGTCTACACAGAACGTATGAATAAAGAAGATGCGGACAAGTTCGAAAAAGAATATCATGACATATTCCTCAGCAGAATGGATGTGGACGATGATTGGTCAGAAAAGGAATCAGGTAAGTTGTGTGTGGTCTTCTAAATATAAATTCCATATGAGTTCCTCAAATCATTTGACATGTTATTGTTGTTCACTCTTTGGGTGAATTATAAGGCTGAAGTGACTTCCCTAAGTAAGAGCGAGACGCTGAACAGAGCTTGAGAATGTCAAGCATGTTATGACCTAGAGTGTTCAGAGCGAGCTGTTTCTTTTATGACATATCTCAGCACTCTCGCTGTCATAGGAGTAATGCCCAATTCACAATATGTTCGTTCGGGTACTTTTTTGCAAACGTAAAATTATTAAACATTTTCTAAGAAACTGTGCGAATGCGATCACGATATGAGAAAATTTAAAAAAATTAGAGAGAAATCCATTTCCCCTCTTCTAATTTTTTCGTAATTTTCTACTCGCGGAATTTCGACTTACTGAAAAATGAAAAATTAAAACTGACAACTAAGTGACAGCTCTATTTATTTTCGTCTTCAACGATTTCGGAGGAAGAAGTTGTAAAAACGTATCAGCACATTCAAAATAGTAAGTTTAATAGGTATTTAGCTTATAAAAAATTCAATTCCAATTTATTTTGTAGATGCTGCATTTTACGATAATGTCAAAATGACATTTCATAAACTTTTTGTAAGAAAACCGGTCACTTACTTCTCTTTAAATTGAGAGATTTCTCTCTCGATTTTGGATATTTGACATTTTTCATTTTTCTATGCTGAAAGTACACGAACGAACCTAGTGTCGCGTTGACAGATTATGTAGAAACAAAGCGTTCAAATGCTGCCACACAAAATAGAACTTCAGGCGTTGGATTGACTTTAGATCGTAAATATCGTATAGTTCAACGCGACGCCCTGAGTAGACCTACTCTCCAAATTCATTAATTTAGTGTGTGAAAATGACGAATACCCTTTTTTTGTGGAGCTCATACTTATTTCTTTAGATTTCTTGGAAAAAAATAAATATTAATCATTGGTCGTGTACATTTGTTAAGGTTGTTCTTTGCATTACTGTTGGGAACGATTTTTTTATCTATTTTGGAGAATCCTTTTTTAAATCCTGCACAAAAATTACAGCTACAAGATAAAAGAGAGCAGACTTGAAACTTGAATTCGGCTCTTTATTTGTGTACATTAGTTAAAACCAAACCAAACTTTTAATCTGTCATGCTCTACTCAAAGCAGCGTTTTACAAAATTGTTGCTCGCGCGCTTTGGCACTTAAAATCGTAAAGATTCGATAAAGCGTGTCAAAGCGCGCCGACGCACGCACGCGGTCAACGCCACATTGTGAATTCGGCATAAAGAAATAAACCATCTGAGCAGTATTTGTTGTATTTCGTTAGACTGCTACAATTTTTGTGGATCTATTACGTTCTAAACTCTCGTTGATTAAGTCTGACAGCTGGCTGACTTGATGTGTTTCAATTTTAGTCAACGACGAATGTCGACATCCTCATTCTGATGCAATTTTCATTTCCATATCTCCCCAACAGATGAACAGGATGAAGACGAAACCCAGGAACGTAAAATAAGTCAAAGTGTCCCAACTCGCAAGCAACTCAAACAAATCAGTTCCAAAATAGTCGAAGAGCTCTCCAAGAAGGACGACTAGCTATCGGTCTCCTCCGCTCTCCCCCGTCATTTCATCTAGCTGCAATGTAGGTAGGTACCTACGAGGGCACCCGCCAATAAACATTTCCAAAATTGAGAGTTCCGTTTTGACCGTTCGGTGACGTACAGAATCGAATAAATTACTTTGTCAATGCGAGACGTCATCTTTGTTTATACAATTTTTTTTGTTCTCCGTTTCGCTGTATTGATAACGAAAGCCGCTCGACTTTGATGCTTTCGTTACATCGTCCAATTAGTTGGTAAAAATTTGAGATGTCGAAGAAGAGACCGCCATTATTATGATAGTACATTGCATGCAGTTCACGGTATTTTCTTCCACTTATTATTCATTCATAACGATTATATGCGGGGATCTTTGACGGCGCGCACAACAAAAGCCTTCGAAACAATCAATCAGAGACAGAGCGGGTGGCAAGGGCCGGACAGTCTCTTAGACCAAGCAGCACTCGGAACAGAGATTATACCGTTGCCGGAGATTAATTTCGAATAGAAGAGGTCTTGCTGTGGGTCAATTTTGTTGGAAACTGCATTTAAATTGTTTCGGTCTTTGGGATGGTGTGTGGTAGTTTACTGTGGCGGGCCTAATTGCCACTGTACCACATCTGAATGGTAAGAGGGAAGCCAATGAGCATGTAACTCTCGGTGGTAGTAACAATCACGATTTATTAATTTTGTTTTAGTTTGTGTTTGGGTTGGCTTTTTTTTTTGCAACGTATTTTTCGTGCACTCTCTTATGAAAACAAACAGTTTTGGGTATTGTGATGGTGATTTATGGGCACTTGGCGGAGTGGGAACCGAAACAGATCGGTTTTGATGTATCCCCAGGAACATTCTATTATGACAGTCATATATACCAGTGGGCAGACAGACACAGTAGTAAACAAGTTGGCCTATTAATTCGGTATGAGAGGGTCAACTAATTGGGCTTCCTGGTCAAAGATCCTCCACCATGTTCGGTGGCGTATACGTAATTGTTTGGCGCATTTCGCAAACATTTTAACGAATCAGTCGGTGCACAGTTGTGTCAGAATGGCAGTCTGGACGTGAATGTTATTAGCTGGCTGGGAATTCCAAATTCCCCCATTGTAAGGGGTGACAAAGGCGTTGACAATTGACAAATCGAATCAGCAAATAGAATAATGACATCTGTATTCGGTAATAGGTTGGCTTTCGTGAGAATGGGGCTTCCAATTAAGCATATTAAATATTGTAGAACATAAATCAAATTGGTTAAGTAAGCCTTTTGGACGAATGCCTAGAATTTTAATTTATGACCATAAGCCTTTGATTCCGGGAAAACCGAATACTTTTGAATAAGTTACCACTGAATACTGAATTTTGTACATGGTAAGTTATAGAAGGACCTCTGAAATTCGCTAAAGACTGTGGGAAATGTGGGAAAGCGTGGAAAACTAGGGCCTGGACTTTCCCTTACAATTATAAGAGACTTACAATAACTCAATAATGTTACTGACAACGGCATGCGTGATTCATTTTCTGACAGGGGAAAACAATGCGTCTTCCTATAGATAATTGATTTATCAGAGCTTAACTATTCAATGGAAATGACCACGTTTGGAGTTTTAGTTTGGTATGTACTCGTATATTACAACTAGCTGCTACCCGCGACTTCGTCTGCGTAGAATTAGTACTTCAAGTAACTCAATTAAAATATTTATAGCAACAACAGCGCCACTTATCGGGTCCAAAACTATCCTATCTTTCAAGCCAACCAATTAGCCCTACAAATTTTAAATATATTGGTGAAACACGCAGCAAATATATTTATCCAAATATAGATACCTATGAAGTATTTTATTATCCCTAACTTAAGAAATAATTGGTTCGTCATTAAAACTTAGATCTCCTACTTCATCCCCTTCACGTTTTGTTTTCGCGACTAAAAGTAGCCTATGTCATTCTCAGAGGTCCCATCTATCGCTATATCAAAATTCATAAAAATTGGTTTTGCGGTCGTTAAAATAATCTTACTTTCGCATTTATAATATTAGGATTATATCAAGGCTATGTTTTGAAATAACATAGCAGCGCTCATAAACTAAGTATTAAATATTAATACTTAGACACTTAGTTCATGACAGCGCTCCTACCCGTTTCCACCGCAAATTTTGAAAGTTCTCTCTTAGATTTCATATGACTGTAACTCTCTCTTCGGCCGTAGACTCTCTTTCGTGGCGTCGTTTGTACGGGCTACGGACATGATGAATGAAAGAAAAGTATTTCCCATAAACTAAGTATTAAATAGACCGTCAGCTCTTGCAACTTAAGAGAATTTGCCTACAAGCTGTTTTCCGTGTTTCTATGTGGCAAAGTATGTGTGCCATGTTAAAGTAGATTAGCCGCACACATACTCTCGCACATAGGAACCTGACAGTTGCCTGACAGTTCATTTTGTGGTAACATTGAAATAAATTCAAATAATTCAAATACCTGCCCGTTATCGGGACGTGTTAAGAAAACGGTGGGTATGGTGTGGTGAATTTAGTACCAAATTCTATTAAAACGCATAGGTTAGGTAGGTATGCGTATTAAGATTTCTTTTATTTTACCTAGATAATCTATATAGTACGGGATGTTTTCATCTTTGTTGTAAAAAATCGAAATCGATAAACTATATGAATCATTGACAAAAAAAAAAAACCCTTATTAATATAAAAAAATATTTGATTACTAATGATTATGAATCGTATATATTAAAAGCAAATAAATTGTAAGCAGCAAAACTTAAATGCGTGAGACATATCAAGGTACAAATCAGTAAACATGTTTATTTCCAATTTTGCTTAAATACATTTTGAGTTTCGTTCTTTCCCGTAAATTTTAAAGAAAATAAATTTTCGTTGATTGTGTCTACTAGACTTTTTATTTTTATTATAAATGAACATTATTCATATTCTCGGCTGACGCAATTGATTTCAAATGTAATTTCATTAATTGTGTCAATTGTTCCGAATTTTTTTTTTTTTTAATGAACGGAATCTTCATGAAAAGATTATAACTAAAAAGTTATACTATTTCAAATCTTAATAGTCGTAATCAATTCTTCTCTTTAAATTCTTTGCCGTTTTTCTGTGGACATTCACGGTGAAATCATTTTTCGCCAAAAACAGCAAACGAAAACAGACACAATAATTATAGGAACAAAAATATCTTATTTTATTTCACACATCATTCATTTGTTTATTTATGTTGATTACATTCGCTATTATAAATTTCGTAGAATATCTACATGTTTTCGTGGTGAAATAAAACAACGAGCTTAAACTCTCAGAACGCATCCATCAGCTGACAGAAACTCAACAAATACACTAACTCTCAGTCAGTGTTCTCAGCACGCTCACTTTATTTTTCACAAGAAGCGTGTTAATTTTTCCCTTTTCACTAAACTCAAATTCCCTTAGATTTTTTATGGAAAATACATACTTTTAGAAGTAAAATTTGTATTGTTCGGAGAGAAAATCATATTAAATTAATCTTCAGTATAAAAATCGCAGTTTGCTAACATTATAATGATAATTTTTTGATAATAGAAATTTTTGCTTAAGGCAAATCTCTTTTTTATGTACATTTAGTGCGTTGATATTCATAGTGAAATGTAGTTCGACTGTTTTTCTGCCAGATTATTGATAGTCCAACAATTAAGACATTTTTTTTTCTTACGCAGGAAAGTTTTTCAAAAATTTAAATTCCCACAAAAAGGTAGAGATGCCACAATGCAGGAACACTGCTGAGTGTCAGTATTTTATTACTCCTCCCACCTTTTAGAAATTCTTTTTTTTGCTGCTTCACACGTATTCACAGATATGAAATTTAAGAGAGAATTTTATTTGAAAAATTTGCGGGGGGAATCGGGTAGGTGCGCGGGAGCTGACGGTCTATTTAATACTTAGTTTATGGTATTTCCCTGAATCATAGTTGTATACAACTGCGTAGTTGAAATTTAATGTATTAAAATTCAACTTTTTCAATTGTTAATATTTTAAAATAGTAAAAATGCAAAAATAAGCACCCCGAAAATATCTTTTTTTTTTACTTAATTTGTTAAGATTGGTTGAGCGTGTGAACCGCAAGAGGTAAATATACTACTACAGAAATAATATAGTGGACGGACGGCATCAGCCATCTGCGCATTTCCTTAGAAAAAGATTATCGCTGTTTCATACATCCTTATTCACCTCGCATACTTCTCTTTCGTTTCACTTAATCGGAGAAAACTTCACGCAGTTTTTGTTGAAATGTATATGCTTGTGCGATGTGCGCCAGCTAACCACCCCAAAGCAGAACAACGATCAAGAACAACGGTTGCTGATAATTTTCGATTTGAGTAAATAAATTTAGTTTTTTCATGTTAGATCTTGCGTTGTAGCGTAGCTTCTAAATGACACAGAAAGCTGATTTATGGCTTAAAATAATTATGGAAATGTTGGCTCTGCTATGTATTTTGTTTTCTTTGAGTAGTGACGATTAAAAGGCAGTAAAGTCAGAAAAAAAAAACGCATTTTGGTCAAAAACGGTCCCAAAAAAAGTCATGGCAATGAAAGGAATAGCCTATGTCCTTCTCAGGATCTTAGGGGACGTTTCAAAAAAAGTTTCATCGAAATCTGTGCAGTCAACAACCAACCGTTAACACATGAAAACGGCTACAGTTTTATAATATGTATATAGATTATTGTCAGAATTTTGTATTATCCCAACGCCATTTGTCACACACTTGAGTTCCTTGTCACAATTTTTGTAATAGAAAACGATTGTGCAATTATTTGGATCAACAATCGAAAAAGACATTAAACAACAAAATAATTGTTCGTTGAAACAATTTTATTAATTAATTTAAACTATGAATTTTATTTCGGATTGCTTAGAAACCTCAACTCTTAGAAATGTCACCTGAAGATTTAGATATGATGTTTTTCTGTACTAGATCTTTGTCAATTTGGCATTTAATAATGTCTATTAAAACTTTATAGGGATTGGGCACATTCAAGAATCTAGTTACCTTAAGTCGACTAGATTGGTCTGGATGAGATGCAACCTGAACGCAAAAACTAGATTGGTCGGGAACGTCACTTTTTCTTCGTCAGCCAAATTTCAACTTAGTACTCAGTCACGAATTTATCGACTATATTCGTCGTCTACCCCTCTATAAACGTCAACTAAAACAGCTGTCAGACTTACTAAACTAGATACTTGAAAGTCCCCATTGCGATCGATATAGGCTGACCAAAAGAGAAACAGGTGCTGCCAGACATATGTGGTATTCGATTGGGCATTTTGTAGAACATTTTTTTGTTCGAGGTCAGTTTTTATGTTCGATTGGTACAAAAAAAGTAATCTTTGATTTTTTTTCTCAGAGTTGCTTCAAATTTACCAATACAAGTGCGTTTAAGTTTGACAACTGGTGTGATTCGTGAGAGAGAGTAATGACATACATATATGAACTGAAGTCGTTAAGAATTCACTTTCGGTGGTCAACAGAACTAATTCTCCTTTCAAACAATTTTAGAACATTATTTAGCAGCCCAATGCTGCCAACCTCAAGAAGAAAAAGACGAATGCATCCGCTATTGAACACTCCCCTACTTGGGTCTTTCAGTGCATCAAACCTAGCTCAGATTTTCGGTTCCATTCACAAAATAAATCAGCTACATCTCTTAAAAGCTGATAAAATTGTAAGTTTCACCTGTCGTCGAAGGCATCGCACCATTTTCCACCAATGCAGGAAATTAATTCACAAATCAGTGAACTCGCGCTGAATTGATATCCACACGATCACTCTTGAACGGTGGTGCCGCATCCAAACACCCATTTGATTAAGCGACATATCGCACGTTCACTCCAGCGGCAACTCCGCAACAGTCTCCGCTCATACGGATCGTTAATTTTCGCACCTCGCAGAGCGTGTCATAGAACCACTAATAATCTTCCCATCCACACAGACTGAATTCGCAAAGTGACCTTGAAGACATATGCCAAAGCTGAAACGTCATTTATAGAACAAAGAACTCAGGAATTGTATTTTTCCAAGAACCCTTGAAGATAAGCAATTTCTAAACCTGTTTTATACACAATTCCAAATATCATCACGACAACGAAAATAGCCTATTATTAAAATAACTGAATATAAAATTCAAATTATGATAAACAAAACTAGTTTCGGCAGTGGTGTGTCAATAAACTTTAAAAAGAAATAAATACGCTATCACTTAGATCATCATCATTAACATCGACCAGGTCACGCAAAAAGCCAAGCCGCCGCATTAAGCAAGTGAGGAGAGAGAAAAAAAATAAACACAATTCGAAAGGATTGCGGCTCAACACGAACACATATGACTCAAAATCGCGTCTGCAAAGCCCGATTTGCAGACAGACAAACCGTTACCCTTCCCAGAAACCAGAGTACCTTGAAGACTCTTCAACTTTGAGCAGCTACCAGCTACCAATCGAACAAAACAACTGGTCGCCTCTTCAAGAGATTCATGCCAAAGAAGTTAAGAGATCTTCTTCGCAGCAAAAAGAAGCAAGAAAATAAGAAAAAGCAGTATCTTCAACCGGCCAGTTTTTCTATTTTTTGTCTGTCTGTATCGGTTCGTTTTTTTTTTGTTGCTTTTTGTTCGTCTGTCTTGAAAAGTTTTAACTAAACACACTCATCCGTGTGGAGGGTTTGTCGGCGCGCCAACGTACTAAAGATTGTTCGGTTGGATCTCAACGGCGACATTCAAATGTTGGTAACGATAGTGAAAAGACGTGCCTCTTCTTCAGCGATTTTGTGGTGAATAAATATTTATTTCTTCAATTTCAAAAATAAAATCCAAGTTGGTCCTTTTTCGGAGAATAACTTCGAATTGGTGAAGTGTCAAAGGTGTTGGTGTATGGTGTTTCGAGCGAATTCTATTTGTGGAACTGCAGCAACCCTCTTCCATCTAAAGTTCGCATATAAATTCAAATTAGATACAATAAATCAGTGTGTGTGCCTTTTGACTATGGATAGACGGTTGTAATTTGCAAGCGACACGGCAAAAATTATACAAACACGTTAGCGTTGGTGAATGTTATAAGTTTCTTCTTTTTTTCCCGCAGTTAATGCAATTTTAGGAGAGTAATAAAAATAAATCCCACACCGATATAGAGTTGTAAAACAAATCAACAAGAAAGGAAGGAGTACGTGTTTTTTCCACCCAGTTACAAATACTACATATGATCCAGTTTGCGGGTGAGTTTAACCTTTTAAAAATTACAAACAACTATCTACGGCTGTTGCAAATGTCACTCAGTGGCTGAAGATCCGCTCAGATTCAGCCGCAGCGTCTCCCATTAGCTCGAGAGTTGCATCATCATAGTCCATAGCCCGTGTAAAGTGAATGAATACAAAAAAGCTCGCACCAGAACATAGTCAAGTTCTAACAACAATACGCGTTAATAAATGGCATAACTCGGCAGTAATTTTTTGTGCCCCTTCTATTATTAGTAGCTCTTCGTGGGTTTTTTTTTCTGCCTTGTTCTTGCGGATCTTCTTCTATTAGGGCATTCGCTGTTAAGAACCATTTATCACCAATGTTGTGTTGGTTATTTTTGTTTTGTTTTTGCATCGCTGTTCGGCTAATTTTTGTCGGAGTTGGCTTTTTTTCGTTTTCATTCGGATCATTTTCGTTTTCAACTCTGAGAGGTATCTTTCGCTTTCATTTTTGTTTTTGTGGATACAAATTTTCGTTGGAGATGTTTGCCCATCGTGCATTGTTTTGGGGCATCGCGGAATCTGGGGTTTTTTGTCTCATCTGTTTTTGTGAGAACTTCTTCCTTAGATATACTTCCAGCTGTGTATGTGCGGTATGTGCGCAGTGTTGTGTGAAGCTCTAGGGCATTCTTTTTGGTCCGTTTAATTTTTGTGTCTCTATCAAAGTTGTTTGTTTGGGAGGGGGTTTCGTTCGTTTTTTTATTTGCGTGTTATTTTCATAGTTTTGCAGATTCTTTTCTTTCCCAGGCTTTATGAATTTGGTTTTAGGACAAGTTCTTTGGTGAAAGAGGAACGTTGATCGGATGATATCATTTGGTTATTTTAAGGATGCTGATGTGTGCTCTTGTTGGGCTTTATCATTCCTTTGATTCGTTTAAATTCGCCTAATTTATGGCTATTCTGGTGCGGCTTTAATTAGTGGCTGAATAATCGGGAAGGGGCTGGTAGGTAGGGAAGTTGTATGGACCATAAAATTGAAGATTTATGCAAAGAAAGATCCATGATTCAATTAATGACCTCTTCAGCGACATAATTGATCATCTTCTGTATGAATGGTGTTGACGTCTATTTCTCCTCCTCTGTTCATTTATCTTAATACTTTTTGGTTCCACACGACTTCTTTGGTAGTTGAAGACTTTTTGCGCTACCCAGCTGAGTGGCAAGTGGATTTCAAACGGCCATGTTGTTAGCAAAAAAATCACAACGGAAGCGACTTTGAGCAAAACAAAAGAGTTGACCAAAGAGCTGCGGTTAAATTGATTTTTTTTCCCCAAATCCGATGAATTTCAATCGATGTTTGGGTCTTTGGTTACACAAAAATAAAAAACTGAGTTCATCCATATATCACACTGAGCCATACAAGCATTGGATCGGTACTGCGATCTCTGGCGAGTTCAGTTTCGATTTCCAATTTTATTCGGAATCCTCAAGGTACCAACCTTGAGAGATATTTGACTTCATTGCTCGAGTTCCAATTAGTGCGATTGTCTCGTAAAAGTTGGAAAACACTCGTTTCACGCACTCATCCTCAAAGATTGAAAATGTTGACAATGTTCATCCAACTGTTGCTGACCTCATACTCAGCCATTCACTTTCTAATTGAGAGGAAGGAATATTTGAGCTTAGAAACCGCGTATTCATATTTAAGTCGCACAAAGTCTGACAGTCTGGTACCTACAGAATTAAATCGAGTGGCGGTAGTTCTATGGATATCGAATTTCCCGTTCTTAGCATTTTACGTGTTGACATGCGTATAAAAAATATTGTAGCGGTCGGTGCAGTAAGATTGAAAGGACAGTATGGTCGCAGCAATATTCTCTACACAAACTCTCAAAGTTGAGAACCCGCAGAAATATTTCGCTATAAAAACGGAATGGGTTTCGTACACTTGCTTGAAAGTACTAATAGCTTAGTGATAAATAATCGAATAAAGATTTAAGCTAATCTCCTTAAAATGACACCAACTGCTGTTGGATGGCGCCCAGTGTAAAGCTGGTGGATGGATTTTGTCAAGACCGCTGCCAACCTAACACTCTACAATTGCATTTTAATTGATTCCATTGCAATGGGATACTTAAGCATTCGTTATACTTATACCTCGGCTATCAAATGTGGGGTAAATTACTCCAAGCAAACATTCGGGCGATCTTGATGCCACTTATGATTAAAAATAATCAGCGCCGCCTCTCTAATTAACCAATTTCAATTTACCAACAATTCATGCACATGTCTATACGTTGCGCTCTCCTATTTGTTTTTTAGATGCTTGGAAGTTTTACCGACTCCCAAAATGATTACCCAGCATGACATCAGCTGAAACACATCACTCAAACTATGCCCGCGGTGCTACCTCTGTCATAAGACAATACAACAGGTAAACCATATTTCGCTGGGGGCCCTGCAGATCCTTATTATTAAGCGTTAATTAAGTGCTACTCTTTGGCCCCGAGTCGATAATGATCCAGACTATGCCGGTAATGATTTCTGAAGATGAAGCACTCTGAAAATAATTACTGCGATGTGAAAGTCCAAGTTGCTTCCCACAATGTAACAAAGAAAGTCCCGGCGAATATCGTGGAGTGCTCCTTAATTTAGGTATATTAATTTATCTAAACACACAGCAAAGAAAACAAACTTTGGTCAGCTATATATGGCACTCCATTCGCTTGTACATCATCTTACAATAATTTCATAAAGTCATTCCATTAAACTGTGTGCGTTCATTAAGCATAGGTAGCGTGTGCGCGAAAAAGAGTCAAACTTGTGTAATAACCATGAGCGCCGACTCTTGGGTGAATTTCTTTTTAGAGGTCAGTGCAATAAAAGCAAATTCAGATGATGAAACTAATTGTAATTCATATTGATATTTTGAGTAATCGAAATGAGTGTCTGGCCGTTGACCTAATCTGCGGGACATACAACTGAACACTGGAATTGGGGCGCGTAAACGTGTTTTATCGATTATCGGGGGGGAACTTATAACTTGCTAATCTCGAATTAAATTCAATGAAACCTCTTACATGTTTGTCATCAAACAAAAAAAGTGTTACCAGTCCAAGTTGTTTTAGCTGAGCTGATCGCCATGATAATTTGGGCACGTTCAAGTAACTTAGTTTAGTAATGTGGTTTTCGATTGGGCGCTCTCAGAGCACTTTTTATGTTCGTTTGGTACAAAAAAAGCAATCTTCTTCACATTTCAGAGCACTTTTACGAATCTGGATTTTTTTTCTCAGATTTGCTTCAGATTTACCAATACAAGAACGTTTGAGTTTGACAATAAGTGGAGTTTGTTTACGTTTTCGTGAAATGTTTCAACAGAAAAGAGGCGAATTGCATCGGGTTGATCTATTTTTTGTTAATTATTTATGTACAAGTGTTTAGAAATCAATTTGAGCGAGCATTGGAAATGTTTTCATATAAAATTTAACCAGTGAATGGAAAACGCTTAGAAAAGTGTCGAAGGCTACACATATTTCAATTGCACAAATATCAACACAAAAAAGAGCAAGACACACGAAATCTGAAATCTGAGAGCGAATCTGAAGAAGCCCAATCGAAAACCACAAGTCTATCAGCTGGCTGACTTGATTAGATCGATCGATTGACTAGATCGATCACATTGACAGTTTTTTTAGTTGAAGGATAGCCGACGAATGTAGTCAAGACTTTCGTGAATCGTGACTGAGTATGAGTGCTAAGCTGTCAGTTTGTAAATGTGGCTGACGTAGGAAAAGTGAAATTACCGACAAATCTAGTTACGTCAAGGTATTTTCCTCTAGTCCAAACCCACTAAGTCGACTTACTAGGTTTTTGAACGTGCGCAGTGTCTGTTAGGTGCATCCCTGTTGTCGTGACATTGACAGTTGCGTGTGAAAAACGATTTATTTTATTTCACTTACCAACAATAATTTTTTTAGACTGTCGTAAGATTGCGTTTCATATTTTCCTTGCTCAGCAAACAAATGATAAAGAAAATCTATTGTGCAATTCGACAGTTTTTCCTGTCTATTTCTGAGCTTAAAAATCATTCATCTGTCGTCGTTTGCTATAACATCTTCTCTCAAATAATTGACTGAATGCCTTTCGTTTTGCACAAACATTAATTGTTCAATCCCAAAGTATTCTCTGTCCGAAGTTGAATCCAAAATGCTTTCATCCGATAATGACGAGTATAATAATGTTTACAAAGAAGACGATGATGACATTAATTGATTAGTATAATTTGTCCCCATCCATTACATTGTTTAACGCATTTTATTTTCCGAATATCACAACAGCTAACAAAATTGCGTAATACGAACTTCAAATTGAAGTTGAAAAATAAAAAAGATTTAGTTAACATCTCTGCGTAAATGGATGCTCCCCTGATTCCTAGAGGGCGCGTGAGGACAGGGAAAAAAAAGATGACAGTAGAATTTCCAAGAACACTTTTTCCGATCTAAGAGCACTTTTGCGAATCTGGATTTTTTCTTAGACTTGCTGCAAATTTATCAATACAAGTGTGTTTGAGCTTGACATCTGGTGAGGTTTTCTTTTCACGTTTCATGAAGTTTTTCTACCGCAAAGAAAGTCGGGTGAATCTTTTTTTGTTAATATTTTATGTACAAATGTTTTTTTTTTCAATTTAAAGTTTAACCAGTCGAAGGGTACAAATATTCATTTCGCCGAAAATATCAACAAGAAAATGAGCAAGTGACATTTGAATGTTCGATTAGACACACGAAGTCTGAAATCTAAGAGCGAATCTGAAGAAGTCCAATCGAATACCACACTAAATTTGTTGATTGCTAAATTGAAGTTTTTCATTTAATTTATAATAGATGTTCAGAATGCCCAATGTTTGCCGCAAGAGCTTGAAAGCCTCGAGTTTCAATCGGTTCGCAAAACCTGATCTAGCACAAAGAATAAAAAAATATGTCTTCCCCCCAATGCGATATAAAGATTGTACTAGAGCAAAATTATGTCAATGAGGTAAAATTTGTTGTTTCTGAACCAATTTTGCTGTTAGCTTTGTAACTTCAAATGGGACCGATCGTGAAATTTATCACGAAAGGACCGAGTGTTTTTTTTTTATCAATTTGATATCTCATATCAACGTCCGTTCGGTCGTTAACTTGAAATTTTTGAGCAAAATGTAGTAGTCTGGCAAACCAAACAAAGAAAGAACGAATTGGAAGACATGTGTGAAGCTCTTTTGGCAACTACCCAATGTATGACTTAATGGTTAGCAAATTAAATTAGTTATACCCATTGCATTCATTTAAATAATATTAACAAAATGCAAACAATGAAATTACGTTACGTAATAAAATGTCTAAAATTCGGAAATTCAATTGAAAAGAAAACCGATTAGTCTTAAATAATGTGTTTAAACTTTGCTTAACCTTTCCTAAGGCAAAGCTGCGGAATTTAAATAATTTTTTATGTTAATTATTTGCTAAAGGAATTTTGTGTTTGTGCTTCTTCTTTATTTTGGTAAGAGACAGTCATTTGATGGATTTTTAATCCTCCCAAATGTCAAGTATTTCAGAGGGAAAGTTATTGGTGAGTTTTTGTTGCCTAAAAAAATTACATAAGAGGATATGAGTCATATGTGGGAATGCGGCACAAACAAATTTACTCTTTGAGTAGTAGTTTGCAGTTCGGCAAATCCCTGTCTGTTGAATATTCACTGCCAAATTTGAACACTGAGATGGAGGTCAGTCCTCACTCATCTGATTTATTGTTGCACTGATTTATTTTTAGTAAAGTAGAAATATGAAGGTAGCCTATTTCTGGCAGCTTTTCTGTATTTAGTACAAATCGAAGATATATTGATTTGTTTTATGGGTAAAAAACTTCATTAATAACTAAACGCGGCACACTTTGTGAAACATGTTTTATGAAAAACATACTTACGGATGTGTTTGTCCGAGCTTGCTGGCGATTAAGACGGGTTTTTGACAACAAGGCACACATTTTTCCTTGTATCAGAAACAAGTCCGGAACAACCTTAACCTCGGGATTATTGTTCTTAATCAGATTGTTCAGACTAATCTTCAATTTTGATCACAGTGAATAAACTGCGGTACCCAAAATTGACCAGCCACACAAGTGGGCTAGTCCCTACTTAATCCCATTAATCGCATTTGATACAGCCTGATGACGGTTGTGTTATTATGGATCATGGCTATCAATGCATTTCTATGTCAACCTTTTTTTGATGAGACCTTTGAACTGCTTGTCAAAGAAAAAAGCGGTTGGACTTGCATTCAGTTGTCTCTTGTGCATAAATATAATTTAAACAAATTTTATGTTAATTAATTTAATTTTAATTTTAATTGCACTTGCGCGCACCTGCTTTGAAATACAAACCAACCACGCCTTGCGCTCTTAAGAACGCAACCGTAATTACTTCTTTCTGAATTCGCAAAGATCAATTCAATTCATGCCACCCTTTGGTAGAGTGACTGTCGACAACCCCCCACGTAGTTGGCTTTTTCTACAATGCCGAACATATAATTAATGGGTACCACCACACTGTCATCACCGTCGCCCTAGTCCGACTCCATATTGCTGTTGGCAGGCAGTAGTTACAGCTATTGAGCAATGAGTAGAGTGAGTGATTCAAGTCATTATTAAGTTTGTGAAAAACTTGCATAATTTTAATTTATCTATGGGAAAGAAGCTTCGAAATTGTTTATTCCACCAAAAAAA